>CM031374.1:65593002-66016200 GCA_018208015.1 Medicago ruthenica
ATCTATGGTGTCCTTGCAGAACTTCATAAACTTCTGGATCTCCATAGGGATGACAAAGTAGGGCATGACCATCTCGGCCTCCGCTAGCTTCTTTGGAAGTTGGGTGATTACCAAATTTGAGAATGCAACCAATTTAGTGAAATCCTCACTTAATCGGGTGGCGTCTTGCCATACATACTCAATCACTTCCTTGCGCTGGTCTAGCTTGACTCTTGCACTTCTAATTTCGTGTAGTTGTGCAATGTGGTCTCCATGAGCTCTTGCAATCTTGTCGAAGTACTCTTCGAATTTCTTGATGTCTTCTTCGAGATGATTGCACTTTAGCCTCCCTTGATGAGAGAGACTCTCATGTCTTTGCCGCTGGACGCGTTCGGCTTGAAGCTGCTCTTTGTAGTCTTTCACTACTTCTTGGAGCTGTTGATTTTTCTCTTGAAATTTCAACCTCCATTTCCGTTGAGCTTCGATGGCTAGTTCGCCAAACTTCTTGAGCTCTTGGTTGGAATGTAAGATTCTTTCCAACTCTTCGTCCGTTGGCCACAGGTTGGCATCCGCACTAACCAAGCCGCCTCCTATCCAATCCCTTTTTTCCTTCGGAGGTTCTTAGCCGTTTTTGGCATACTAGGAGAGAATGCGATACTTCATCACGATCGCTCTTCGTCCTAGTAATCTCTCCTAAAGCTTGGAGGTGGCTTCAATTCTAAGTCTCCGTTTTTGTTTTGGAGTTCTTGAATTTAGCCTTGAGGTCCTCCACTTCTTTGTTGGGGAATGATTGCAATAGGTTTAGGTGTAGGAGATTTTGGAGGGTTTATGACCACGAAGGGTAACTTGATTGCTTGACCCTCTCCTTCACCCATTGAGTATAAAGGGGTTTGGCGACACAGTTTCTCTTGCCGACCCTTCCCTTGCGTACTTGGCTCCATGCTCCCCGGATTTTCTCTAGCAATGCCGGGTCTTGATCGCCTCCCCTTAAGTAGAAAGCTTCCAACAAAAGGTCATTAGGTTTATCTTCCATTGAAAAACCTAGTTGTCGGAGAGAGAGGACCGGATTGTAATTAATGCATCCCTTAGTACCAATGAGGGGTACGTTAGGGAAGTCCCCGCAACTGAGGATAATTTCCGGGTCCCTCTAAAGTTTGGTGAAAACCAATGGATGTCCTTCTCGGCGAGGGTTGTCATCCGTTGCGACCATTTGAGCTTGGCCCGGTTTTCCACAAGGTCTCGGTTTCCTCGGCATGTGAGACATCATCCAAATTTGCACCACGGGAGTGCAACAAGTATTTTGCGTCCCCATTGCTTGCTCATGCCTAGAGTAGAGGGTATGATAAAAATCCGCTAAGATTGTAGGAACTGGATTTTTAGTCATAAACACCTCTAGAGCCGGAAAGAAGTCTACGAAATCATCCATGTTGGGGGAATAAAACAATCCCGTAGACTAAGAGGGCTAAGATGGCGTTGAATGCCATTACCTCTTTGTTGGCTAGAAGTCCCGAGCTTTGGCTTCCAAAAACTTTCTTGAAAATCCCTTAAGGTTTCCTCTAACTTCCAAGTTAGATGCCACTTCTTGGGTGTCGAGGTATAAGGATTCGGCGATGGCTTCAAATGTGGGATCCTTTCCCGGACCGAGATAGAGTTCATGACCTTTCATGCTACACCCAAAATCTTCTCAAACTCTTCCAAAGTTGGCGCTAGTTGGAAGTCTTGAAATGTGAAGCACCGTAGAGGTGGGTCGAAAAATTGCGCCAAAGTGGTTAAGGCCGTTGAATCTATTCTTACGGGTAGAAGATCAAGGATTAGCCCATAGCTTGCCTCGAAGATGTTCTTGTGGACCGAAGAGAGCCTCTTACTTAGAGCTAATAAGCTTTCCACCCTAGGAGCTTTAATTTTGAAAGCGAGCGTATTCTTGTTCCCGGAATCCACATTTCTTTTTTTGCTAATATTTGTTCGTTCTTTTTAAACTCCTATAAAGCAAAACGATGCAAAAATTACTTTCATGAATGCAAATGTTATGCAAGGGTATGGTTTATGAAGGTTCGGAACTTCCCCCCATCCTCACATGTAGGCTCTAAATTGTGAAATCTCCTAAGAAGAGGTCCTTAGAGTCATAGACCTCACATGGAATTAGGGTTGTCTATGGACATACGTCGACATGACTTCAATTAATTCCACGTGAAAATCTCATCTAAGCGGGGTTGGACATCCTACCTCACGGACATACGTCAACGCGGGCTTCCGCACACAACCTCCTTCTAACTTAGTTTTTTTCTCAAGCTCGGGTAGAGAGCCTCACACGTCCGGCATTAACCCCGAACAATGTGGAGTAACATCACTCAAGTAACCCCCGCATTTGATATATATGATGAATATAAAGCGGATAAAGCAAATATAAACATAAAGCACAAATATAACATGTATGAATAAAATAAATAAACATGGCGCGCAAGAAAATAAATGGCTTTAAACCCCAAATAGGTTAGGCTTGACTCACTAGTGGGAACAGGATCCCAGTGAAGTCGCCAGCTGTGCGCACCTCGTTTTTTTCCTCGGGAAAAAGACGCGCAAATCCTCCGAGGTCGTTCGCAAACGCTCGGAGGGCCTTTGTGAAGCCGCCACCAAAGTTTTTGTGTAAAGGGAACGTTGATAAACCCTTAAGTTTTTTTTTGTTTAAAAGGGAAACGATAATAAAACCCTTTGACGATGAGGATAAGGATTTGGTCATCGCAACCATTGTCGGGTTCGGGAGTCGATTACGCAAGGGGAAGGTATTAGCACCCCTCACGTCCGTTGTACTCAACGGGAACCTTCTATTTGGTTGAAGCTTGAATTGTTTTTTAATACTTTGCGCGCATGTTCATTTATGTTAAAAATATAATAAAGGGGGGAAAGAGATAAAAACAAACGAAAGAAAAAGAGAGAAAAAAAGTTTTTTATTATTGCGCTTGACAAGATGTCGATCTTGCTCCTACGTATCTCCCGGTAGTCGGAGAATTCAAAGCGTACGTAGTTCTTTGGTAGAAAAACGTACATGTGTTGGTTGATTTTAATTGGACGATGTTTTAACCGAATTCTTGCGATTAAAACGTAGCTTGTATGCTCGCTCTTGGAGACTTATTAAGCGTTTGTTCGTGAATCACATTAGAATTGTTAAAAGGTACGTCCGTTAGGATAAAGGGTTGGAATTGGCCGCTATGGGACCAAGAGAGGTACAATGGACTCATACAAGTCAATCATTGACCGAGTGGACTCAAACGAGTCGGGGGGTGAGTCTAATGGCCACGGGGGACCAAAAGGTTTGGATTGACCACAAGGGGCCAAGCTTTGGTTTGGTTAGGGTTGTACATATTGAAAAAAGGAATGACGATTGTCCGAGCGACGAGACATACGTCACGCATTCGTACAATCGGGGCGATGGAGAGACATACGTCACACCATCCCTTTTTCATTCATGTTTTTGGGTTGAATCCTTTAGAAATCCCAAGGTATGTCAAAACATTTGGTTTGAAAACCCAAAATGGGAAGGTTTAACAAATTTTGCTAGAAAACGCATAAGTTCGTCTCATTTTGCGAAAATGCGAACATATTCGGCGTATGTTCATGTTTGAGTTTTGAAAGTCATGAACAATATTTATTGTTCAAGTTTTGATTGAAATGATGAACATAGCTTGTTTGTTCATGTGGTTTTGAAAGTTTGGGAACATAACTTGCTTTACAAGTTATCCACAAAATGGTCATACGAACTTGTGATTTTGTCAAAATTATGCAAAATCCTTGTTATGGTTTGAAGAACATGGGCTTAAAAACTCTTAGGTTCTGAGCTCTGGGGCTAGAACCTCAAAAATTGGTCATTTTGACACAAAAACTCAGATTCTGAGTTCTGTCATGGTCGCACTGCGACCATGACTTCGCACTGCGAAGCATGCGAAATTTTGGGTTTAGAAGCTGTTTCTGAACTTTTGTTCAGAAACAACTTCTGAACACACTCAGGACCTTATAGGTGGGTGAAAAACTTTGAGTTTTTGGGGTGAAAAAGGCTGGACAAACCAGTTTTGATGTTTTGAAAACCTTGGGATTTCTTTGAAATTCAAAAGGGGTTTTTTAGAATCAAATGGTTTTGAACCAAAATAGCTATGCGAACACAATTGTAAATGCAAGATAAGAGCTTAGAAACTTACAGAACTCCTTAGCATAGCTCCAGCTGCACTTGATTTGATTTGGTTGAAGGCTTTCACAAGAGGTTTTTGATATTGGTGATGGTTTTGGAACTTTGGAAAGCTTTGTGTTAGATTGATTTTTGCTGGTTGTTTGTGGAGGTTTGTAGGCTAAAATGAGTAGAGTTTCTGCTCTTGAAATGCTGTGTTTATTTGTTGTATTTGTATCCTTGGGCATTGCCTTCTATTTATAGGCCAAAACCAAATCTTTTTCATCATTGCAAAATCCTAAAATTCAGCTGATTTGTGGCTAAGATCAAGCTGGATCCTTTTGCATTAAATGCTAATGGATAGAGGCAACCTTGCCTTGCACCAAGGGGCAAGACTCAGCCTGATTTCAGCCACAAATTCAACCAATTCTAGAAGGTAATGATGAAGAACAAAGCTGAATTGCAATTGGCTAATGCTTGGGGATCAATCCTTGCAATCTCAATGGTTGATCAATGAAAACGTGCACTGTAATGTGCAGAGATTGAGGGATGAAAAGGCTACTTATGGCTGGTGTGAGAGGGTGAAAAGCTGCTGCAAAACAGAGTAGGCACTCATGGCTTTTCAAGTGAGAAAATCCAGCTGGTTTGACTGGTTTTAGGGGGAGCAAGCAGGAGGAAAGTCCTCAAGCAGGTGGCTGGCAACCTTGTGGTGGTTAGCAGGTCACATGGGAGGGACTAGAGCTGCCCAAGGGCAAGCCCACTTGCTTGTCACATGCTAGGTTGGAAGAAAAAGCTTCCAACCTTGGCATTAATGGCAAGTCCTTCAATTCTGGTTTTGCTTGGCCCAATTAGCCATGAATGCTACTTAAAATAAACATGGAAATGATATGCAACAAATTCTGGAATTAAATCAAAGAAACCAAAAATCTGCAGAAAAATCGCAGACTTCGCAGTGCGAAGTGAGCTTCGCAGTGCGAAGTCATCATTTTTGAAATGTTGACTTTTCTGTTGACTTTTGTTGACTTTTGACTTTTTCCCCTCTTTGATTTTTTTTTGATTTTTGTTTTAAAATGCTTAGGACAAAATTAGGGTACTACATTAAGCACTTAACATTTTCTCATTCTCTAAGTCTCAGCTTAGCATTGTTCATTATTTCATTCTTATATTGTTACTCCGCTGCGCAACTCTGATTCTTAACAATTCTAGTTAGAATTGGATCAACACACCACTAATGCCAAATAAATTTCTTATCGACCAACCCTCTTACTTTATCACTTTGTAATTACCGTAACAAACCACTTGACGTTACTGTCTCTCTTGAGGCTTAAATCATCCGCTTAGCTTACGGATTGGTCATCACCTGACTTGGGTTTCCTTCCGGACTTAAACCATATACTTACTTTCACAATTATGCGCCAGAACCTGTAAACGGTTTTCAGCAATCGTTACGAGTCCAACGATGCTCTTGTCGAAATAGCTTATACCTTGGTTCCAACTTTACTCTCCACGTTCTGAATTTGTGTAACCAGCTCTTGGTCAGCACATCATTTATAGCCATTAAACATTGCGGAAATCCGAGTGTAACATGCTTAAGGCAACTCAAATTCACACACATTCACTTGTGGCAAATTCCAAAACATTCTATGACTTCTGGAGATTCTTATCTTCTGTACACTAAATCCACTGAGGGTTTGAGTCCCTTACTAATCATTCTATCTTTATCCATAAGGATGTCATATCCGTAATCTTTCAGAGACAACCTCGGTCTCCATAACTCTATCATGTCCCTTAAGTTACCCCTTCGAGTTTCTACGGAACAATCCGTTTTGAAAAGATCCAAACTCTTACCGGTTCTCTAGTACGCCCAATATAGGTTGCGTTTCTTCGAGCACCCGAATAATCTATCTTAAACTTCGTACATCATCAATATCTATTGGATTCCTCCAATAACTTGTTATTATAATCACAACTCAAATCTATACCTTATTACTGCCCTTGGAACTTCCGACACATGGTGATCTCTCTTAGCTTCTATAATATTAGTGGAAGGAAAACTCTTCGGTTGAGAACATATAACTCTTTAACATTATCATCAATCCTAACCATTCATATTCAAGACGATCCTCCGTATATTAAAATCTCAACATAATTTCTCGGCTGAAAATTCGATCATCCTTCAACACGGGTCCACTATAACTTTGTATTATCTTGAACTTCCCTTCTTTAACCAATCGAGGAAATTCAATACTGTTCGTCCAATCAAGGGTGTTCAACTTAATTCGTCCATCAGCATACTAAATTCCAGCAACTTATTATTTATGATACAACCTTCATTAAGTAAAATTCCAATCTAGCTTAACTTACTTCTAATCTTCTTACTATTAGGACACATCCGAATGTCTGATTCACGCTTGGACATGCAACGAGTCTTATTAATACCACTTATTCATCCATCTTAGTTCTTAGACTGCATATCGTCCCCTCTTCTTATTTCACCAAAATCTGGTTCAGGAGACGTAGCTGATCTGACGGGGTTAAACTTACTTGCGAGTCATGCTCAAAGACCACCCTTAAGTAGTTTACTTCATATGTCCAAATAATTCACTTAATCCTTAATTAATTCTCTTAACTGTTTGGGCTAAAATCTTATCCGATTCGAGTGTGCGAGTCCTCCGATTCTTACACACTCTATCCTTGCTGAGAGTCTAAAGGTTTCAAAAACCGACCGATAATTCCTCTCTTCACTTTAACTTCTCGAACTGCGGTTCCCGTTAAGGTTCCACGTCACTCCTTAGAGTATTCTATAATTTCTTAATCCGTATGTCTTCCACAGATGAGGTATCATCCAACGTCGTGTCCAACTGGGTTGAGGTACTTCACCTCAAAAATAAATATCCCTTAAGTCTCAGAGACCTTGCCACTATCAGGCTTCGTTACTTTACAGTTTGATGGCCACCATTTGGCATGAATACTTCTTCGCCAATTCCGTCTTAAAATTCTATCACCTTAATCTTCGCCCTTCTTACACTTCATTCCTCCTTGGTCACATTCAGCTCTCGGACATTTATCCTAACCGTCATAAACTAGATTGAGTTGATCAGGCTCAACTAGATGTGACATTTAGAACAACATCCGGAACCCAATGGTTCCACTACTTTAATTGAAACTTTAATGACCCAAGGCACGGTCTGAATCGACCTGCTCTGATACCAATTGTAACACCCATACTAAATTATCTAGAATATTTAGCATGCGTATTAATCTGATATCGGATACATTAAGTTTTTCAATAATTAATATATACAAACCACTGAATGAGTACAATTTGCTCGTTTACATAAATATCCAAATATCATAAAATACACTTTTATATACAAACATATAATCTGTCAACCTCCTGAGCTTGCCATGACGAGCATCTGCACTCCATCCAGCGTCTTCCTGAAGATCTTCATGAACATCTCTTGCTAACCTATAAACCTGCACCAGAAGGATTGGGGTGAGACATAATGTCTCAGTGAGCTCCAGCCCAACCTACTGTTGGCAACCACGGGGGAAACCTAGGGTCGCCGTGCCTACTCTTAGCGATCTTGGGGATACCTACGATCGCCATCACTCTCTACATAATTCGCGATCAGGGGAAAACCTAGGATCGCTACATGTCTTTACCTCACCTTATACTTTTCATGTACATAGTCTTATGCTTAGTGATCGAGGGGAAGTCTATGATCACTTGCTGTTGTCTAATTACTACTTTGTCTTAACTCTTAGCACATAGCACGTATACATATTCATATTTGTATTCATAATCATCTTTCATAACATAAAGTTAGAAGTTAGCGTTGAACAAACATTACATTATCTTGGTTCATTTTACGGAGTGCATCCGGGTGGAGTAACCCCGAAGTACATCTCCCATCATACCGGTGAAATTCCTATCATATCAGGCTAACACCGGACTCCTCTTATCGTTGTGTGGACAACTCTCTCGATGAAGTCCCATCCGGCGAATCTCGGAATCTGCTGAACACAGCTTAACTTTGCATGTAGACAACCCTCTCGGAGAAGTCCCATCCGGCGTATCCCGGAGCCTGCTGGACATGCTTAATCTTTTAACATACGTGCGGACAATCCTCTCGGAAGAGTCCCATCCGGCGTATCCCGGAGCCTGATGGACACGTTTAACATATCTTATAACTTACGTGTGGATAGCCCTTTCGGAGAAATCCCATCCGGCGTAACCCGGAGTCTGATGAACACGTGATCATAATCGTATAACATATTCGTGTCTTGTTCTTATTCTTTGAGTAATCATTCATAGGTTCTTATCCTATAAATGGTTCTAAGCCTCATCATTATATCGTTCTTGGATTCGTGTATCCTGAATTAAGTTCATAACATTGCTTCGTAAGGGTTAAACCCTAAACTAGTTCCTTAACATCACTATGATTACTTACGGATTAAGATAATCCTCTCTTATCATGGTAACTTTCCTCTTCTATAATTCATCCATACATTGCCTAAAGGTTGGGTCTTTCTATGCTTATTAGCGACACTTAGTCACTACATATCGTTATTGAGTCCGAGGTAGCATTGGATAGCCGGAATGGTGCGAGAATTTGATGAAAAACACATGATCCTGTCCACTGTCCCATCGTGTCACGATTTGGGAATCGTGACACGATTTTCTACCCAGAAAACGTGTTTGGTTCTGCCTGTGAAATCGTGACACGATTGGAAAATCGTGACACGATTTTACCTGCAGTTAGACATCATTTGGCAAGTTTAAAACGTGATTTTTCACCATTTCAGCTTATCCAACATACCCAGACATCATAACATCTTTAAGGATCAATTTCTAAAGCATATAGCTAGTTTACATCATGAATAATCAAGAATTTACATGGAAAGGTAATTAGGCACTAAAACCTTAAACTATGTCATGAAACTATAAACTAGTTCATAATACAAATATTTATTAAAACTCAACATGATGGGTTCTAAAACCCCTAGGGAACTCACCTGAACCACTAGATAACTTCCTTGCCAAGTTCCCCTTCAATTCCTAGCTTGATCTCTTCCCAAAACCCTAGCTTGATTCTTGGTTTTTCCTTGCTTCTCCTTGCTACAAACTTCCCAGAATTGAGAGCTAGCATAAAGCTTGAGAATCATAGATGAAGATTGATGAATCTTGGAGGAGAGGGGAGGGAGTGACATGGAGAGTAGAGAAAAAGGGAAGGGGAAACCGATTTTGGGGAAGAAAGGGAAAGAAGGAAAATGGTAGAAACAAATATCTTGTCCCCTTTTATAAAAATAATTCTCCATTCCCACTTAATTACAAAAATGCCATTCTTGCTCATCAATCTATTAACATCATTTAAAATTACGTCTGAGCGGGATATTACAAAGACAATCAACCATTGCATTGTCAACAACAGAAGCAGAATACATCTCAGCTGCAAGTTGTTGCACACAACTACTCTTGGATGAAACATCAGTTAGAAGTCTATCAGATTCATGAAAACAACATTCCTATCTTTTGTGATAATACTGCTGCTATCTGTTTGTCTAAAAATCCTATTCTGCATTCAAGAGCCAATCATATTTAAATTAAACATCATTTTATAAGAGATTATGTTCAGAAGGGTGTTTTGGATATCCAATTCATTGATACTGATCATCAGTGGGCTGATATATTCACAAAAGCTCTAGCAGAAGATAGATTTGACTTTATTAAAAAGAATCTGAACATGCATTTTATCTTTGAAAAATCTGCTTGACTCTAAATGGGAACTGAGAATCTGAAGAGCATGAGAAGCTAAGACTTATTAGAAGCTCATTATTGAGAATCTGAAGAAAGTCCAGCTTCTGAAGTCATCAGAGTTTGAATTTCAGAATCTGAATTTTTAGCCTCTGATAAATCTCATTGTTAGTGGACACTTGACATGTGGCCCACTAATGAGAGTGGATCTGAACAGTTTGTCTGACGTGTGGTCTTTTAACTGCTGAGTATTAACTCCTAGGCAATGATGTTTATGCTTTGAATACTGTGTTTAGCGCCCCCAATTATCATTAATGTGCTTTTGTGTTTAATGTTGTTTGTCTGTTTTGGTTCTGAAACGTTTTGAACAAAAACACTCTTCACACGTTCACACTCTCACTTCTCACAACCCACACTTTCAATCTTTTCAAACTTTCTCTCTGAAAATCATCAATTTTTACAAAAAACCTTAGAACCCTAAAATGGCGGGTACATCTTCTTCTTCAATGGAATTAGACTCAGAAGCTTCAACTGTTATCAAGCCTAAAACCATGTTCCTGACCAAAGAGGAACTTCGTGTATTTGTTGAGAGCGCCATGGATTTGACAAGCTTAGAACTCAATGACTGCAACGTTGATCATTTCTTTGAATTTCAAGGTTGGGTACCTTACTTCAATATGTTGAATGGGCGAACCTACTTGGAGCTGGTTAAGGATTTCTGGGTACGTGCTGAGGTCTATAACCAAGAAGTTGCTGATATGGAGAGAAAAAGGCAAATGGGTAATGAGAAAGGGAAATCTAAATTGGATTTGGGTCAGGAGGAGAAAGTAGTTCCTGAAATACGATCAGCAGTAATGGGTATCAAGGTAACCATTACAGAGAATACCATTGCTAATGCCATTGGTGCCAGAAGCTCAGGGATGTACATATCCAAATCAAACAAAGACAGCAAATATGATGATAAAGTACGTGAAGTTTTGTTTCAAGATGCAAAGTCCAACAAGACAGTGGACATGAAGAAAGAGGTTAGGATGCTGAACAAGATTCTTCTGAGCTGTCTGATACCCAGGGAAGGAGAAGTTGATTACCTTTCCTGGGACAACAAACACTTCTTGTTGTTCTTGCTTAAGAAGATCCCCATTAACCTTCCCAAGTATATTTCCAGTTACCTGTGTGAGTCAATCAAAGAAGGTCTCACAGGTAAAAGAAATGTGCCATATGCAAGGCTACTGTCAAAAATCTTCTACCAAGGGAGATTGATTGAGAGGCTTCAAACTCTTGGTATAGACTCTGATCAGGAGCTTGGGATCAGAAGGGGTAAGATGATCTCAGGACTTACCTTGGGTAGTATGAAGATTATTCAGAAGAAGGATGTGATCACTACTGATCAGGAACTTAAATTCAACTTGAAGAAGAAGACAAAATTTTTGGAAGACTTTCCCCCAATATCCAAAGAAGACAATCCTGAGGTTCTTGCTAATTTCATACAAGAATACTACAAGGAGACCGGTGTAGAAATAACTTGGGACATGCTCCCAGAGACTACTGCTGACAAATGGACAGTTAACAAGAAGAAGAGGAAATCAACTTCTGAAGCTACAGAAGCTGAGCCTGTTAAGAAGGCTAAGGTTCAGAAGAAACATGTTAAGAAGGCAACTTTTGAAGCTATATCAGAAGCTGCAGAGCTGGAGCCAGTAGATGTGCTTCCTACAAGAACAAGATCAAAGGCTGCTGTCAAAAAAAGTTCAGAAGCTGCTACACCTCCCAAATAGAAAAAGAAGAAGTTGAGGAAGATGATAGTAAAAACTGATGAGCCAGAGGGAGAAGTCAAGATGACTGCCAAGGAAGAAGCAAAAGAACTAAAAAGAATAAAGGAGCTTCTGAGACACGGAGCTATTAAAAAAGGGACTTTACCTGAAACCATTTCCCCTCTTCAGCTTAAGGAGCAATTGGAGAAAGCTTCTGAACTGACAAATGAGTTAGAGAAATCTACTCTATCAGGAGCTAAGGATCTGCTAGCCCCTCACCTGCAAGTATCAGAAGCTGGTGCAGAACCTTCTTCATCCAAGCCTGATGCTTCTGATAAAGGTATTCCTGCAAACTCATCTTCTGTTAATCCAAGACTTGATGAACCCTCTCTTATGAGAAAACTCAAAACCCAAGACTTCTTAGATGCTCTCAACAAGAAAAGAGCATGCATTCTATCTGAAAAGAGATCTCTCTGACAAAGAAGAAGCTGCCTCTGATCATGTTGAGACAACTAATTTGTCACCCCCTCTTGAAATTTCTCAACCAGAAACAGCCTCATCAAAACCAGCTTCACCAAAAACAATACCTACACCTCAACCATCTTTCATACCTGAAAAACCCTTAGACATACCCCCAATTCAAACCTGTCAGCCTGGTGAAACACCTAACCTACACTGAACAGTTAGACCAGAAACTGAAGCCCTTTTAACCAAAATTATCAAAAGAAGAATTCTTTTGAATGCTTCTGATGATATTCATCAAACCACCACAAAACCTGTGTCTACCACAAGTTCTTCATCTTCTCTAGAGGTGCTTCAACAACATCTAGGTGGAGAACTACCCTTAAACTTTCAGGAAAGCTCATCCACCCTGCCATCAGAAACAACAAAGTTCTCTATACCTGCTTCTGATACTAACTCAGTATCAGAAGATCAACCATTAGTTGTTGAACCCATTCATTTTGCCAAACCAGAACCTACCCAAGAACCTACTCAAAAACCAAGGTCAAGACAATATTGATGTTCCTTTTCTATGTGGACCATCAGAGACTGTTATGCCTGAAACTGAAACCTTTACAGCCTCTGATGACAATTTGGTCACTGTATCAGAACATCATATTGATACTGTTGGATATTTGGTTGTTGGCTTCATGTTTGCTAAAATCAAATATACAAGCATGTGTGCGTCTTCAGAAGCTGGAAACAGTACTTCAGAAGCACTGTTCATCAGAAGCTGAACTTCAGAAGCACTGTTCATCAGAAGCTGAACTTCAAAAGCACTGTTCATCAGAAGCTGAACCTTCAGAAGCTGCATTTCAAAAGCACGTTCAAAAGCTGTTTTTCTGCGTTCAGAAGCTGCATTCTTTCTTGTGTCTTTGAGCTGTTTTATTTTCTCACATTATCTTTTGAAGATTTGATTGAAGAATTCTCCAAGCTGATGTTTCTAGAAGAAAGATTAATTTCGCAAGATATAATCTGAAGATTAGATTCAATTATTTGAGAATATATTTTCAAAGAAATCTTTGGAAAATATATTTTTGGAAAATAAACTGCTTCTATTTGCTTCTAAAGAATTCTGGGTATATATCTTTGAAGGATTTGGTTCAAGGATTATGTTGCTGCTGAAGCTATAAATAGAGGACGCTGTCATTGAAGAAAATCAACTCAATTGAAGTCAGTTTTAATAGTGTTTTTAGGTGTTGAGTCTGTGAGCTGTGTGCTCTGTTTTCTGTACACCACTCAATTGTTTAGATTTGGTTGTTTTTATTGAGTTGTAATCACTTAAAGATTTTAAGCAAAAGTGACGTTTATGTCTTGAAGAGTGTCTTCATCTTTGTTTGTTTAGAGTCTGAGAATCACTGGGGCAGTGATTGACTGAGGGAAGTGAGATGGGATCTCAGGTCTAGGAGTTCCTAGGTTGAAGTCAATACGGGTAGTGTCTAGGTGATAAGTTGTAAACTGGGAGTTTGCTGAGAACTTAGAACTAGGACTATCATAGTGGATTTCCTTCCTGGCTTGGAGCCTCCAGATGTAGGTGACGTTGCACCGAACTAGGTTAACAAATCAACTGTGCATCTTTACTTTCAGTCTTTTAATTTCTGTCTGTTTTGTTTCTGCTTCTGAACCACTGTTACTGTGTTACACTCTGTTTTACTGTACCAGAAGTTGTTCTTTGTTTTACGAACAGCAACTGGTCCTGCCAGAAATTTCAATTGGTATAAGAGCAGGCACCCTGCCTGTTTTAGGGTGAGCTCCAAGGAAGGTTTTTCTGGCATAATGGACTCAGAAGGAGAATTAACTTATGAAGAACTTCTTGTCTCTTTCAAAGAACTATACAAGATGTATATAAATCAGAAGAAGACTGTAAGTCAACTACATGCTGAAAGAAGTGACCATCTAGCACAAATTTCTGAGCTCAATGATAAGGTAACCCAACTGAACTCTCAACTTGAACATATGAAGAAGCCAGTCAGAATGTTGAACACTGGAACTGATATGCTTGAAGAGATTTTGGAGAGTCAGAACCAAGGGAAACCAAAAGGAATTGGGTTTTGAAATTCCTGGCAGGACTGGTTCTGAACCGTAAAATAGAGTACAACTTCTGGTGCAGTAAAACAGAGTAAGTAAAAACAACAGTTCAGAAATTGAATTAAAAAGGGTTCAGACAGTTCAGAAACAGAGTAAGTCTCTCTTTGATATCAGACATGTTCAGCTTTTCAATCACACTTAAAAATCCTGAACAATTATGTCTGGAAGAGTTCAGAAGCACTGAGCTAAATACTCTATTTTTTTTTCAGTTTTCTGAAAAGGGTTCAGTTGTGCTAAAATCTTCAGTTGGTATATGATCTGAACAATTTTGTCTAAAATAGTTCAGTGATACTAAACAGAATGTACTGAACAAATGCTCTGAAGAAAATGATCTGTTTTCAGTTTTCTAAAACCAGTTCAGTGGTATTGAACAATTCTTAACAGATTGTGTCTGATCAGAATGCTTTGAACAATCTTTTATGTTCTGAACAACATTCTCTGATTTTCAAATGCAATGTTATACTTCATGTATGATCAAGCTTGCTCTGATGCTTATCTTTGGTGCTTGATTACCTATATGATTGCATTTTTTTTCTCACATGTTTTCAAACTCTCTTATTTCTTAAAATTCTGGAAATTTTCTTTTTGTTGATGACAAAAAGGGGAGAAAAAGTAAACAAGTATTAAGACTCCTGAGCTCAGAATATAAGTTTAATTCTGTCAGTTAATTAACTTATGAGAGGGAGTAAAAGGTATTAACTCCTGAGCTCTGGACATAAGTTAATTTCTGATTGAACTTAACTTATGAGAACAATTTATATCTGTTATGTCTCTGCTTTAATTTCTGTGAGATAAATTACTCTTTAATGAGTTGAAATGAATTTAAATAACTTGGATAAGACTCAGGGAGCTTACAAAACTCATCCTGTGGATTATCAGACTTAGGGGGAGAGCTTACAAACCTCATAACCTGAAGTCAGCTTGTTATTTATAATTCTGAGTGAAAATTTCACTTTATTGTTTTAAGTTAAATTTAATTAACATGGATAAGAATCAAGGGGAGGTTGCAAACCTAACCTTGAGAATTATCAGACTAAGGGGGAGCTTGCAAACCTCATCCTGAAGTCAGCTTGTTAATTAAACTTAACAACAATTCTGAAATTTTCATCTTTTTGATTTAAACTGAATTTAATTAACCTGGATCAGACTCAGGGGGAGCTTGCAAACCTCACACCTTGTAGTCAACTTGTTAATTAAATTAACAACAATTTTCTATTAATACTTATGTTTGTCATCATCAAAAAGGGGGAGATTGTTGGAACAAAATGTGTATGAACAACTCTCTTTTGGGTTTTGATGATAACAAAGTGTTAAAAAGAAAATTGGTATTGCTAATGCTTTGTTCTAAGTGTGCAGAACCATGTTTTTAATGTTGGTAATTTATATTGGTTATGGAAGAACAAGCTAAGAGCAAGAAAGAAAGCATTGAAGCCTTTGTTGCAAGTCTGAAGCAAAACTGGGTCTGAAGCAGCTTCTGAAGACTGAGTCTGAAGACTGCGTCTGAAGGGTGCTTCTGAAGGCTGAGTCTGAAGGTCAACATTGGTCAACGTCTGAAGGCTGAATCTGAAGGTCAACATAAGTCAACGTCTGAAGGCTGAGTCTGAAGGTCAACAAACGTCAACGTCTGAAGGGAGCGTCTGATGAACAGTGCTTCTGAAGGGTGAGTCTGAAGACCTGCTTCTGATGAACAGTGTCTGAAGAAGCTTCTGAAGTCTGATGTGGAAGGAAAAGCAACTGTCTCTGTTAGCATTTAATGTCTGCAGTGTCAGAACAACTCCAATGGAACAGTTGTCTCCTTGGCCAAAACATTCCCAGTTTTTAAGGAAAGTTTATTCAAAAAATGCGTGCTCTGTTCTGCAGTTCAGCACACATTTTCAGCTGCCTAGCTTCTACAATTTGCAATGGCTCTTTGCTGGATTTCTGGCAATTCTCAACAGCTATCTTTTGCTCTATAAAAGGGTGAAGATTTGAAGAAGAAAATTGAAAAGACTCTTGAAACAAAAAGAACTGAACTGTGCTCTGTTTTGCTGTAAAAAATACGTGTCTGTTCAAAACTCTTAGAAATTCTTACAAAGTTTACATCTTAGAATTTCTTAAGGTTAAAGTCTTATACCTGAGTTGTATTATGTGAACACCTCTGATATTTGATCAAGTGTTCAACTCAAACTTCTTTCTTTGTAAATCAGTTTGAAACAAAGTCTCAGTCTGCGTGCTGAGCATCCTGAAGTCTCATTACTTTGTGTTCTGAGCAATTAGAAGTCTCTTAGCTTTGTGCTTTGAGCAGAGAAGTCTCTTGACTTTGTGTCTTGAGCATTGAAAGTCTCTTGACTTAGTGTCTTGAGCATTAGAAGTCTCTTACTAGGTGTTTGAGCATTAAAGTCTCTTAACTTTGTGTTTTGAGCAATTGTAATCAGTTTGATTATAGTTAAATCTCCTGTAAGTGACAGGGGGACTAGACTAATTCCAACTTGTGGAAGGAACTAGTATAAAAATATTGCGTGTCTCTCTTTCCCTTTCTCTTCTATATTTAATCCGCTGCATAAACACTCTGAAATAGTTCAGAATCCAATTCTGAACTTAACCAAAGTTTTAAAGAAAGGAAAAACTGTCCACACAATTCAACCCCCCTTCTTGTGTGTTTTTCTCACCTTCAATTAGGAATGAATTTTAACTACAAATGGATGACTTAAAACATGGATAAACAAGGATTGGCATGCATCAAAGGTCTAGGGCACAAATAATCAAACTTTCTAAAACAAGGGATTTTCACCCAAACTTACCCAAGGTGGGTTCTAATCTAAAGGAACTCACCTAGCAATTGCTTCTGATCCTTGCCAAGTTTTACAAGCAAAACCCTAGCTTGGAATTCTTCCTCGTTACTTGATTTTCCTTAGCTTTCTCTTGCTCCAAGTTTCCCAAAGTTTAGCTTGCTTGTGATCCAAGAGATTTGGGAAGAAAGTTGATGGATTATGGCATAGTGAGGGTGTGGGCCGAAATTGTAGAGAGAGGAGGAGATGGTTTTGAATTTTTGAGAGAGAAGGGAGAAGAGAAAATGAAGAAAAAGTCTTGGTCCCCCTATATAAAACCCTTCCAACTCAAAATTACGATTTCGCCCTTACTTACTCAAAACTTATCTGATACTGATTAAAGTTACGTCTAATCAGGATATTACATCAGTAGTTCAATCCTCGACCTTTGTATATTACAATGCATTGTACCTACCAACCGAGCTTTTTTCACGGGAACTAACGCGTCAAATTTTATCTAGGAGGATACTCTTCTTATCCCCCCACTCAATTTAGTTGTATACATACAATGTGTGTGTGTGTGTGTGTGTGTGTACAATGTGTGTGAGTCTTTATGTATATATCTTCCGTTCGAAGTGCATCCCCGAACAAATTATGTCGTAGCTGGAGAACGTTGTCCCCTTCTTACTTTATTTTACTTAAGTAGATAGTAAGCGTAACGATAACTTCTTGAAAACTCTTATAGTTTATTTCTTATTTTCAATTATTCAATACTTTTAATTTGAGTGATAAGCAATACACTTAAAATAAATATTGAAAGACTAGAGAATTAGTAGAAAAAAATATTATTTTTCTTAGGAAAAGATTTTATTAATTAAATTAACACTTATGGCCATTTTACAACCATCCCCCACTAAAATTTGAATGAGCACCTTAAAATTAGAAGGCTAAGCTCTTACATCCATTAATTGGATGTTTTTATTAAAAGGACGACAAATACCATTCAAACATCCTCCATCTACGTTTATTTTCCATGAGCACTCTTTGCAACTGTCATGTTTTTCGTCGTAAACGTCAAGATAATGAAGACTGGGGTCTTGTGGCCATGTAAAACTACAGAAGAATAAGGTACCAAAAGGCTTAATTGGGATTACTATTGGTTTGAATGAAAACTCATAACTTTGTCCAAACATGACTGTGTGAGATCCAAGATCATCATCTTTGGATTGGCAACGAACAGTCATGGTTGTTGGAGTTGGAGCTTGTATGTTATTTACAATAGTAACATGTACCGTAGCACCAATAGCGATAGTCTCTCTAGCCTCAAATGCAAGTAGAATGATTAGGAGTATTGATAATTTTAAGGTTATTGCACTTGGAATTGCCATTGTTGTATGCATAATGCCTACAAGACTTCCATCAATCTTAATTTATAGAGCATTGAGAGGTTGTTTATTTATATTTTAAGTAAAAAAATTATAATCAATTTTAAGATAATACACATGTAGCATAGGATTTGTTCATTGACTTTTGTTATTTTAGTCAGCAAGAATAAATTGGATTAGTTTTGCTTGACCATAAATATTATTTGTTTTATTTATTACATGCTTGACCAAAAAAAGGCTTAATTGTGAGCAAAACTTTTTGAATTATTGATTATTTTGTGACCCTTCCTTATTATAAGAAGAAAAAAAAACTATTTTTTAAATATGTTTACAAATATACCCTTATAGAGAATAGTGAAACATTCAATACATCCATTAAAATTGAAAAAGTCAAATATAAAATAAGGGAACGAAAAATAATTTAAACAATAATAAGGAATGGTGGTAGTAATTGTAACAACCCGATTTTCAGTTTTAGAATTGTTTGATTAATGTTTATTATTAATTGTTTGGTTATTATATCTGTTAATTGTTTATTTCGAAGGGTTAGCAAATTTTGAATGATTAAGGGTATTATTGTCATTTGAGGGTTAGTGGTATTTTTGTAATATGTTAGAAGTTTGAAATTTGATTTTTAGAGAGTTGTGGTAAAATAGAAAAAGGGGAGGTTTAAGTATAGTAAAAGAGTTGTGTTTTATTTACGAGAGTTGGATATTGTAACACCCATACTAATTTTATCTAGAATATTAGCACGCGCGTTATACTGATACTGGATACATTAAAATTTTCAATAATAATAATAATACAACTGAATGAGTACAAATTGGCTCGTTTATACAATTATCCAAATACCATTTACAAATACTTAAACATATGTCGATAAACTTCTGAGCTTGTACATGACGAGCAACTGCACTCCATCCAGCGTCTCCCTGAAGAACTTCATCTTGAACCTCTTGCTTACCTGTAAACCTGAACCAGAAGGATTGGGATGAGACATAATGTCTCAGTGATCTCCACCCAACCTACTGTTGGCAACCTCTGGGAAACCTAGGGTCGCCATGCACTAACTCTTGGCAATCTCGGGGAAACCTAGGATCTACATAATCTTATACTTAGTCGTCAGTCTCTACATATCTTGCGATCAAGGGAAGACTAGGATCGTTATATGTCTCTTATCATATACTTATCATATATATAATCTTATACTTAGTGATCAAGGGGAAGTCTATGATCACTATCTGATATCTGATGACTACTTTGTCATATCTCTTTGTATAGTATATATACATATTCATCTTTCTTATAACATTAAGTTAGGAAGTTAGCGTTGAAGAAACAATACTTATCTTGGTTCATTTTATGGAGTGCATCCAGGTGGAGTAACCTCGGAATACATCTCCCTGCTACCGGTGAAAATTCCTATCATATCAGGCTAACACCGGACTCCTCTTACTTTTGTGCGGCTATCCTCGCGGATGGTAACTACACCATTCCAGCTTGCTGGAACCCCTGTGCTCTAACTAGCGAGAACACTGGAGGCAAAATAAAGTCATTTAATTAACTTGTTCTTATTATTCTTATGAACTTACGTGTGGATAGCCCTTTCGGAGAAATCCCATCCGGCATAATCCGGAGTCTGCTGAACACGTATAAACTTTATAATATAATTCTTGACTTATTACTCTTATGTATATCTGATACATAACTCTATTCTTATGCATATCTAATGCATTCATCAAGTATTTAATCATGTAGTACTTAACCTATGATAAGGTTTTAGGCTTATCGTTCTCATAAGCCATTTACTTGTTTTGAAATCCAAACCCTTAAGCTTATCTGAAGCTTTGAATGTTGAAACATTCCTTGTACTTTCATACACTTAATTATGTACACTTAAATCTTGCTTTCCTATCAAAGATTTAGACATATCGTTATCATATGTCGTACTTAGGGACTGACTATCCCACTTACTTAATTTCCTGTTCCTCTTACCTTTACCATTTGTACCCTTAATGCTTTGCCTAGTCCTTGTTTACTTATACTCTCATTTGTTGGAAGCCTTTAGGATATGTTAAAATAGTGTTCCTTGAGAAAAATAGGGTTTTCAATGCTGTACATGGCAGTCGGACAGTTGGTACATTTATAAAAGAGTAAAAAAAAAACAAATGCTGTCAACTTAGCAGAGCAAAGTCCACTTCGCAGAGCCAAGTCTAACTTCGCAGAGCTAAGTCTAGGCGAAGTGGTTCAGACTCAACTTCGCAGAGCAAAGTCCAACTTCGCAGAGCGACCAAGACAGAACAGAAAAGGTTCGAAACGTGATTTTTCCACCATTTTAACTCATCCAAGCTTACCCAAGCTTCCCAACAGCATGAGGAATGATTTTCTTATGCAAATTGACTGATTAAAACATGAATTAACAAGGAATTGGAAAGCAAAGGGATTAGTGCACAAAATCTCTAAACTTTGCTTAAATCATAAATCACACCCAACTCACTCAAAGTGGGTTCTAAAACTCTAAGGAGCTCACCTAGCAATAGTTGTGATTCTGATCCTTTGCCAAGCTTGTCCAACCCTAGCTTCAATCTTTCTTTCCTTCCTTGATTCTTCCTTAGCTTCCTCTTGTTCTAAGTTTTCCCAAAAGAGCTTGCTTATGCTCCAAGAGTTTTGGAAAGAAAATTAATAGATGATGGAAAGATGAGGATGGGCGTGAGACTTAGAGAGAGGGAGGGAGAGAAGTCAGCTTTGTTGTGAGAAAGTGGAGAGGAGAAAAATGAAATGAAAATATCTTGGCCTCTCCCATATAAAGCCTTTCCATCCCAATTTACAATTTTGCCCTTACTTACTCTTAATCCCTCTGATACTGATAAAAGTTACGTCTATGCGGGATATTACAATCTACCCCCCTTAAAGAAATTTCATCCTCGAAATTTAGAATCCTCTTGAAATCATATATATATATATATATATATATATGGATATACCTTTCAAATTCCTTTCCCTACTAGCCAATTCTCCACTTAACTTGCTTATCGGAATTCCAATTCTATAAGTCGAGAATACTCGACAATCTTTTCCTAAATTGAAAGGCCTGATATACATTACATAATTCTTACGTAGCAGGGTGTGCGGTTGTCTGAACCAATCTACCCGACTCACTTGACTATGCCTCTTGTTCATGCGCTTCTTGCAAATTCAATTTGAAGTTATTAAGTCCTAGACACTCATACTGAACTTCATAAGTTTCCTTCATAGTCCGCGTAATCTTACTCTGACGACATTGGGTCGATCTCATCTTCCTCAACATTTCCACTCCTTTAGAGGTCTAATGCACCACAACTAATTCCCATGAATTCTTATCCTTATTTTTTGTCTCGTATGACGGTATCTTTCATATGTAATTATTTCATATTCCGTAAAAACAAATTGTTCTACACTGGAAAGCATCTGATGTCGTGTATACGTATACAATGCTAGGACTATTCCAACTTCATTTAATATTCAAGTACAAGCAGGAGGTTTCAATTCTAGCACCTGCTCCTATCTTTCCGACATCACGATGTGCTACTTATCACAATCATAATCATTACTTCCACTATTGAATTCTCAAGAGCTCGCGGAATTTTACAGATTACTCGTGTTCCGCTTCAATTAGTCCACGACGTCACTTATCTCATCACGAATTCTAGCCGTAGCGTAAATATTTTCTACACCGATAAATCCAAAACTCATAGGAGTTTAGTCCAAGTGATGAGTGATATAAGCCGTCTCACATATTATCACATAGTACAATTCATAGCACTTAATTTACATATATGTTCGAGTACGTGTACACTACTAACGGGTACATTGTACGTCACATCATCCTTGTCCGACTAACGGGACATCATTCTTGATCTAAACATATTTGAGACACTACCACATCAACTGGAGATCTTTTTCTTACTCTTAACTCATGTTTATTTCTTGAGTATACATCAACCCATAATGTAAATTATGGTTACATTCTATCGGCATTATAAACTTATTTCTCATTTCTGAACATTGAGTTCAAGATCCTTGAATATTCTTAACTAAAACGCGTTCGGTATCAACAAACCTGTTCTGATTAGCATCTTCTCTCTTTAAACATTACTAGTTGCGTACCTTAGTTACTTATACATGTCACATAACTGAAAAATAATGTGCTACACTACTGTCTGAGTAGCATAAACACTAGCCGATAATTATACATTACTAAACATAACCTGGTACATGTGACATGTTAACATAACGTGGGTACAATGTTGAATAAACTTACATGCCACTGCATTGTCATTTCTGATCAATGCTTCAAATTCAAAAAGATCATCTTGCAAGTGCAACTTGTACTGATGTTGTATCATGCTTAATTCTCTTTAAACTAAACTTACTCTTCAAGTAAACTTGATGTTACTGAGCTAAAATAGCTAAACTACCATTTTAGCGGTGACTTCCATTGATTTAGACTTAATGTGCTAGAAACACATCCTTCATATTTCTTACCATATATTCTTAAACTATTTCGATACTCCATTTCTCATGGGTTTGAAGTATTCCTCAGCTTAACTTTTAAAATTTTCCATTAGAACTCGTGATAAGTTCAAGTTGTCTCTACTTACTGCGATTCCGTGTTATAAGAATTAAGCACTTAACACCTTCTTGTTCCCTAAGCTTCAGCTTAGCATTGTTCGTTAATTCATTCTTAAGTTACTTCTCCACTGCACAACTCTGACTTTAAACAATTCATTTTGGAATAGGAGTAATACACCACTATTACCATATAAATTCTCTTGACCAATCTTACTCATTATACTTTGTAGTTACCATGGAAGAACCATTTTACGGCTCGTTGCTTCACTTATGACCTAGACTACCTGCTTATCCAGGTGTGGTAATCCTTCTTCGAAGTCCTCATACTAATAACAAGGGTCAACTTCATACCATGCATCACGTCGAAAACTACTTACCTTATTGACTGGTCATCTCCTGACTTTGTGTTTTCCTTTAGACGTAAACAATGTACTTGTTTCGTAAATTGATTTTCTCGAATACCCTTCCAGATTCACATCTTTATATACTAAACCCACTGATGGTTTGAGTCTCGTTTACATTCCCTTTTATTCTTATCCGTAAGGATTTCATACCCATAATTTTTCCCGAGACAACTTCGGTCTCCACGACTCTATCATGTCCGTTAGGTTGCTTTTCAAATTTCTTCAAGAACAAACCGTCTAAAACAAAATTCAAGCTCTTACTGGTCCCTTTGTAAAATCAATCATAGGTTACATCTCTCCGAGTACTCGGCTAACTGATCTTAACATCTGAAAAATCCTCTAGTATCTTGTTACTATATTCACAATTCAAATCCTGATCTTATTCTGAATGATTCTTCATATAATTTGAACAATCCAAAATCTGTACCTGAAATCCTGTGGATAAAATTACCCATCACTCTGTATGATACATATGTTTATCTTAGACTAATCCTTGAAAGTTTATGATTATCTCTATCCCAAGCATATCAAAGATCATTGGCATGGTACTATTGTTTGTTAATAAAAAAAGCCATTCTGGACCACTTCGCTTTGTGATCCTTAGCTTCGCTCTGCGAAACCAGAGTCTGAAGCTTTGCAGAGCTAACTCTAGGCAATGGCTGGGCGAAGTAAGTCAGAAGTACTTTCTGAGTCTGAAGCTTCGCAGAGCCAAGTCCTGGTCGCTCTGTGATCATAGCAGAACTCAAAATCCTGAAATTGTGTTTTAACTTCAAAATCTTGGTACCAAACATTCCAGTGACCTTCGAAACATACCAGGGACTCATTTTAAACTATAAAAACATACTGGAATCAAGGATTAAACAGGGATCAAGCATATGTATCAAAAAGGGAAAACTATCCTTTTTCCTCGATTCTGCTGAAAATTTACATATCATCTCTTTCCCCTTTTTTGGGGGTCACCTTCACTTGTCGCTAAGCTTGCATTTCTCATACAAAACCTCTCGATGACTCATAATAAAGGAAGGTAGTCTGATCCACTTTTTTCTCTGTGTAAAAATTCCCGTTGAGCTTAGCTTACTTTCCAATATTCTTATCAATAAGAACACGTCTGAAACACACTTCGATCTGCAACAGATCTTATCATTACTACTTACTTATTCATTTTGGTTCTTAGGTTGCATACCTTCTTCTCTTCACAATTCTCAATTCTGCCACTTAAGGTTCGGGAGATACGGCTGATCTGATGGGGTTAGCTTTATCTGTCCAAATAATTCGCTTAATCCATAATTAATCCCCTTAACTGTTTGGATAGTAAAATCTCATCCGGTTCAAGTGTGCAAATTCTTGATTCTTAAACACTCTATCCTTGCTGGGAGCCTAGAGGTTCCGATAATCGACTGATAATTCCTCCTGCCGAGTTTCTAAGTCTGGCACTGAATTTTTTTTTTTTAACCTTTCAAACTACGGTCCCCGTTAAGGTTCCAAATCATTCCTTAGAATATTCCATAATTCCTTGCACTTCCACAGATGAGGCATCGCTCCACGACGCGTCCAACTGGTTTAAGGTACTTCACCTTACTCCTAAACATCTCTTATGTTCCTGAAACTTTGCCATTAATGGGCTTAGTTATTTTACTGTTTGATGGCCACCCTTTGGCATTGAATACTTCTTTGCCAATTCCGTCTTAAAAATCTGACGCCTTAATCTTTGCCCTTCATACACTTCATTCCTCCACGGTCGCATTCAGCTCTGAGACATTTGTCCTAACTGTCATATACTAGATTAAGTTGATCAGGCTCAACTAGATGTGACATTTAGAACAATATCCGGAACCCAATGGTCCCACTACATTTATTGAATCTTTAATGACCCAAGGCACGGTCTGAATCGACCTGCTCTGATACCAATTGTAACACCCATACTAATTTTATCTAGAATATTAGCATGCGCATTATACTGATACTGGATACATTAAAATTTTCAATAATAATAATAATACAACTGAATGAGTACAAACTGGCTCGTTTATACAATTATCCAAATACCATTTACAAATACTTAAACATATGCTGATAAACTTCTGAGCTTGTACATGACGAGCAACTGCACTCCATCTAGCGTCTCCCTGAAGAACTTCATCTCGAACCTCTTGCTTACCTGTAAACCTACACCAGAAGGATTGGGATGAGACATAATGTCTCAGTGAGCTCCACCCAACATACTGTTGGCAACCTCGGGGAAACCTAAAGTCGCCATGCACTTACTCTTGACAATCTCGGGGAAACCTACGATCGCCGTCAGTCTCTACATATCTTGCGATCAAGGGAAGACTAGGATCGCCATATGTCTCTTATCATATACTTATCATATACATAATCTTATACTTAGTGATTGAGGGGAAGTCTATGATCACTATCTGATATCTGATGACTACTTTGTCATATCTCTTTGTATAGTATATATACATATTCATCTTTCTTATAACATTAAGTTAGGAAGTTAGCGTTGAACAAACAATACTTATCTTGGTTCATTTTATGGAGTGCATCCAGGTGGAGTAACCACGAAATACATCTCCCTGCTACCGGTGAAAATTCCTATCATATCAGGCTAACACCGGACTCCTCTTACTTTTGTGCGGCTATCCTCGCGGATGGTAACTACACCGTTCCAGCTTGCTGGAACCCCTGTGCTCTAACTAGCGAGAACACTGGAGACAGAATAAAGTCATTTAATTAACTTGTTCTTATTATTCTTATGAACTTACGTGTGGATAGCCCTTTCAGAGAAATCCCATCCGGCATAATCCGGAGTCTGCTGAACACGTATAAACTTTATAATATAATTCTTGACTTATTACTCTTATGTATATCTGATACATAACTCTATTCTTATGCATATCTAATGCATTCATCAAGTATTTAATCATGTAGTACTTAACCTATGATAAGGTTTTAGGCTTATCGTTCTCATAAGCCATTTACTTGTTTGGAAATCCAAACCCTTAAGCTTATCTGAAGCTTTGAATGTTGAAACATTCCTTGTACTTTCATACACTTAATTATGTACACTTAAATCTTGCTTTCCTATCAAAGATTTAGACATATCGTTATCATATGTCGTACTTAGGGACTGACTATCCCACTTACTTAATTTCCTGTTCCTCTCACCTTTACCATTTGTACCCTTAATGCTTTGCCTAGTCCTTGTTTACTTATACTCTCATTTGTTGGAAGCCTTTAGGATATGTTAAAATAGTGTTCCTTGAGAAAAATAGGGTTTTCAATGCTGTACATGGCACTCGGACAGTTGGTACATTTATAAAAGAGTAAAAAAAAAAACAAATGTTGTCAACTTAGCAGAGCAAAGTCCACTTCGCAGAGCCAAGTCTAACTTCGCAGAGCTAAGTCTAGGCGAAGTGGTTCAGACTCAACTTCGCAGAGCGACCAAGACAAAACAGAAAAGGTTCGAAACGTGATTTTTCCACCATTTTAACTCATCCAAGCTTACCCAAGCTTCCCAACAGCATGAGGAATGATTTTCTTATGCAAATTGACTGATTAAAACATGAATTAACAAGGAATTGGAAAGCAAAGAGATTAGGGCACAAAATCTCTAAACTTTGCTTAAATCATAAATCACACCCAACTCACTCAAAGTGGGTTCTAAAACCCTAAGGTGCTCTCCTAGCAATAGTTGTGATTCTGATCCTTTGCCAAGCTTGTCCAACCCTAGCTTCAATCTTTCTTTCCTTCCTTGATTCTTCCTTAGCTTCCTCTTGTTCTAAGTTTTCCCAAAAGAGCTTGCTTATGCTCCAAGAGTTTTGGAAAGAAAATTAATAGATGATGGAAAGATGAGGATGGGCGTGAGACTTAGAGAGAGGGAGGGAGAGAAGTCAGCTTTGTAGTGAGAGAATGGAGAGGAGAAAAATGAAATGAAAATATCTTGGCCTCTCCCATATAAAGCCTTTCCATCCCAATTTACAATTTTGCCCTTACTTACTCTTAATCCCTCTGATACTGATAAAAGTTACGTCTAAGCGGGATATTACAGATATAACTAAGCTCACTAGTGTAAGTGTAACAACCCGCTTAAGACTTATAATTTTCGCCGGATGGAGTAATTAATCTACACATATTTAGGGAATCAAATTCTTCCCCTATGTCTTTTTGATGCTCTGGTTTGGCCTCTAGGGATTGTGCTTGCATTACTTTACTCCATATTGGTGTAGTCATGTCCTAAACCTAACAAAACGTGAGGGAAACAGAGGTAGTAGCTTTATGGCAAAATTTAGTTGTATAAACGATATTTATGTATACTTGGGAGTTTTTGTATTGAATTACTCGTAAAAAAAATCAATAAGTGTAATAAAATAAACCTTATTGTTGTTAAAATATACCTTATATATTATAAAAATAAATTATTTCATTTATACGATTTATTTAATTATTTTTTGAAAAATGAAATAGTTTTGTTCCTCACCAGTGTCCAAGCATCAACATACTATGGCCAAAAAAAGGGGGAGTCAACATACTAAATAAAAGATATTTAATGCGTTAAATTGATTTTTTTGTCAACTTGTTTAATGGCTAGAATCTATCTTTAAGGTGAATAAGTGAGGTGTCAGAAGTTCAATCCTCGACCTTTGTATATTACAATGCATTGTCCCTACCAACTGAGCTTTTTTCTCGGGAACTAACGCGTCAAATTTGAATTAGGAGGATACTCTTCTTATCCTCCAACTCAATTTAGTTGTATACATACAATGTGTGTGTGTGTCTATATATATATATATATATATATCTGTGTGTGTGTGTGTGTGTCTTTATGTATATATCTTCCGTTGGAAGTGCATCCCCGAACAAATTTTGTCGTAGGTGGAGAACGTTGTCCGCTTCTTATTTTATTTTACTTAAGTAGATAGTAAGTGTAACAATAACTTCTTGAAAACTCATATAGTTTATTTCTTATTTTCAATTATTCAATAATTTTGATTTGAGTGATAAGCAATACACTTAAAATAAATATTGAAAGACTAGAGAATTAGTAGAAAAAAATATTATTTTTCTTAGGAAAAGATTTTATTAATTAAATTAACACTTATGGCCATTTTACAACCATCCCCCACTAAAATTTGAATGAGCACCTTAAAATTAGAAGGCTAAGCTCTTACATCCATTAATTGGATGTTTTTATTAAAAGGACGACAAATACCATTCAAACATCCTCCATCTACGTTTATTTTCCATGAGCACTCTTTGCAACTGTCATGTTTTTCGTCGTAAACGTCAAGATAATGAAGACTGGGGTCTTGTGGCCATGTAAAACTACAGAAGAATAAGGTACCAAAAGGCTTAATTGGGATTACTATTGGTTTGAATGAAAACTCATAACTTTGTCCAAACATGACTGTGTGAGATCCAAGATCATCATCTTTGGATTGGCAACGAACAGTCATGGTTGTTGGAGTTGGAGCTTGTATGTTATTTACAATAGTAACATGTACCGTAGCACCAATAGCGATAGTCTCTCTAGCCTCAAATGCAAGTAGAATGATTAGGAGTATTGATAATTTTAAGGTTATTGCACTTGGAATTGCCATTGTTGTATGCATAATGCCTACAAGACTTCCATCAATCTTAATTTATAGAGCATTGAGAGGTTGTTTATTTATATTTTAAGTAAAAAAATTATAATCAATTTTAAGATAATACACATGTAGCATAGGATTTGTTCATTGACTTTTGTTATTTTAGTCAGCAAGAATAAATTGGATTAGTTTTGCTTGACCATAAATATTATTTGTTTTATTTATTACATGCTTGACCAAAAAAAGGCTTAATTGTGAGCAAAACTTTTTGAATTATTTATCATTTTGTGACCCTTCCTTATTATAAGAAGAAAAAAAAAACTATTTTTTTAATATGTTTACAAATATACCCTTATAGAGAATAGTGAAACATTCAATACATCCATTAAAATTGAAAAAGTCAAATATAAAATAAGGGGACGAAAAATAATTTAAACAATAATAAGGAATGGTGGTAGTAATTGTAACAGCCCGATTTTCAGTTTTAGAATTGTTTGATTAATGTTTATTATTAATTGTTTGGTTATTATATCTGTTAATTGTTTATTTCGAAGGATTAGCAAATTTTGAATGATTAAGGGTATTATTGTCATTCCGCTTAAGACTTAAAATTTTTGCCGGATGGAGTAATTAATCTACACATATTTAGGGAATCAAATTCTTCCCATATGTCTTTTTGATGCTTTAATATCCCGCTTCAGACTCAGGTATTTATCAGTGGAAAGACGATGTATCAGAGATATTTAAGGAAGGGCAATTTGGTAATTGCCATGCAAGGATTTTTATAAAAGGGACAAAACCCATTTTCTTTCATAATCTCTATTCCCTTCTCTCCTCTCCCTCTCTCTCACGCCATCTTCCTCCCCTCCACTAATCTTCAACCTCTACTCCAATCTCTCATCTCTCATGCAAGCAATCACTAATTTTGGGAACTTTGAGACAAGAGTAGCTTGAGGAAGCAAGAAAGGAAAGGATTTAAGATAGGGTTTTGAGAAGAGACCAAGCTAGGATTTTGAAGAGGAAAGCTTGTCAAGGATCATCATCAATTTTAGGTGAGCTCCCTAGGGTTTTAGAACCCACTTTGAGTGAGTTTGAGTATGTAATTCATTTTATGCTAAATATGGTTTTTGTACCCTAATCCTAATTGTTATCAATTCCTTGCTAATCCATGTTTTAATCAGTTATTTTGTAATAGAAAATCATTCCTAACATTGTTGGGAAGCTTGCGTAACTTGGGTTGAGTTAAAGTGGTGAAAAATACAGTTTTCAGCAACTTCTGCACTGTCATGGTTGCTACAGCGACCAGCCCGTCGCTGCAGCGAGCAGGCTTAATTTTGTTACGGCACCGGGTCACTATAGCGACCAGCCCATTGTTATAGCGAGCTCACCAACAGCATTTGTCAGCTGAGTTGTTTCTGGTGATCTGGTGCGTGTAAGTGAGGTTTTTCGCAACCGTTTTCTCCAAAAACTTTAAAGAATCAAAGAACACCATTTTAACTCATCCTAAGGGCCTTTAACGGACAAAAATCATAAAGGAGCAAAGAATAGGTAACGTATGGGAAGTGCAAAACAAAGGTCCAAGGAATCAGAATTGTTACAACTGAGTTAGTAACTCTTAAGAGTGACATATGATAACGATATATCAAGAACATATGTTAGGTAAGCAGGAATAGAGATGTATTCGGGTTAGAATGCAAGGACAATAGGAATGTGTCAGTACATTCAAGGCCTCAGATAGGCCTAAGGGGTTCAGATACCCAACATGATTAAGTGGCTTATGAGAACGATAAGCTTAGAACCTTATATTATAGCTTAAGTATCACATGATTATTTATGTGATGAATGCATCAGATATGCATATGTTCAGATGTTGAATCAGATATACATATGTCAAGTTAAGATTATATTATAAGATTATGTTAACGTGTTCATCAGACTCCCGATTATGCCGGATGGGATTTCTCCGAAAGGGCTATCAACACGTATGTTTAAGATGTAAACATGTCCAGCAGGCTCCGGATTATGCCGGATGGGACTTCTCCTAGAGGGTTGTCAACATGTAAGTTAAGTTGTGTTCAGCAGACTCCGGGATACGCCGGATGGGACTTCTTTGAGAGAGTTGTCCACACAACGATAAGAGGAGTCCGGTGATTAGACTCAGATAGGAATTTTCACCGGTTACCAGGGGAATGTGCTTCGGGGTTACTCCACCCGGGGGCATTCCGTAAAATGAACTCAGATAATTATTGTATGTTCAACACTAACTTTCTAACTTTATGTTAAAGCAATATGTATATGTATTTATTACATAAGTTTATGACAAGTACTGTTCAGATAACAGTTACCAAAAAGTGATCATATGATGTCCCCAGATCACTAGGTATAAGATTAAGTTATTAGGCAGAATTACCTATCAGGCAGGTATCAGGTGGTGATCTTAGGAGTCCCCTCGATCACCAAATTATTAGGTTATAGTCTAGATTTCATGACTATTCAGTTATCAGACTCAGGCAGTGATCCTAGGTTTCCCTTTGATCAGTAGTTTAGTAGGATGTAGTTTAGTTATTAGGACTACACAGGATAGCAGGAACATGCAGGCATACCCTATATGGGAAAGGTTAAAGCTTGGCAATCATAGGAATCCCCGAGATTGCCAAAAGTAGGCATGGCGACCCTAGGTTCCCCGAGGTGGCCAACAGTAGGTTGGGTGGAGCTCACTGAGACATTATGTCTCATCCCAATCCTTCTGGTGCAGGTTTACAAGTTAGCACGAGGATCGTGTTGAGGATCATCAAGGAGATGCTGGATGGAGTGCAGTTGCTTGTCACGTACCAGCTCATGAGCATATTGGACTTTTGCATATGTATATATTATGGTACTTGATGGTTTTGTAAACGAGCAATTTGTATTCATAAAGTTATGTTGTATTATTATTATTGAAAAATTTGACGTATCCAGTATCAGTTTAATGCACATGCTAATATTCTAGATAAAAATAGTATGGGTGTTACAGATGCTCTGGTTTGGCCTCTAGGGATTGTGCTTGCATTACTTTACTCCATATTGGTGTAGTCATGTCCTAAACCTAACAAAACGTGAGGGAAACAGAGGTAGTAGCTTTATGGAAATATTTAGTTGTATAAACGATATTTATGTATAGTTGGGAGCTTTTGTATTGAATTACTCGTAAAAAAAAATCAATAAGTGTTATAAAATAAACCTTATTGTTGTTAAAAAATACCTTATATATTATAAAAATAAATTATTTCATTTATACGATTTATTTAATTATTTTTTGAAAAATGAAATAGTTTTGTTCCTCTCCAGTGTCCGAGCATCAACATACTATGGCCAAAAAAAGGGGGGGTCAACATACTAAATAAAAGATATTTAATGCGTTAAATTGATTTTTTTGTCAACTTGTTTAATGGCTAGAATCTATCTTTAAGGTGAATAAGTGAGGTGTCAGAAGTTCAATCCTCGACCTTTGTATATTACAATGCATTGTCCCTACCAACTGAGCTTTTTTCTCGGGAACTAACACGTCAAATTTGAACTAGGAGGATACTCTTCTTATCCTCCAACTCAATTTAGTTGTATACATACAATGTGTGTGTGTGTGTGTGTGTGTGTGTGTGCTTGTATATTTATATATAGATATATCTGTGTGTGTGTCTTTATGTATATATCTTCCGTTGGAAGTGCATCCCTGTAATATCCCGCTTAGACGTAACTTTTATCGGTGATTGAGGATTAAAATGGAAGCAATGGCAAAGTTGTAATTTTTTTTGAAAGAGAGGATTTTATAAGGGGAAAGCAAGATCTTTTCCCATTTTATTCCTTCCATTCTCTCTCTAAAGGGCTGCAAGCTTCTCCCTCTCTTTCCCTCCCTAAAACTCACGCCATCCATCTCCCTCCCTCCAAAGATCTTTGATTTTCATCTTAAGCTCTCCATCCTCAAGCAAGCACAAATCTTGGAAGCCAAGAAAGAAAGGAGAAGAAGCTGTGGGATAAGCTTAAGCTGTTTCAAAAGCCTCAAGGTGAGTTCCTTAGAGTAGCAATTTACCCTTTTGGGTTAGTTCTGTGTGAGATCACAACTTAATTGCTAAGGTTTAGAAATAAAAGGATAGTTTTCCCATTTTTGATACATATGCTTGATTCTAGTTAATCCTTGAATGCAGTACGTTTTTATAGTCCAAAATGAGTCCCTGGCATGTTTTCAAAGATCATTGGGCAATGGGTATTAAGTTTTAAAATTGAATACATGTTTTTCCAGAAAATTTTGTGTTCTGCTACAGTCGCAGAGCGACGCCAGGGTCGCAAAGCGAAGTAGCAGAGCTCAGCTACTGCCTAGCCATCGCCTAGACGTCGTTCTGGGAAGTAGTCAGAAGCTGGGTTCACAGAGCGAAGATTTCACACGCTCTGCGAAGCTTCAGACTCAAGATACCAGGTTCTGAAGGTTCAGACTCTGAACTTCAGAGTCTGAAGGTTCAGACGCAGGATTTCGCAGAGCGAAGTCTAGGGGTCGCAGAGCGAAGTTGCCCAGAAAGGTATTTTATTTTCAAACAACTGTACCATGCCACTGATCTTTGATATGCTTTGGGGTAGTGATATACATGAACCTTCAAGGATTAATCTAGGATAAGGATAGGTATCATAAGAGCGATGGGTATTTTATCCACGAGAATTGTTATAGATGGGATAGTAAGCCCTAAGCATGACATATGATAACGATATGTCTAGATCCAGATAAGATTAAGGGTTGGATTTCCAACAACCAAGTAAGCGGCTTATGAGAACGATAAGCCTAGAACCTTATAGCATAGGTTAAGTATCAAGAATGCATCAGATATGCAAAAGCTTATAGTGAAGTATCAGATGTACTTACAAGTACTTAAGATAAGAATTATACTAAAGATTATACGTGTTCAGCAGACTCCGGTTTATGCCGGATGGGATTTCTCCGAAAGGGATATCCACACGTAAGTTTATAAGTTATATGTATATGTATAAAGAATAATAAGAACAAGTTAATAAAAGGACTAGATGTGTCTTCTGTATGCTCGTTAGTTAGTATACAGGGGGTTCCAGATTAAGCTGGAATGGTGAAGTTACCGTCCGTGAGGGCAGCTACACATCAAAGTCAAGAAAATGTTAATGTGTCTCCTGTAGTCTCGCTAGTTAGAATACAGGGGGTTCCGGTGAAGTTACCGTCCGAAAGGACAGCTGGAACGGTGAAGTTAGCGTCCGTGAGGACAGCCACACAAAAGAAAGAGGAGTCCGGTGTTAGCCTGATATGATAGGAATTTCATCGGTAGCAGGGAGATGTATTATGGGGTTACTCCACCTGGATGCACTCCATAAAATGAACCAAGATAATGTATTGTTTGTTCAACGCTAACTTCTAACTTAAAGATTAAGAAAGATGATTATGTAAATGTATATTATATTATTAGAATATGACAAGTAGTCAGCAGAGAAAGAAAGTGATCATAGGATGTCCCCAGATCACTAAGTATAAGTTTAAGTTTAAGGCAAGAATATGATAAGCATAAGATTAAGACATATAGCGATCCTAGTTTCCCTTGATCGCGGAAATATGTAGAAAATGACGGCGTCATAGGTATCCCCAAGATTGCCGAAGTAGGCACGGCGACCCTAGGTTCCCCGTGGTTGCCAACAGTATGTTGGGTGGAGCTCACTGAGACATTATGTCTCATTCCAATCCTTCTGGTGCATGTTTTCAGGTAAGCATGAGTGTCATACCCCAATTTTTGACCTAAGTTTCTTTTTCACCTGTCTTTTAGTTCGGAATTTGTTCGGTGTTTCAGACAAAATTTCGACAGGGAGGTATTTTAAAATACCTCATTTTTTTGGTTCCAACGGTTTTTTTTTATTATTTATTATTATTATTTGTTATTTTTATTTATTATTTCCTTTTATCATTAGCTCTATTATTTTCCTTTTTTTATTATTTTTTTTATTTTCAGATTTATTATTATTTTTATTATTTTGTTTTCAAAAAAGAGTTGACTGATTTTTGCTTTTGATGAGTACTAATGCCCTTTTTAATGGTTGCCTCATTTAGGATTTATTTGACTAATCTTGTTTATTACCATCAAAGTGTTTCATTGCCATTTAATGGCATTATTTGGTCAAAGCAGGATCGGCCAGAATAAAGGAGGGAGTCAGCTTCTCACTCAGGGGCGACCAAGACATTACAAAAAATCCAATTCCCTTTTCTCACAGAAAATCGAAAATCAGTATCAAACCGTCTCAAATCCAAGAAATAACCATAATCCAGCGAAACAAAACCAATACCACACAACCAAAGCCGTACGGATTCCTCCACCTCAAACCCACACCACCAACTCACTGATAACACAAAATCCATCACACAATCAACCACACAACTCACTCATCACCCTTTCCCAACAGCATCACAACAAACAACAATCAACCATCACTCATCCACTCATCACACGCGGCCTACCCCCATCCCCTCCCCAAAATCCCAACAGCACAGCCCTCCACACCTCACCAAACACACACACACGCAACCCTCCTTTAACCACTCGGCCAGCCACTCCTCCCCACCACAAAACCACCCTCAGCCGCGCACCCCTCCCCACTATCACTCACAACCGGCCTCCCTCCACTCACCCACATCCGGCCAAGCTTCACGCTTTCCCCCAAAACCGAAAACCAACCAATACAAAACCAGGTCCGAATCCAAAAAAAAGAGAGGTAAAGGTTTTCTTTTTTTTTTTAGATCTAGGGTATTTGATTTTGTTGTAAAAAAAAATAAGTTCATAAGGGGGAAGAGGGGAGAGAGAGGATCCTAAAAAGCTAATTTTTTTTCAAAAAAAGAGTTTCTTTTTACTCCGGCGCGGTGGCGCCGCCGGCGACCGCCGCGCCGGAAAACTGTCTCCGACCGTGTGTCTTTTAGAGAGAAGGGGGAGGAAATTTCAGTGAGAGTGGAAGTAGAGAGAAGAATGGAGGAAGAAATGGGGGAAGAAAAAAAACCTGAAAAAACTTATGTAGTGCCCCAGGCCCAATAGCCCATCTGCGGCCCAGTTTTCCTTTCCTCTTTCCCTTCTTTCTGATCACTTCCTGAAACCCCCCTATTACTCCCTGCACCCTTTTCTTTCTTTTATTTCTTTTCTTCTTTGATTTTCATTTCTTTTTTTTGCATTTAGTTTTAGTCTTTATTTATTTGACATGCATTTTATTGCTTTTATTTTTTTTAGCACATCATGCATTTTTATATTTATTTATTTTCCTTTTATTTCATGCATTTTCATTTTAGTTTTTATTCTAGCATATTTATTGTCATGCATTTGCAATTCCCTTTATTTATTGTTTTGTCATTTCTTTTTTATTTTGATTAGAATGTATTTAGGAACAAATGTAAATCATAAATGAGAATTTGCACTGACACTCACTTTGTTTATTCTGCTTTATGTCTTTATTTATTTTTATTTATTTCGCTTAAAAAAAATACAAAAAATATTAGGTTAGTTTAATTTTAAAGGGTTTCGTGGTGATCCAACGTCACCACGGAATTTCCTCGCGTTTAGTTTTTTTTTAGTTATATTTTTAGTCTTAGTCCATATTTAAAAACAACAAAAACATGCAAATAATCAAAAATAAAAAAAAATCTTTTCTTAATAAACCTTGATTTTCAATCAAGTGTCCGTTTTTTCTCTTTTATTTTCTTTAAATAACCATTAATCTACTTTAATTACACTTTAATCCTTTTCAAAATAAAAAACACAAACCAATCACATTTTGCCACTTGGCCCTTATTTTATTTTTAAAACCTTTTAAAAAAAACTAATAAAAAACACAAAACAAATCAACCGTTATTTCTACCCCGAACTACGAGGTTTTGATCCCTCACGGGTACGTAGGCAGAGGACCCTGTCCTTCAAATCATAAAAAATACAAAAAAATAAAACATTTTCTTTTCTCATTACTTTAATTCTGTCTCTTAAAAAATAAGCAAGTTATAGCCAAAAATAAATAAATAAAATCAAGAGGTTCTCGTAGAGTACTACGAACGTTTAGGGTGCTAACACCTTCCCTAAACGTAACTAACCCCCGAACCCTATTTTTTTTTAAAATGTGGTAATTTAGAACTTTTTTCCACTTTTCATTTTAAAAATTAAAAGTTCAGTCGTGAAATAAAATTAGTGAGTCAACGCTAATCAATATCTTGGTCTCCAAAAATCACCGCGACAGAAATGACGACTTCACTGGGGATTCCCTAAGAGGGTTGAGCCTAACTTGAATTTATTTAATTATTTTGTGCTATAACTTGCTTAAAACATAAAAAATAAAAAAAAAAGGAATAAAGATGTAAATACGTGTCTATGTGTTTCTTTTCTTTTACGAGAGTGGTGAGATAAGTCCTACACCCGGACTTGAGGGAAACATAAGATAGGATGGTGGTATAATCAAAGTGTCTTTCCGAGAGTGAGTTTCGGATGTGGCACATGTGATAACCCCACTCAATGGAGGAATCTTGGAAGTATCACTATGTTGACATGAGTAGTCGTGTTCGGCATTGTTATTTTCAAGTGACCTATGAAGTTGAGGACCTTTAGTTACCTTTAACCCATCTTGGCCTTTTAGGACGTAGTGCGGTGGCTAATCAAGAGTAGTCTTGAATTGGTTGATACGCGATACTACACTGAAACGAGACTTTCCTACGAACGTCGTTGGACCGGGAGTCAGTCCCGAAATCCGACAATATTCGAAAGTGGTCGATGACTTTGGGAACTTGGTAGAACCCGTAATACAGGTACATGTGAAACCATAGTCCTTACCAAATGGCGTGTTTACCCTTGACTCCAACATTTTTGGACTTAACCTCACCATGTTTTCTCCGTTTCTTTAACATAATCATGCATCCATGCATCCATGCATAAACTCTTTTTTTCATCCAATTTATCGAAGGACTAAAACAAAGTTTCTTCGTAAACATCGTAGATATGGACATTCCAAAAAGAAGCACTAAGAAGTACCTTTTCAAAAAAACAGACTTGTCGAGATTAAGGGAGCTAGCATCTTTAGTAAGTGATCCAGTTGATTTTCAAGCTCATAATGGGAAGTTGCTCAGAATTCTTAGAGTAGATGTTGAGGAAGGATGTCTGGAAATGTAACACCCTATTTCCCGACGATAATTATTAAATAATAATTATATATTTAATAAAGAGGATGTTACAAAACTCGTCAATATATCACATATAACATAAACACTTTCTTTAAATAATAATTTCAACAGCAGAAAACATTTCATTGATTTCATTAATATTGATTATCCTTGTTATTTAACATCATAAATAGAAATAACAATATTTCCAAGTTCTCGACCTAAAAACAAATTAATTTCAACGTCTACCCCAACCCTGGTGTTACAAGAATCAGAGCTCGTAGCGACTACATGCTTAATAGATTACTAAATAAAATGAAAACTAGACGGAAGACGTATTCCATCTCCACCTTCTAAGTCGTCCCACAGCTAAACTTCCTCAACCTGAGTGTCTGTACCCGGGAGTACAATCACCACAAAGAAAACAACACAACAACACCAAAGGGGTGAGAAATCCTGTCGTAACATAATATTAGGGAAAAACACACACAACATTATAATACAACAATAATAATATTCTGTCGTCATATGATCATCGACATTTATTATATTCTTCTCAACTAATCATACATATCATCATCTCATTCAATTCAAACTTAAAAACACCAAGTATAAGTATCATCATTTAAATGCATATGGACTCACCCTAAGACCTATATGAATGTGGTACCACACCTATCGTCGTCATAATTTGCCAGAGATATGTTACTGGACTTTCGTCGTCATAAATTGCCAGAGATATGTTACTGGACTTTCATCGTCATTTCATCTTCATAATTCCTAGACACGACTCTATATGCATGCATGGTGACAGACTCATCAGGTATTACACATCATCACGTCATCTTGAATTCACATTCATAAATGCAAGACTCTCCCTAATATGCACAACATCAATGCAAAACACACCGTCATCATTCTCATTGTCTTCATAAATAAACATCATCATTCTCATCATCAAAATAATATAGACACCGTCATTCTCATCATCATTATAATATATACATCGTCATTCTCATCATCATTATATACATCGTCATTCTCATCGTCATAGTAATATAGACATCATCATTCTCATCATCATTATAATATAAACATCATCACTCTCATCATATTAACACAAGTATCATCATTTCTCATCATATTTATTTATACACTTGTATATAATATCAATCGTCATTATTATTATCGTCAAACATTATGACTATTACCTCTTATCTTCTTTCCTATTCATCTCGCTCTCTTCTAATCAATTCCCGTCTTATTCACCGCTATCCTCATTCATATTATCTTTCACTACTCAATACACACCTTATATGTTCCTACCTAATATTCATCTTAAGTTCCTTAATTACCTTGACTCTTTTACTCTTCAACTTAACAATATTCCTAAGCTCATTATTTGTTTAAAAAGATTATATTTAACTTCATCACTTACTCGGAAGGCACCTACGTTATATCCCTTCTCATCATCGTCTCTTTTCACTTCTTTATCTCTTCATATTTTATACTCTCTTAATCAGCTTACCATATTAGACCTTTTAAAAATACCCAAATGGATTAATCCAGTCGTTATCACTCCGTCGTGAACTACTCATCTACATCCCTCACACTTCTCCTTCTACTGCTTAAACTACTTCACCTTTTTAGGCTCAAGACTCATCAAGTATTAAATGTCAACACATCAACAACATCTTACAGTAATAGATGCAAAATCTTCCTATTTTTCACAACACCGGGACAAAACATATCGTCGTTATTCACATCATCAGCATAAGAAAACGTTGTCATCATGAATATACATCGCCACTCTCATCATTTATATAATCAACATCATCATTACGAGTATGCTTCACCAACTTCATCATATTTATATATTCAGTAGTCAACGTCATTAGCAGCTTCATTATCTAAGCGCTTTCATTCTCACCATTCACTATCCTACTCCTCTCTTTATTTCTTCTTGGATTTGTCTCTAACACCCTAAAGTTCTTCCATGTATTAATTCGTTAAGGGGTTGGGGAACTACCCTTAAGACACCAGACTATACTCCCTTCATTTATGTTTATAGGTTCGGATCCCTAGTATACGCTTACTTTTCACGCTAACAGCTTTCTTAGACTTACTATTCGTATCGCAGCATGACCCAGGTACAATATTTTATTCATAACTCAAGTTCTAGAGATCTAAATGGATTCAAACCAAAGGGAAATGAAAGCTGACATCTATATCTAAAACTTTCATGAAGGGACCTAAGTCCAATTCGGGACAGAGAGGGATGAAAATGTTTCGTTTCCGAAACCTGGGCAGAGTGCACGACCGTGCCGACCCCTGTGTAGTAATATGACCATAAATCGAGTTGTGGATGTCTAAATGAGGTCACTCCAAAGCCACATGAAAGCTAACATCCATATCTACAACTTTTATGAAGACACCTAAGCTCAATTCGAAACTGAAAATGGTCAAAAAGTTGTTCCAAAATCGCGTCACGATTCTGTCAGCATCAGAACGCAGATTTTGTAATTTTCCACCATGGGAGCTTCCCCGGCTCCGATTTCGACCCCCCCAACTCACCCAATTCGTCCATAAACATCACCCTAAGGTTACCCTATCATTCAAACACTAATTTTCCATTAACCTACTGATTCACACACTCTCTTCATGGTCAATCCTCTATTCGTAAAACGTAAACTAGTTTCCCTTAATTTTAAATAATTCAACCTCGTCTTTACCTTCGTCCATCATCAATCTCTCATCACAACAGAAACATCATCTTAAGAAACACCCCCCATCATATATTAAGATACCCTAAAGTGAAAAGATTCTCCCCCTTACCTCGATTCCTCTGAAATCTCTGGTTTGACTTGACTTTGTTGTAGCTAGGTTTTCCTTTCTCTGACGGCTGCTCTTCTCTCTGTTTCTACGTTAAGCAAAACTGAGTTCTAATTTCCCAAAACCCTTATTTATATTTGGTCTAGCCACTCTTCATATAACTTTCCTCTTCTATTCATTATTCTTTTGCTTTTCCCCTCCCCCACTTATTAAAAACCTATTTTCTACACCTCCTACTCTTTTCTACTTGTTTTTCAATTCTCTTTCTATATTATTTAAATTCTGGTATCATAAATTAATTCACCAATATAATTCAACCCTCTCAACATTTACATCACATTCAAATAAAACAACATTAATAATAATATTCACCACGCCACACCTATTAAAATTTATTGAATTACTTTAAATATAAAATTGGGGTGTTACAGGAAACCTTGGTCCAATTCTACGACCCTCTTTATCATTGCTTCACGTTTCCTGACTACCAGCTCGTCCCTACACTTGAGGAATATTCGTACCTAGTTGGTTTACCCGTACCTGACAAGACACCATTCCACGGTCTTGAACCCGTACCTAGACCCTCAGATATTGCAGCTGCCCTTCACCTCGAAACTTCCCTTATCCAAGCAAACCTCACCTTTAAAGGAGGCCTCCAAGGTCTACCCACCCATTTCCTCTACCGACAAGCCTTCACCTTCGCCGAGGTAGCCAGTACTTTTGCTTTCCATTCCACCCTAGCCCTACTCGTATATGGCCTCGTACTTTTCCCGAATATCGACAACTTCGTCGACATTAATGCCATCAAAATCTTCCTCTCCAAGAACCCTGTACCCACTCTACTAGCTGATACTTACCACTCCATCCATGACCGTACCCAGGCTGGCCGTGGAACCATCTCTTGCTGTGCACCCCTATTCTATCAATGGTTTACCTTACACCTACCTCAATCCCGTGCCTTCAAGACCAATGTTGACAAACTTTCTTGGCCTCACCGAATCATGACCCTCGACCCATCAGACATTGTTTGGTACCAGGCAGCTAGTGACGTTGGAGAGATTATTGTGAGTTGTGGTGAATACCCCAACGTGCCTCTTTTGGGTATGCGTGGCGGAATTAGCTACAACCCATCTCTCGCTCGACGACAATTTGGGTACCCAATGAAGTCAAAACCAAACAACCTTACCTTGACTAATGAGTTCTATCTTAACCATGGAGACCCCTCAAACAAAAGAGAGAGATTCGCACAAGCTTGGAGCGCTATCCGCAGACTCAGCAGAAGTCAGTTGGGGAAGAAATCAGATTATGTGCACGAATCTTACACTCAGTGGGTTATAGATAGGACCATGAGCTTTGGCCTACCCTACCATCTACCTAGATATCTGTCCTCCACCATTCCCCCACCATCATTACCCCTACCCTTTGACACCAAGGAAGAATTTCAGGAGCAGCTGACCAAGGAAAGGCTTGAAAAAGAAACTTGGAAGAGAAGGTACCAGGAACTTGAACGTGAGCATGAAACCTTGCAAGGGAGGTTAGCGCAGAAGAATCATGAGCTTTTCATTCAGAACCAACGGATGATCGAGAAGGATGATTTGCTTCAGCAAAAAGATGCTTTGCTCAGCCAGGATTCTAAAAGGAAGCGGAGGTTTACGGATTCGTTCTTTGGTGCACATTCAGATTCCGAGGATTCATCTACTCCAGGAACTTGAGTTGAAGTCTTTAGAGTTTTATGTTTAGATTCTAGCTTCCAAAGTCTTGTAATCTGTCAAAAAGAACTATTTTGTAATATCTTAATGCTTAAACAAAATGTCCAAATCATGATGTTTACAGTTACTTCAACAAAGTCCTTCGATAAAATATCTTTCTTTTTTGCATACGCATGATCATGCATCATATTGCATTCATAGTTTCCCAAGCCGAGTCTCACGTCTTGTTTTTTCCAAAGGTTCATCTGCCTAGTCCCAAAAGGTGGCCCGACGTCCTCAGCAGAAACCAACTTACACGTACAACACTAGAGCACACCAGAGAAAAAGAATGGACCATCTGGAACAAGAAAACCAAATACTTCGGGAGGAAATGACATCCATGCGGACCAAGATGGAAGAATTGACAGAGTTGGTAAAGCTGCTGGCAGCCGCACAAGTTCATCCACCACCTCCTTCCCCTAGCTCTCCAGCTCAGCCGACGACTGCAACTACTTCGGCTCCGACAGCGCACACCAGTGCTCCACAATACGCAATGCCTGACAGATATCCATGGGGCATGCCTCTTAGCTCCGGAGAAGGATTCATCCCTATTCCTGTTGCAACTTCTGCTCCTCAACCCGGTGTTACTTTTCCTCAGGCTACTATGGCCTTTTCAGCTCCAGTGATTCATACAACCCAGTACGACAATGAACCCATCTTTCACACAGAAAGTGTAGGGGCCCAGGATCGAATGGATGATTTCCAAGAAAAGTTTGAAGAGTTGCAACGGGAAATCAAAGCCCTCCGGGGAAAAGATCTGTTTGGGAAAAATGCCCACGACCTCTGTTTGGTGCCAAATGTTAAGATCCCGCCCAAATTTAAGGTCCCTGAATTCGAAAAGTATAAGGGGAACACCTGTCCTCAAAGCCACTTGGTGATGTATGCTCGGAAGATGTCCACCCAGACAGATAACCATCAATTACTCATCCACTACTTCCAGGACAGTCTAACTGGCGCAGCTTTAAAATGGTACATGAGTTTGGACAGCACCAAGATCCAAACTTTCAATGATTTGGGAGAAGCCTTCGTCCGCCAATACAAGTACAACCTGGACATGGCCCCAGACAGAGATCAACTCCGGGCCATGGCTCAAAAGGACAAGGAGACTTTCAAAGAGTATGCTCAAAGATGGAGGGAAATTGCTGCTCAAATCAACCCGCCTTTGGAGGAGAAAGAAATGACCAAGATTTTCCTGAATACTCTTGGTTCATTTTATTACGAGCGGATGATTGCAAGTGCACCCAGCGATTTCACTGAGATGGTAAACATGGGTATGCGCCTGGAGGAAGGAGTCCGGGAAGGACGTCTGGTTAAAGAGAGTACCCCCGCCAACAGTGGGAAGAAGTTCGGGAATCACTTCCCAAGAAAGAAGGAACAGGAGGTCAGTATGGTTGCTCATGGGAGACCACAACAAAGATACCCATCCTACCAACACATTGCTGCCATTTCGCCATCCACCAATACTGCCCAAAATTCTAACTACAAACTACAAACCCCACAAAGGCCTTACCAACAACCTCAACCACCTTACCAACAATCCCATCAACATTATCAGCAACCTCACCAACAAACGTACTACCCACAACAGCCCCGACCTCAAACCCCTCAACAACCATATCACTCACAAAATCGCCAAAAAACGACCTTTGATCCAATCCCAATGAAGTATGCTAACTTGCTCCCTGCCCTACTTGCCAAAAACCTTGTCCAGGTCAGGGCACCTCTCCGTACACCAGATGTTTTACCTCCTTGGTACCGACATGACCTAACTTGCGCCTTTCACCAAGGAGCTCCTGGCCACGATGTCGAGCATTGCCTTGCTCTTAAAACCGAGGTGCAAAGGTTAGTCCGGGCCAATTTACTATCTTTTAAAGATCAAAATCCGAATGTTCAGGCCAACCCTCTACCGAATCATGGACCGTCTGTTAATATGGTACAAGACTGTTGCAGAGATAGTATCATTCTTAATGTCCAGCATGTTCAGACCCCACTGGTTCCTATGCATATCAAGATGTGCGAGGTGAATTTGTTTAGTCACGATCATACAGCTTGCGAAGTGTGCCTTGTAGACCCAAGAGGATGTCAGAAAGTGCAGGGTGATATACAAGGTTTGATAGATAGGAGAGAGTTGCTCATCTCGAAGAAGGAGAAAGAGGTGTGTGTCATTACACCTGAGTTCAGCATCCCAAAACGGGTGGAGATAGCATACAACAGCGAAAGGTCAACTACTATTCCTTTGGTGATCTGTTTGCCGGGACCTGTGCCGTATACTTCCCAAAAAGCTGTCCCATACAAATACCAGGCCACGATGCTGGAAAACGGACGAGAGGTACCCTTACCCTCTCTACCTTCTGTCGACAACATTGCAAGTAATAACAAGATATTGAGGAACGGGCGTGTCATCCCAGCAGCACTTTCGAAGAAAGTAAGTGATCCGGTGATTGAACAACTGCCAGTAATCAGTCCTAGTGGAAACAAGGAGATGGGCCAGTCTAGTGGGGCCAGTGGGGACTCTGATCAAGACGAATTTTTGAAGTTGATCAAGAAAAGCGAGTACAAAGTGATTGATCAGTTGATGCAAACTCCGTCGAAGATATCTATGATGGCATTACTATTGAATTCTGACGCTCATAGAGATGCCTTGATGAAGGTCTTGGACCAAGCTTTTGTGGATCATGATGTGACGATTGATCATTTTGGTGGAATAGTGGGTAATATCACTGCATGTAACAATCTGAGTTTCAGTGATGAAGAGCTCCCATCAGAAGGTAGGAATCACAACCTGGCATTGCATATATCGGTGAACTACAAGTCTGATGCACTGTCGAATGTACTTGTAGACACCGGTTCGTCTCTGAATGTGATGGCCAAATCAACTCTTGATCAACTTTCCTACAAGGGTACACCCATAAGGAGAAGCGGAGTAATAGTAAAAGCTTTTGATGGTTCAAGGAAGTCGGTGATCGGAGAAGTAGACCTACCTATAACAATTGGACCACACCAATTTTAGATTACCTTTCAAGTGATGGATATCCAAGCGGCATACAGTTGTTTGTTGGGCCGACCATGGATCCATGAAGCCGGAGCGGTGACGTCTACACTGCATCAAAAGTTGAAGTTCGTAAAGAACGAGAAGCTAATAACTGTAAGCGGTGAAGAAGCCATGTTGATAAGCCACTTGTCAGCTTTTTCCTTTATTGGTGCTGATGAAACATGTTGAGTCTTTTGGTATTGGCTGCATGTTTTGGCAAAACCAAAGTGTTGTTTGGAAGCATCTCCACATTTATAACAAGTCTTCAGTTGCAAGAAATTTCATTTGAAGATGTTCAGAAGCTCAAAGTGACATCAGAAGCTGAATGCCTCATCAGAAGCACTGTAGCTGTTCAGAAGCTGAATTCAGGTTCTGATGGATGTGTTGACTTTTGTTGACTTCATCAGAAGCTGATGTTTTTCAAGTTATCTTTATGCGAATCTTAGCAACATTTGACAAGGATTGTTCCAGAATTATTGCTTCTAGATTGCTGTTTGGATTGGAGAAGATTTAATGAAGATTTGATTTTAAAATATGAAGATCGTATTATTTTTGCAGAATCTTTAAAAGATACATTCCTGTTTTATTTGTTAATCTTATTCCAGTAACAAATCAATTCAGAAGATTTGGAGCAAAATTAAGAGGCTTGCTGAAGATTATAAAAGGAGGAGCTATGCTATTGAAGACTTACGAATTTAGAGTTAGATTTCAGAAAATTGAGTCTGTGTTTTAACTTAGAGTTTTTTCTTTGTACACCACTCATGTCTGAGTTGGTTTAGAGTTTTAATTGAGTTGTAATTCATTCTAAGCCTTTAGGTACGAATGAAGTGTTGTCTATTGAAGTTGTGTTTAAAAACAGGGGATTGTTAAGGGTTGTTCAAGTAGCTGGGTTTAGTTGCTTGAATAGGAAGTTAGAGGATTCTAATACTCAGAGTTGGGTAGAAGTCTGACTAGGAGGAGTTTAATTGCTAAGGCTGGGAACTGGGAGTCAGTGTCTTGAGTCTTTGGGTTAAATCCTATAGTGGATTTCCTTCCTGGATTGGTATCCCCCAGAGTAGGAGGTGTTTACTCCGAACTGGGTTAACAAACCTTGTGTGCCTTTTACTTTCCTGCACTTTATTTTCTTGCTTTGCATTGTGTTTTGGTTGTGCTCTGTTTTAAGCAAACTATTGTGCCCTGCGGTATAGTTCAGAACCTGACTGGTTCAGAACCTGAAATCTCTTAAGTATTGCCTGGCCAGAATTTCAATTGGCATCAGAGCAGGCACCCTGCCTGTACTTTGGGTGAGATCCAGAGGACTTAATTTCTGGCAAGCATGGATAGAGAAGGAGGATATGTCAATAGACCACCCCTACTAGATGGCACAAACTATGAGTACTGGAAGTCAAGGATGTGTGCTTTTCTAAAGTCTATTGACAGCAGGACTTGGAAAGCTGTGATTAAAGGCTGGGATCATCCTGTGTATACAGACAAAGATGGTAACAAGACTGAGGTTCTGAAGCCTGAAGAGGAATGGACCAAAGCTGAAGATGATCTGTCTCTGGGAAATTCAAAAGCTTTGAATGCTATTTTTAATGGTGTTGATCAGAATATGTTCAGACTTATCAAACAATGTACTGTGGCTAAGGATGCTTGGGAAATTCTGAAAACCACTCATGAAGGAACTTCTAAAGTGAAGATGTCCAGATTGCAGCTGCTGACCACCAAATTTGAGAACCTGAAGATGAAGGAGGATGAATCCATTCAGGATTTTTATATGAATGTGCTTGACATGGCAAATTCTTTTGATTCTCTTGGTGAAAAGATGTCTGATGAGAAGTTAGTAAGAAAAATCCTCAGGTCCCTGCCCAGAAGGTTTGATATGAAGGTTACAGCAATTGAAGAGGCTCATGATATCACCACTATGAAGCTTGAGGAGCTGATTGGGTCTTTGCTCAACTTTGAAACTGCCTTTTGTAAACAGACTGAGAAGAAAGGAAAAAGTGTAGCTTTTAGTGTGAATTCTGAAGCTGATGATCAACAAGAGTCTGAAGAAGATGACTTATCAGAAGCTCTTGTGTTGCTGGGAAAACAATTCAACAAAATTCTGAAGAATGTTAACAGAAAAGCCAAAGCCAAAGGTCAGAATTTCAGATTCAATAAAAAGCAACAAACTGATGAGAAGAAGACCAAGTCTGAGGAGAAAAGCAACCAAGCCAAAGGTGTGCAGTGCTATGAGTGTGAGGGCTATGGGCATATCAAATCTGAATGTCCTACTTTTCTTAAGAAACAGAAGAAGAGCCTAGCTGTTGCATGGTCTGATGATGGTTCTGAAGATGATGATGTTAGTGAATCTGATATGTGTGATACTGGTCTGGTTGTAAGGTCAGGAGCTATCATGAAGAAGGAGCTGTTTTAGAGTCTGAGACCTTTTCAGAGTCTGACTCAGAGTCTGAAGCCTCATCTGAGTCTGAAGCTGCTAAAACCTCATATGATGAACTAGCTGATAACTACAAGAAGTTGTATACCAGAAGTGCTGAGGTTTGCAAACAAGTGCTGGATCAGAAGGAGACTATTTATCAACTGGAGGCTGAAAAGGGAGAACTTCTTGTGCAGAATTCAAATTTGAAAGAAGAAGTAAACCAGTTAAATTCCCAACTTGAACATATGAAAAAGCAGGTTAGAATGATGAATACTGCTACTAATGTGTTGGATGAAATCTTGGGTGCTCAGCAACAAGGAAAAACTGGATTAGGCTATGATGATCAGACTCAGAACTCCAAACAGAAGATTCTTGTTAAAGAGTTTGTTCCTGCCACTAAAACTGATAATCCTGTGATTGGAGCATCTCAGATGAGACCTCAGAAACAAGCCCAGATGCCAGCTCAGAAGGAAGTTCAGAAGAGACCTCAGATGCAAGGTCAGAAGCATGGTCAGATGCTACCTCAGAAGCAACCCCAGAAATCTTTCAGAAACAGAAGGAGGAGGAATCATCCATGGGTCTGTCATCATTGTGGAAAGAGAGGGCATATCAAACCATTCTGCTTCAAACTTTATGGTTACCCTGAACACTTTCAATTTAGAAGAGTGCAACCAGCTGCACCCAGACACAGTGTTCAGAAGGTGTGGAAACCTAAGGTTCAGAATGTGGGCCTGATTGCTCATACTTCACTGAGAGCCACCTCAAAAGAAGACTGGTATTTTGATAGTGGGTGTTCAAGGCATATGACTGGTGTGAAGAAGCTGCTAAGCAATATCAGGTCATACTCCAGAAGTTATGTGACATTTGGAGATGGTGTAAAAGGTCAGATTCTGGGTATTGGAGATTTGATCAGAGAAGGTTTGCCCAGACTTAATGATGTGCTACTGGTGGAAGGATTAACCTCTAATCTGATCAGTATCAGCCAACTTTGTGATCAAGAATTGAAGGTTAATTTCAACAAGCAAGAATGCATTGTTACTGATCAGGAAGATAAGATTCAGATGAGAGGCTGCAGATCCAAAGATAATTGTTACTTGTGGATTTCTGAAGAAGAAAGAAGTCTGACTTCTTGTCTTATGAGTTCAGAAGAAGAAGTCAAACTCTGGCACCAGAAACTGGGACATTTGCACTTGAAAGGCATGAAGAAAATCCTAAGTACTGAAGCTATCAGAGGTGTGCCTAATCTGAAGATCAATGAGGACAGTGTTTGTGGTGATTGTCAGATTGGAAAACAAACAAGAAAGTCTCATCCCAGATTGGTTCACCAGGTAACTACCAAAGTACTAGAACTTGTTCATATGGATTTAATGGGGCCTATGCAAGTTGAGAGTATTGGAGGCAAGAGGTATGCATTTGTAATGGTAGATGACTACTCAAGATTCACATGGATCAGCTTTGTTAGAGAAAAGTCTGATACATTTGAAGTATTTAAAGACTTATGCATTCAACTACAAAGAGAAAAAGATTGTGGCATAATCAGAATCAGAAGTGACCATGGCAAAGAATTTGAAAACAAGAGTTTTTCAGAATTCTGTGCTTCTGAAGGTATAAAACATGAGTTTTCTGCACCTATCACACCTCAGCAAAATGGTGTAGTTGAGAGGAAGAACAGGACATTAGCAGAATGTGCAAGAGTTATGCTGCATGCAAAGAAGTTGCCATATATGTTCTGGGCTGAAGCAATGAACACTGCATGTTACATACACAACAGAGTCACTTTGAAGAAGGGTACTACATCAACTCTGTATGAATTGTGGAAAGGGAGAAAGCCTACAGTCAAATATTTCCATATTTTTGGGAGCAGATGCTATATTTTGGCTGATAGAGAAAATAGGAGAAAACTGGATCCTAAGTCTGATGAGGGCATATTCCTGGGTTATTCAGTGAACAGCAGAGCATACAGGGTGTTTAATTCCAGAACCAAGGTCGTGATGGAGTCTATTAATGTGGTAATTGATGATCTGACTGCTGAGAAAGATAGAAGTGAGTCTGAAGTTGTTCCAGAGCCTGAACCATCAGATGAACAAACTTCAGAAGCAGAAATTCATCCAGAGTCTGAAGAAGCAGATGTACATCCAGAACATGATCCTACCAATAAAGGGCCATCAATTAGAGTTCAGAAGGATCATCCTAAGGAGCTTATCATTGGGAGTTTGGATCAAGGGGTCAGAACCAGGAGATCAGAACCAGTTGCTACTGATTCATGTTTTGTGTCAAAGGTTGAGCCTAAAAATGTAAAAGAAGCCCTGACTGATGAATTTTGGATTGAAGCAATGCAAGATGAGTTGAATCAATTCAAAAGGAGTGAAGTATGGGATCTGGTTCCAAGACCTGAAGGGCTGAATGTGATTGGCACTAAGTGGATATTCAAGAATAAAACAGATGAAAATGGTACTGTGGTCAGAAACAAGGCTAGGTTGGTTGCTCAGGGCTATACTCAAGTAGAAGGATTGGATTTTGATGAAACCTTTGCACCTGTGGCCAGACTAGAGTCCATAAGACTGCTATTGGGTGTATCCTGCATTCTCAAGTTCAAATTATTCCAGATGGATGTGAAGAGTGCATTTCTGAATGGATATTTACAAGAAGAGGTTTATGTTGAACAGCCCAAGGGTTTTGTGGATCATCAGTTTCCTAATCATGTTTACAAACTGAAGAAGGCCTTGTATGGATTAAAGCAAGCACCAAGGGCATGGTATGAAAGGCTTACTCAATTTCTTGAGAAACAAGGTTACAGAAAAGGAGGGTCTGATAAGACCTTATTTGTGAAGAATGAACATGGAAGTCTGATGATAGCTCAGATTTATGTGGATGATATAGTGTTTGGAGGGATGTCTCAGAAGATGGTCAAATTGTTTGTTCAGCAAATGCAATCAGAGTTTGAAATGAGTTTGGTTGGAGAGCTGACTTATTTTCTTGGTTTACAAGTTAAGCAAATGGAAGATACCATCTTTATTTCTCAAAGTAAATATGCCAAGAACATAGTGAAGAAGTTTGGTATGGAATCTGCTGCTCATAAGAAGACACCAGCTGCTACTCATCTGAAGCTAACCAAAGATGAACAAGGAGTATCAGTTGATCAGAGTCAGTACAGAAGCATGATAGGGAGCCTGTTGTATTTAACTGCAAGCAGACCTGATATCACTTATGCTGTTGGAGTATGTGCAAGATACCAAGCTGATCCTAAGATGAGTCATCTGACACAAGTTAAAAGAATCCTGAAGTATGTTAATAGCACAAGTGACTATGGAATCATGTATTCTCATAGTACAAGTTCTGAACTGATGGGATATTGTGATGCTGACTGGGCTGGAAGTGCTGATGATAGGAAGAGCACCTCAGGAGGTTGTTTCTTTTTGGGAAATAACTTAATTTCATGGTTTAGCAAGAAGCAAAACTGTGTGTCATTATCAACTGCTGAAGCTGAGTACATTGCTGCTGGGAGTAGTTGCTCACAACTGGTGTGGATGAAACAGATGCTGGAGGAATACAACATGAAACAAGGTGTTATGACATTGTTTTGTGATAATTTGAGTGTTATCAACATCTCTAAAAACCCAATTCAGCATAGCAGAACCAAACACATAGACATCAGACACCATTTTATCAGAAACCTTGTGGAGGACAAGATTATTCAACTGGAACATGTGGACACTGAAGAACAAATTGCTGACATATTCACAAAGGCCTTGGATGCTAAACAGTTTGAAAACTTGAGGAGCAAGTTAGGTGTATGTTTATTTGAAGAATTCTAGCAATTAAAGCAAATTGGATGTGAGGAAGATAGAGTACCTGCCAGCTTTGCTAGTGCTAAGTGTGATCCTGTCTCTGATACTAAGTCTGAAGTAGTTGAAGATGTTTGTGCAGTTTTCCTTCCCTATTTGAAGACTATGATTTGTCAGAATTTTATGGCTAAAAAGGGGGAGAAATATATGTCCAGATATAATCAAGGGGGAATATGTGTCTCAGGGGGAGTACAAGATTGTTATGATCCTGAGTGTTTTAGTAATCCTGAAGTGTGAATCTGATGCATCTGATATGCTCTGATACCATGGTTCTCTGTAGTTCAGTAGTGAGGGGGAGTTTGTGTGAGAAGCTGAGTTGCAGGGGGAGTATTGTGGAGATTCAGAGTATGTGTGATGATCAGGAGTTGATCAGCAGTTCTGATACCTTGGAGTAGCTCTGATGTGTTTAAGTATGTTTGTGTGCTTCAGGAGATCAGAAGCTGATGCTGTTTGTTTGTTTAACATAGCTGAATTCGCTGCCTAAACTGATTGCTATGATGTATCTTTGTGGAGTTCTTCTTTGCTAAGATGATTAAGGGAGATTGAAGAACTTGGATGGTTTTAGCCAAAAATTTGCCAAAGGGGGAGATTGTTGAGTCTTTTGGTATTGGCTGCATGTTTTGGCAAAACCAAAGTGTTGTTTGGAAGCATCTCCACATTTATAACAAGTCTTCAGTTGCAAGAAATTTCATTTGAAGATGTTCAGAAGCTCAAAGTGACATCAGAAGCTGAATGCCTCATCAGAAGCACTGTAGCTGTTCAGAAGCTGAATTCAGGTTCTGATGGGTGTGTTGACTTTTGTTGACTTCATCAGAAGCTGATGTTTTTCAATTCATTTGAAGATGTTCAGAAGCTCAAAGTGACATCAGAAGCTGAATGCCTCATCAGAAGCACTGTAGCTGTTCAGAAGCTGAATTCAGGTTCTGATGGGTGTGTTGACTTTTGTTGACTTCATCAGAAGCTGATGTTTTTCAAGTTATCTTTATGCGAATCTTAGCAACATTTGACAAGGATTTGTTCCAGAATTATTGCTTCTAGATTGCTGTTGGATTGGAGAAGATTTAATGAAGATTTGATTTTAAAATATGAAGATCGTATTATTTTTTGCAGAATCTTTAAAAGATACATTCCTGTTTTATTTGTTAATCTTATTCCAGTAACAAATCAATTCAGAAGATTTGGAGCAAAATTAAGAGGCTTGCTGAAGATTATAAAAGGAGGAGCTATGCTATTGAAGACTTACGAATTTAGAGTTAGATTTCAGAAAATTGAGTCTGTGTTTTTAACTTAGAGTTTTTCTTTGTACACCACTCATTGTCTGAGTTGGTTTAGAGTTTTCATTGAGTTGTAATTCATTCTAAGCCTTTAGGTACGAATGAAGTGTTGTCATTGAAATTGTGTTCAAAAACAGGGGATTGTTAAGGGTTGTTCAAGTAGCTGGGTTTAGTTGCTTGAATAGGAAGTTAGAGGATTCTAATACTCAGAGTTGGGTAGAAGTCTGACTAGGAGGAGTTTAATTGCTAAGGCTGGGAACTGGGAGTCAGTGTCTTGAGTCTTTGGGTTAAATCCTATAGTGGATTTCCTTCCTGGATTGGTATCCCCCAGAGTAGGAGGTGTTTACTCCGAACTGGGTTAACAAACCTTGTGTGCCTTTTACTTTCCTGCACTTTATTTTCTTGCTTTGCATTGTGTTTTGGTGTGCTCTGTTTTAAGCAAACTATTGTGCCCTGCGTATAGTTCAGAACCTGACTGGTTCAGAACCTGAAATCTCTTAAGTATTGCCTGGCCAGAATTTCAAAATGTATTATAGAAAATCAGTTGCCAAAAGCCATGAACGCGCGAACCAGAACCCCCAGAACAGCTCAACTAGGTTGGACTGTTCAAGGCTGGTCGCTACAGCGCCCTTCTGGTCGCTACAAGCGACAACAGGCAGAACTTGGTCGCTACAGCGCCCAGTTCCTCGCTACAAGCGACAACCGTCGCTACAAGCGCCTGCGTGGTCGCTACAAGCGCGGCTAGGCAGGGATAATCCCAGTTTGGTCGCTACAAGCGACCATCCGTCGCTACAGCGACCGTATCAGTAAAAACCTGTGTAAAAACGTGATTTCCACCATTTTGGCCCATTTAATGGTACCCATGCTTCTTAAACATGATAAATATGATTTTCTTTCATAATTTAACAATTTTAAACACTCATGAGCAAAGATTGAACAAGCAAGGAAATTAGGGTAACTAGAAAACTTTCTAAAACTTATGAAACTTGTCAAAGACACTCTAAATTGGTTCTATAGTCTGAAATGAGCTCACCTTAGACTTGGTTTGTTGCTAGCTAATCCTTCACTTGACCCCTTGCTCTATCCCTTGCTTCTCCTTTAACTTTCTTGTTCCAAATTTCTGCAGATTTGCAGTTTCGGACCCCTGACTTCAAACTCGTCCTCAGACTTCAATACTCAGCCAAACCTCACAAAATTGGTACCAAAACGTAGATAATTTCGTTAGCTTTCCATAGCATCAAAGACCACTTAATTCGGAGTTATAGAGAGAGAGTTATTACCATTTAAATGGAGCCCTATCCCAAATACGGGTTTCTCCAACTTCCTCCAAATCTCTATCCATAACTTCTTCTTCTTTAGGAAACATCATGCAAGATGAATTAGAGGTTTAGGCTCAAAGAATAGGCTCGAAAATTGAAGTGAGAAAGGGAGATTAAAGTGATTCTTACCTTTTCTTGTTCTAGCTTTACCAAATACAAGCTTACTTGCTATACCTTCTTCTTACAAGAGTTTGGATTAAGAGTTGATGGATGGTTGGAGAGGGTGAGGGGCGTGAGAGTAGGGAGAAGAGGGGGAGAGGAAGAGCTGAAAATGGAAAGGCAATGGAAGAGTATAGAAGAGTGTAGAAATGGGAGAAAAGTGGTAAGAAAAATCTTACTACTTATTTTTAAAACATTACCCACATTCCCATTATTTACCAAAAAGCCATTCCACTTATTACAAGTTTGCCATGCTTGCTAAACAAGTTTCCAACACTAATAACTGATACTTATGTGCGGGATAACACACTTCCCATATAAATAAACCCATTAACTGACAATTTACCAAATTGTCCTTTGCTCCAGCATTTCTGACACATCGTCTCAATATTAATAAATATTCGAATCTTAGGTGGGATGTTACAATCTACCCCCCCTTAAAGAAATTTCGTCCTCGAAATTTAGAATCCCATATCATATAGGAATTAATCTTACATATTACTTCCTTCATTAGCCAAGACTCCAGTTCATCTTACTTATCGGAATCCCTTGGATTTCCAACTCTATATACATCGGATATACTCGACAACTTTTCCCTTAACTAAAAATGCTCATGGCGAATTTGCATAATTCTTACGTAGTAGGATGTGAGGTCATCTGAACCATCATATCCAACTCGCTTGACTTTGATCCTGGTTCAAATACTTCTTGCAACCAACTTAAGGTCACTAAATCTCAAATACTTTACCGGATAATCATATCCTCCTCAAATATTTTCACTTTTAAGGGGTCACTGCACTGCATCTACCCCCATGAATTATTATCTTTAACTTTCGTCTCATACGACGACAACTTACTTATAGACTTATATCACCATTCCATATAGAATCATCCTTACATCAAAAACATCTGATATTATACCCGCACATACAAATGTAAGAAGTATTCTAACTTTGTTTAATATCCCAAGTATAAGCAGGAAGTTTTACCTCTAACACCTGTTCCTTTCTTTCTAACATTCCGATGTGCTTCTTATCATAATCATTAACTATCTCGAGTTCTAGCCGTAGCGTAAATATTTCTGCATCGATAGTCCAGGACTCATAGGAGTCTAGCCCAAGTGATGAGTGGTATAAGTCGTCTTACATTTTATACATAGTATAATTCGTAGCATATAGTTTGCATATATAAGCGAGCACGTGTACACTACTGACGGGTACACAATACATCACCTCATCTTTGTCCGACTAACGGGACATCATTCTTAATCTTAACATATTTGAGGTACTACTTCATCGATTAGGAATCTTTCTTCTTTTAACTCATCCTGTAACATCCGGGATTTGCCTTTCAATTGGCTTGCCAGGTTTGCCCCGCCAATGTTCTCGTATTTATCACTTGAGTATACATCAACTCGTAAATTATTATTACATTCTATCGGCATCGCAAACCTATTTTCTCAATCTAGACGCTGAATTTCAAGATCCTTGTTTTCAAAGAAAGCCCCACTTGAGTACTACCAAAATAGCACACTTTAAATCCTTTAATCAAAACCTGAACTTACGTAGCCTCTTTACTGTAGATTACGAGTGACTTTTAAATCTGCATAAAAGTCCTTCTTTCTTTACTAGTGAACATTAAGTACAATCATTTCCGAACTCTTCTGTTAAGCTATGGTGATATCAACGATTCTGTTCCGGTAAAAACCTTCATACTTAAACATTCCTGATTGCGTACCACTAATGCCAAAACATGTCACATAACTGAAAATCTGCTACACTACTATCTGAGTAGTTTAAGTATTGCCTGATAAGTATATATAATACTAACATAACCTGATACATGTGACATGTTGACATAGCGGGGTACAACATGGTTTAAACTCATATGTCACTGCGTTGACGTTTTCTGATCAACGCTTCAATTTCAAAGTATCATCTTGCAAGTTCAACCTTTACTGATATTGCCTTATACTTGATCCTGTTGATTAAATTTTACTCTTCAAGTCCACCTAAAGTTACTGGACTAAATTAGCTAATTTACCGTATTAGCAGTGACTTTCCTTGCTTTAGACTCATTGTGCTAAAAGTATATTCTTCTCATTCTTATCATAGAATCCTAAACTGCCTCGATTTCCGTTTCTCTTGTATTTCGAGGTTTGAAATATCCCTCGGCTTAACGTTTAAAATTTCCTCCTAGAACTTATAACAAGTTCGAGTCGTCACTGCTTACTGTTATTATGTGGTTCAATAATTGGGCGCTTATTGCCTTCCTGTGGTTCATCTGAAAAGGACTACACAAGCATCCTTGAATTACTCTTTCGCTGCGCAACTCTGATCTAAACAAAACACTTTGGAGTAGGAATAATACACCCTTATCAAATCCTCCGACTGACTTGTTCCTTAATGACTTATAGCTATCACAGCAAAATCATCTTACGTTTGTTTATTCTCTTGTGGTTTAATCCACCTGTTTAGCTTATTGACTGATCGTCATCAGACTTTGGGTTTCCTTTCGGACTTAAACCATATACTTACCTTCACGATAATACGCCAAAACTTGTAAACGGTTTCCAACAACTGTCAAGAGTTCAACAATGTTCCTGTCAAACAGTTTATACTCTGGTTCTAACTTTACTTTCCATATCCTGAATTTCGTAACCATCTCTTGGCCAGTTCTTTATGTATAATCACTAAAACATTGCGCAACCCGACTGAAAGCTTGCTTGAGACAACTTAAATTCACACACACAAACACTTGTGCCAACTTCTAAAACGACTTATGGTTTCGGAAGATTCTCGTCTTTCATTCACCGGATCCACTGAGGATCTGAGTCCCATTACTAATCGTTCTATATCTGTCCATAAGGATTTCATACCCATAATCTTTCCGAGACAGCTACGGTATCTACGGTTTTACCATACCTCTTAAATTACCTTCGATTCCCTCCGGTTAATTGATCTTAAGCTTCAAAACCTCATCATTATCTTTCAAAACTGGTCTACTATAACCATGAGTCCTCGTATACTCGTCTTCTTCATCTAATAAAGGGACTTCAACTTATTATTCAATATCATGTTCTGAGAACTCATTACTTACTACTGAGCTTGCGTTGAAACATCTTGATGGTTCATCATAATAAAATAATCCAAATCTCTTCTCTTGGTATAAAACTTTTCATTGGACTTAGCTTATTTCAAATCTGCTTGTCAACAGAACCTATCCTGAAACACGCTTCGATATGCAACAGGTATCATCATTTCAATTTACTCATCCATTTCAGGTCCTAGATTGCATACCATCTTCTCTTCTTAAGGAGTGCTCCACTGCCATCCTCATGCCACTTCTCAACAACAGTTCCAATTGTATTGAGGTTCTTCACCTTATCCTTAAATATTTCTGGCATTCCTGAAGCTCTACCATAGACAAACTTAGTCACTTTACGGTTCGATGGCCACTATTTGGCGTTGATTACTCCTTCGCCAACTCCGTCAAACAATTCTACCACCTTAGTCTTCGCCCTTCACAACTTCATTCCTCCTTGGTCACATTCAGCTCTCGGACATTTATCCTAACTGCCATATACTAGACTGAGTTGATCAGGCTCAACTAGATGTGACCTTTAGAATAATATCCGGAACCCAATGGTCCCACGACTCTTATTGAATCTTTAATGACCCAAGGCACGGTCTGAATCGACCTGCTCTGATACCAATTGTAACACCCATACTAAATTATCTAGAATATTTAGCATGTGTATTAATCTGATACTGGGTACATTAAAATTTTCAATAATAATAATAAATACATCTGAATGAGTACAAGTCGTCTCGTTAATACATTTATCCAAACATCATCTATAAATACATAAACATATCCTGATAACCTTCTGAGCTTCTCCGCGACGAGCAACTGCACTCCATCCAGCGTCTTCCTGGTGAAAATCTTCATGAACATCACTAGCTTACCTGCAAACCTGCACCAGAAGGATAGGGATGAGACATAATATCTCAGTGAGCTCCTACCCTACCTACTGTTGGCAACCACAGGGAACCTAGGGTCGCCGTGCCTACCTCGGCAATCTTGGGGATACCTATGATCGCCAAGTCTTAACCTTACCCATAGTGGGCTATCTGACTGATCCTGCTAAACTGTGTAGTCATGAACTAGACTACATCCTGCTAAACTAGTGATCAAGGGGAAACCTAGGATCACTATCTGAGTCTGATACTGAATAGTCCTGAGATCTAGACTATATTCTGAGAACTGGGTGATCGAGGGGAATCTAGGATCACCGCCTGATAACTGATTATCTGAATCTTATACTTATCTGATAACTATTCTCTGTCTGATAACATAATAAATAATTAACTGATAAATGTCTTAAGTTAGCTGTTAGCGTTGAACAAACAATATTATCTGGGTTCATTTTACGGAATGCCCCCGGGTGGAGTAACCCCGAAGCACATTCCCCTGATAACCGGTGAAAATTCCTATCATATCAGGCTAACACCGGACTCCTCTTGTCGTCGTGCGGTCATCCTTGCGGAATAACACGTCCCACTGGCGTGAACCTCCTGTATCCCACTGGCGTGAATAGCAGAAGACACGACTTAACTTACGCGTATACCCCCCCGTGTCCCACTGGCGTGAACGACGGAAGACGCGAATTAATATATATTTTCTTATTAGTCTTAACTTATACATGAACCTTTCGTGTCCCACTGGCGTGAACCACGAAAGTCACGGCTTAATATTAATCTTAACTGATGCGTATACCTCCCGTGTCCCACTGGCGTGAACGACGGAAGACGCGAATAAATAATCTGTAAACTGAAACGTGAACATTTCATGTCCCACTGGCGTGAACGATGAAAGTCACGACTTAATGTAATAATCTTTAGTCTATTCTCTACGTGAACCATTCGTGTCCCACTGGCGTGAACATCGAAGGCCACAGCTTAATCTTGCTAATTCTGAACTCTTAACCTATATAAGGTTCTAATCTTGAAACTTGGTAATAATCTTATTAACCTATCAAGGTTCTTGACCCATCGTTCTCATGAGCCATTCCTAGGGCTTACTTAAGCCTGCAGCTTAATTCATGAATTTCCAAGCTTTGTATAACCTTTGCTCAAGTAATATTTTAATCTTTGGAAACATATGAAATGAACTAAAATGGTGGTTTAAGTTTATAAAATGTATTATAGAAAATCAGTTGCCAAAAGCCATGAACGCGCGAACCAGAACCCCCAGAACAGCTCAACTAGGTTGGACTGTTCAAGGCTGGTCGCTACAGCGCCCTTCTGGTCGCTACAAGCGACAACAGGCAGAACTTGGTCGCTACAGCGCCCAGTTCCTCGCTACAAGCGACAACCGTCGCTACAAGCGCCTGCGTGGTCGCTACAAGCGACCATCCGTCGCTACAGCGACCGTATCAGTAAAAACCTGTGTAAAAACGTGATTTCCACCATTTTGGCCCATTTAATGGTACCCATGCTTCTCAAACATGATAAATATGATTTTCTTTCATAATTTAACAATTTTAAACACTCATGAGCAAAGATTAAACAAGCAAGGAAATTAGGGTAACTAGAAAACTTTCTAAAACTTATGAAACTTGTCAAAGACACTCTAAATTGGTTCTATAGTCTGAAATGAGCTCACCTTAGACTTGGTTTGTTGCTAGCTAATCCTTCACTTGACCCCTTGCTCTATCCCTTGCTTCTCCTTTAACTTTCTTGTTCCAAATTTCTGCAGATTTGCAGTTTCGGACCCCTGACTTCAAACTCGTCCTCAGACTTCAATACTCAGCCAAACCTCACAAAATTGGTACCAAAACGTAGATAATTTCGTTAGCTTTCCATAGCATCAAAGACCACTTAATTCGGAGTTATAGAGAGAGAGTTATTACCATTTAAATGGAGCCCTATCCCAAATACGGGTTTCTCCAACTTCCTCCAAATCTCTATCCATAACTTCTTCTTCTTTAGGAAACATCATGCAAGATGAATTAGAGGTTTAGGCTCAAAGAATAGGCTCGAAAATTGAAGTGAGAAAGGGAGATTAAAGTGATTCTTACCTTTTCTTGTTCTAGCTTTACCAAATACAAGCTTACTTGCTATACCTTCTTCTTACAAGAGTTTGGATTAAGAGTTGATGGATGGTTGGAGAGGGTGAGGGGCGTGAGAGTAGGGAGAAGAGGGGGAGAGGAAGAGCTGAAAATGGAAAGGCAATGGAAGAGTATAGAAGAGTGTAGAAATGGGAGAAAAGTGGTAAGAAAAATCTTACTACTTATTTTTAAAACATTACCCACATTCCCATTATTTACCAAAAAGCCATTCCACTTATTACAAGTTTGCCATGCTTGCTAAACAAGTTTCCAACACTAATAACTGATACTTATGTGCGGGATAACACACTTCCCATATAAATAAACCCATTAACTGACAATTTACCAAATTGTCCTTTGCTCCAGCATTTCTGACACATCGTCTCAATATTAATAAATATTCGAATCTTAGGTGGGATGTTACAGTAATGATGAGAAAAACTGAAAAACAGGGCAGCTTGAGATTGTGTGATTCTTGGGATCAATCCTTGCAATCTTGGAAGGCCAAGCAATGAAAACGTGTACTGCCATGTACAGGGAGATTGGGGGAAGCAAAATGAGCATGTGGGCTGGTGTGTGGGAGGAGAAATCCAGCTCAAAACAGGGCAGCACAAACAGCTTTTTGCAAGCAAAAACCACTTGAGTTTGACTGGTTTTGGTGAAGAAAGAAGGAAGGAAAGGGATCAAGCAGGTGGCTGGCAAGCTCAGGTTGGATGATGGGTCAATTGGGAGGGACAAGAGCTGACCAAGGGCAGCCAATTTGATTGAGCACATGTTAGGTTGGAAGAAAATCCTTCTTTCCTTTTACCTTTAATGTCACACTTTAATTCTTACTTTGCTGCATCATTTCAGTCACATATAGCAATAACAATAGTAATAATACTAGTAATAACAATTACAAATGAAAACAAAAAGGATAAATCAAGAAATAAAATTCTGCAGAAAAATTCGCAGAGGTCGCAGTGCGAAGGTCACTTCGCACTGCGAACTCCCTTTTTTTGATTTTTGTATTTTAAAATAAAAATAAAAGGTGGAAAATGAATAATAAATAATAGCAATAATAATAATAAGGATAATGAAAATGATAATAATGAAAATGATAATGCAAATAAAATAAAAAGTGATGAGAATGAAAATGATGATAATAATAATAAAAATGATAAAAAGCTTAATATTATTCATTAATAAAACCCTAATAATAATAAAAGATAATAATGATATTATTAATGAAAATAGAATAACAATAATATTAATAATAACAAGGATGATGATACTATTAATAGTAATGCTAATAGTGAGAAATGCAAATAAAAATTCTATGACAAGAATGAAATAATAAAAAGGTAATAATAAGTGATGAAATAATAAAAGATAAAACAAAGAAAAATATGAGTCAAAAAATGGGGTATGACAACTATCAATGAAAAATTGTCGTTTCTTTCACGACTTTTATTTTTATTTTACTGTTTTTTCTGGAAGATGGTAACACAAAAAACCCAAAAAAATATATATTTTTTATTTTTTATTTTCAATCAATTTCAAAAGGTCTGCATTTTTCACTCATTTTCTAAAATCAATCATCAATCATATGTAGACTGAGCATCAATAAACCCGTTGAACACTGTAACCCTATGCTCTCTCCCGACTTTGAGTTCCCTGTTAAGAAGCTGAAGAGGAGGAGGATAAAGGGATTCCCGAAAAGATCTATCGGTTATTAGTATGACATGAAAGCCATTCAGCCTCATGAAGAAGCATTTGAAATGATTAACTTGGGTTCCGAGGAGCTGCCACTACAGTATTCCTGATAAAATTCCAGATGAATGGTGTCATTGAATCTGCAAAACAAAAAAAACAAAAAAAGAAAAAATACATCAAGAAGATAGTGCAGAAGAAGGTAGCCACTTACAGGACTGGCATGTTACCGTATGCTTCGAATGGGTACCATACCTCAGTGTGCACTTCAACAGGGGCAACCCTTTTCTCTTTAGTTTACAGCATGGGAGCAGTGCTCCCTGTGGAAGTCAAGATCCCGTCAATGAGAGTTCTGATGGAAGCCAAATTGTCTGAGGCTGAATGGCGTCAAAGTAGGTATGATCAGCTGAACTTGATTGAAGAAAAACGCATGGCCACCTTGTGTCATGGTCAACTATATCAGAGGAGGATGAAACAAGCCTTTGACAAGAAGGTTCGTCCCCGTGAATTTCAAGAAGGAGACCTTGTGCTCAAAAAGATTTTATCCTTCCAACCGGACTCCAGGGGCAAATGGACGCCTAATTATGAAGGCCCATATGTTGTCAAGAGAGCGTTCTCCGGTGGTACAATGACTCTTACGACTGTGGATGGTGATGAGCTTCCCCGTCCTTTGAACGTCGATGCAGTCAAGAAATACTTTGTCTAAAAAATAAAAAAACAGCTCGGTAAGTCGAAAACCCGTAAGGGCGGCTTAGGCAAAAATGAGCGTCTCGGTGGACTGAAAACCCGAAAGGGCGGTCCAGGAAAAAATTAGAGACATGAAACAGAAAATAATCATTCTGATAGATCGAAAACCCGAAAGGGCGGTCTATGCAAAAATTAAGGATCAGAAGACAAAGTAACTGCATCAGGTTGGCCATGACTCACCTGGGGCACAATAGCTGTCAAAGAGACTCTAAATCTGAAGCATCCAAACAGTGGAATTCAAAGTTGTTAGGGAGAATAGCGGTTATTGTGTTCAATGTACCTTCAATTTATATTTACCATTTTCCAAACTTTGTAAGATCCGTGGAGCCATGCCATTGGCGGGTCACCACTCCTTTAAATGAATTTGAGCCTGTGGCCTTTCATTTGGAATTCTCATTTATTCAGTTTATAAAACCTTTTCTATTTTTGATGGTAGTATTTGAAACAAAATATTTTTCAAAATCATAAATATCTTTCATGTCTTTTTGAAAAGCACAAACAACAAATACATTTTCTCTGAACTCATGAATAAGTGAAGGGTGCGTCAACAGCCATCCTGAGAACGGATAAACTTTGCAGGCTGAACATGATCAATTGCTTAGAAAAAAAAGGGGAATACAAAAAGAAATATATGAAAAAAGAGAAAAAAAACAGCTCGGTAAGTCGAAAACCCGAAAGGGCGGCTTAGGCAAAAAGGAGCGTCCCGGTGGATCGAAAACCCGAAAGGGCGGTCCAGGCAAAAATTAGGGGCATACAAAAGAATATATTCCCGGTGGATCGAAAACCCGAAAGGGCGGTCCAGGCAAAAATTAGGGATTCAAAAAAAAAAGCAAAACAAAAATAAGCATGACCACAGAAGCACCAGTTCTGCTACTAGGTTTTTGGATTAGCACGCTCTCCCCAAGAAGTGTTTATTCCCCATCAGTTGTTGCATGCCGGGCTTTACCCCGTTAATGTTTTGATATGTCCCCAGTGGCATCATCCCCATTGAAGATTGTCGAGTGTTTGTGATGCGACGTCGGGTCACTTTCCATCTTATCCGTCCAATCTTGTCTCATCAAGTCAGTCTTTCATACAATCATACAAGTCAGTCTTTCATACAATCATACAAGTCAGTCTTCCGTACAATCTTACCAGTCAATCCTTCATACAGTCACAAGTTAATCAGTCATGTCAGTCATACAAGTCGCATCATCATTCATGCATTCATACATTCATGCATATACACATTCATGTATATACAATAAAGACAACATCATTCATGCATGGTTGCATTAACCACCCTGAGTCTTGCTTTAATTATCTTTTCATATCAATCAATCATGAATAATTTGTAACTTTCCCTTTCCCCAAGTGTCATCCCCAGTGTGTCTGGTCCAAAGATGTCACCCTCTTTTCGCCAAGTGGCAGTTCTTTAACGAACAGCTTGTGCATTTTCCTATCCAGTATTTTGTCGTCAGTTGACTAGTTCGGCAATAACCAGAACAACTGACATTTACCTTTTTTCTTGTCGTCAGTTGACTAGTTCGGCAATAACCCGAACAGCTGACATTTATCCTTTTTGTTTCCTGTCGTCAGTTGACTAGTTCGACAATAACCCGAACAGCTGACATTTATCTTTTTTCTTGTCGTCAGTTGACTAGTTCGGCAATAACCCGAACAGCTGACATTTATCCTTTTTGTTTCCTGTCGTCAGTTGACTAGTTCGGCAATAACCCGAACAGCTGACATTTACCTTTTTTCTTGTCGTCAGTTGACTAGTTCGGCAATAACCCGAACAGCTGACATTTATCCTTTTTGTTTCCTGTCGTCAGTTGACTAGTTCGGCAATAACCCGAACAGCTGACATTTATCTTTTTTCTTGTCGTCAGTTGCCGAACAGCTGACATTTATCTTTTTTCTTGTCGTCAGTTGACTAGTTCGGCAATAACCCGAACAGCTGACATTTATCCTTTTTGTTTCCTGTCGTCAGTTGACTAGTTCGGCTACATCCCGAGCAGCTGACATTTATCTTTTATCGTGTCGTCAGTGGCAAGTTCGGCAACATCCCGAACAGCTGGCATTCACGTTTGTTTCTTGTCGTCAGTGGCATGTTACTTTTATTTCCGTCTTTACCTCAAGTGGCAAGCTCTACAAACGGGCAGCTTGTGGTCGGTGTCTTTTCCCATATCATATTTCCTTTCTCAGCTGTCAATACGATAGTTGATCCCTTCCCCAGTGAAACTGTGTTATTCCCCAGTGGAGTCGGATCCCTTTTCTTTAACGAACTCGGGTATCCTTTGGTTTTTGTTTTATCCCCAGTCAGGTCATCTTCGCCGTCTTGCATTCACATTTGCATCACGAGCATTTCACATTTTTTGTTAGGTCCAAAATTGGCGTACTTTGTATTTAAGTCCCTTCGACCCGTCGAATCCAAGATTTTATCTTCAAATCTCCGGACGAAGAGACTTAAATAGGGGCATCTGTCATACCCCAATTTTTGACCTAAATTTTCTGTCTTTACTCGCGGAATTTTTCGTCGTCTCGAACAAAATTTTGGCAGAGAGGTATTTTAAAATACCTCATTTTTTTGGTTTCATTCGGGTCCGTCTTTTTGTTTTTGTTTTTATCTTTTTGCTTTCTGCACCCCCCTTTCTGCATACTGCACCTCCCTCCTTTTCTTTTTTTTTTTATTTCTTTTTTACAATTTCTTGCATTTATTTTTTTTAGATTTTATTTATTGTCATGCATTTTATTGCCTTTAATTTTTAACACATCATGCATTTTTATTTTTTTATTTTCCTTTTATTTCATGCATTTTTCATTTTATTTTTATTCTTAGCATATTTACTTATCCTTAGTGCATTTGCATTTTTTTTATTTTTATTTATTATTTTGCCATTTCTTAGAATGTATTTAGGTACAATGTAAATATAAATGAGAATATGCACTGACACTCACACTCTATTTATTTTGCTTTATGTCTTTTATTTTTTTTATTCTATTTCGCTTTATAAAAAGAAAAAATACAAAAAATATTAAGTTAGTTTAATTTCAAAAGGGTTTCGTGGTGATCCAACGTCACCACGGAAATTCCTCGTATTTAATTTCTTGTTACGTTTTAGTCTTAGTTAGAGATTATTAAAAAAAAACAAAAACATGCGAATAATAATCAAAAATCACAAAAAAAATCTTTTTTTAAACAAACCTTGATTTTCAATCAAGTGTCCCTTTTTCTCTTTTATTTTCTTAAATAACCATTAATCCACTTTAATAACACTTTAATCTTTTTTTCAAAATAAAAAACACAAACCAGTCTTATCTTGCCACTTGGCCTTTATTTTATCTTTAAAACCTTTTTTAAAAAACCAATAAAAAATACAAAACAAATCAACCGTCATTTTTACTCCGAACTACGAGGTTTTGATCCCTCACGGGTACGTAGGCAAAGGACCATGTCCTTCCAAATCATAAAAAATATAAAAAAAAAAACATTTCCTCTTCTCACTACTTTAATTCTGTCTCTTAAAAAATAAGCAAGTTATAGTCAAAATAAATAAATAAAATCAAGAGGTTCTCGTAGAGTACTACAAACGTTTAGAGTGCTAACACCTTCCCTAAACGTAACTAACCCCCGAACCCTAAATCTTTAAAAATATGGTAATTTAGAACTTTTTCCCATTTTCTTTTGAAAAATTAAAAGTTCAGTCGTGAAATAAAATTAGTGAGTCAACGCTAATTAATAGCTTGATCTCCGAAAATCACCGCGACTGAAATAAATTAAATCTGACAATTAGATAGAACCCACCACTTGCACAATTGAGTAAAAATGTGTTTTTTATCAGACTTAAAATACCTTATAATTGATATGACAACACATTATCAAATAAATGTGTAAAACTTTTGTCCAATGACAAAACATATAAATTAAAATCTAATTATATAATAATTTGTAGGAACTAATGATTTTATTGTATGAATTTAAGAAAAAATTATTTAGTTAGAAAGAAAAAAAAACGACCATTTTTTTAAAGAAAAAAAAAAACTTTTTTTTGGTAAGTAAAAGAAAAAAGAGTCATTTTTTTGGTAAAAACAAAAAAAATATTTTAGCCAAAAATTGACCAAATGAAATCAAGGCCCGCGAAGAGACCTTTTCATCTCCCTCTTCTTATTATTATTTTCATTTTCAGGGTTTCCTTCTCACCTCTTCAGCTTTTCATCTCCCTCTTTGACCTACTTCACCGATTTCTCATCTCTTCAATCATTTTCAGGTACATTTTTTTTTTCTATTGTTGGATTTATTTTTTTTCATTAAAGAAATAGGGGACCTCAAAGGCGAAACAACAAAATCGAATCTGAAACAAATCGAAGCTTTAGGGTGAAAATAAGGGGAAATGATGAAATAATTGGACCCGTATATATTAAGAAAATTAGTGTCTTGCGTGAGAATGAGTAATTTTTTAGGTAAAAAATTGGTTAAAAGATTTGTTTAAGGAATCAAGTAGCAAACGTGACCAAAAAATTTGAACTTTTAGGATCACGTGATATCTACTGATCTCAGCAATCTTACAAGCAATCCCACTAGTATACAATTTTACATGCGAGTTAGATCGCCCAGTGGCTGTAAGGTCATAAAATCGTCCGATCCTACGATCTAACTCACGGCCTTAACAACAAGAACTATAATGATGATAAAATGGTCACTAGCACAAAAGGATGATAAATAGGCAGAGTAATTGGTACCAAATTGGGAGGGATTTGTGACATATGCCCTATAAATTATCTCTCTGACACCACCCACATATCCTCCCTAATAGATACATTTTTCCTGTCTTGCTTTTGTTTCAGAACTTCAGCAGTAATAACACTGAGCTCAATTTTCATGGTGCACAAATACCTCGTGGCATAGTGCTTCTAGGCATTTGCGTATTATTTAAGAACATAGATTTCAGTTAGCTATGTATGATTATAGACATATTATCTTTACACCTCCTTAATGAGATTCTCTTTATTTTAGAAATTGATTAGACCTCGCTTATGTTATAGTATTAGACAATGTCTTTGTCTGGCACAAAAGGAACTGGTGAGCTTTTAGCAGAAATGGATGATGCTCAAATGGAACAAGAGGAAGTCTCCAACAATAACGTCTACGATGATCTTGGCCATCATTTTCTCTTCAACGTATGTTTCGTCTTTTTCTACTTGTTTACTTTGTTTAATGATACCTTAGATAAATCAATGAAAAAATGACTCTTAAATATTATAATTTTTCATTTTTTCTTTCTTCTCTAATTTCAGCTTAAAAGAAGGACGAAGGTTACGATTCAAAAGTACAAAAAGATAAAACTTGTCAGCATTCGAAAGTTTTATTTGAGGAAAGGTGGAGAGGAATATGCTTCTAGAAAAGGTAAATTGTATTGTGCTTTTTCACCATATTATCATATTAAACCTGCCTCCATATAATTTTAGTTTTGTATACATAGATGATCATATTATGATTTTGTTTAAGTTTATCCATGTTTACATGGAAAAGAAAGGTCCTCAAAGTTTGCATACTCTTTAGCTTTCATCAATGTCATCTTTGTTTCCCATTTAGGTTTTATTGTTTTCGGTTGGTGCCGCCTATATATGGTGCATGTTGTCTCTTGTATGTTCTCTTACACACTTGTACTTCTTGTGCAAATGTTGCGTCTCTAAATAATATCTTTCGGTTTAAAAAAGAGTACATCTTTATGTCAATTAGACTCACTTTAAAAGTAGCTCTATTTTATTCAATGCAAATTTAAAAAAAATGTAAGCAAATAATCACAGTACATATGAACTAAAAAAAAGATAATAAAATTTAAGTTTACAAAAGTTTGGTAAGATTTTGTAAATATCAAATCTTCCTCCCAACCAACAGAATCTAAGAGATTTGGAACACTCAAATGTAACACGACATCAGAGTTAGGAATTACAGAATTTATTTACACATCCTTGGCAATTAAGAATGCCTACAAAACCTCAAGTGACAAGGTAAACAAAAAGTAATTTCAAGAGTAGGTGTGTCTTTACCTACACATCTTTGACTTGATCTGAAATTTTATTTATCTTATACAAAACATAATTATGTTTTTACAATTGAAAATTGTTTTCGATTTCTATTTTTTCTGCGTTTCAGGAATAAGTTTGACTGTGGATCAATGGTCAATCTTAAAGGCAAATATGTCAGCCATAGAAGAAGCATATGAAAAATTGAAGGGGTCTCCGTTTGAATCCACTCTCTTATCTAGAACAAAGCGTGCCAAGAAAGAGACTGATATAGATGTGAAAACGGGAGAAATAGGTCGTGGTTCTGCCAAGAAAGAATCTGCTAAAGAGGAAGGTGGTGTTGATAAGAGTGTTATATTAAGTCAAATGATTCAATATGATTCTGATGTGGGTTTGGCTGGGTTGAACATGGATGAGGTGAAAAGGGGATTGGAATTGATGGGGAAATCAGAGAGGATTGCATTGGAGGAGAGGTGGAATAGGTTCCAGATTGCCGAGAAGTTGTTTATGGATCGTACACAGCTGATTTCAAACAAGATTAGGTTGGCATTGCAGGCATTTAAGATGAAATCAAGCCATTAGAATTCTCTTTCTTAGGTATATATTTTTTAGGTTGATTTGCTACATGTTTTGGATCTATTATCGGTTTGTTTTTCTAGTAATTTTTAGACTGTTTTCTGGCCATTTGATTTACAAACTGTTTTGTTTGATGATTGACTATATATGAAATCGCTATGGTTTCGAAATTACCTATATTCTCTTGCTAAACACATACACTGTTTGCTTTGGTGATTGTAGTATTGCAGCGGTACGTTTGGATATGTGGTTAGATACTAGGTAGAGCTTAAGAACGACTCAAACAGATTTGGATATCTCTGAAATGTTCAAAACACGCACTTGGTTGTTGATCTTTTGTTGCTTGTTTTCTTTGAAATGGATTTGAATTTCTATACCTAGTATTTCCATTGCTCTGTCTAGTAATGCTTAAATTGTTATTGACCATAGTTCTTATTAAGTTGGTCTAAACTTATAAGAGTTAGATATTTAATTAGCTTAATACTTTAATGAAACGTGCAAATCATGAGTATGTTGAAAAACCTTAATTAGAAAAGGTAAACTTTGCAGGTAAGTTTGTATGGTATGTAATGTATGTAGCAGCTGAAAAGCCCTCACATTAGATAGTCATTACCAATAGGAGCAAACCATAACCAGAACATGCACCTTATTTATAAACCTATCTGCCCAAATAAAATCACAGTGAAAATTGCACAACCATGCATCAACATAATATGCTCAAATATTAGTCATCCAATTGCTAACAAACCAGCAATAATCCGTTGGTTTTTAACAATAAAATGCCTTATAAAGCAATCAACAATTATGCAATCCTTATATAAAATAACATTCAACTAAAGTGCTCCTCCTTTTGTTGTCATAGTGTGCACACCAAATTTCAAAAAAACAGGTCATGTAATAAAATACTGACAGGAACCAATGATGCATAGAAGAGTTGCTACCATATATGTCGTAGGCGTGGATTATGAACTGAAACAATACAAAGAAACCACCATTTATTTTAAGATGTGCTACAATATGAAGCACGGGTACGGACACTAACATGCCGACACCCCTAAGTAGTAATGCACAAGTCACTAAGAATGAACCAATCAAAATCCTTTTAAAAAAAATCAAAATCAATTGAATACAAAATGGAAGAAAAATTTGAACTAGGTTTAAATCACTAGAAAACCTTACACCCAGGGGCGGGCCTGGACTGGGCCTGCTGTGGCAGGTGCCACACCAGTCCAGGCCCAATTTTTTTTTTTTTTAAATAAAAAAAAATGAAACATCAGAAGCTGAGAGAGTGAGATCAGAAGCTGCGCTCCTCGATCCCCTTCCTCTTTCCTTCTTTCATTTTCCTCTTCTCACTCACACCACTAGTCACCACCCACCCACCGCGCCGCCTGCCAGACGCCAGTACCACCATCATCATCCGCCCCTGGTTCCACCACCACCATCATCTTCGCAATCGCAAATCTCACCAGGTTGAACAGATTTCAAGTAAGTTCATTTTTTAATACCCTGTGAAATTCTCTAATGTAACACCGGTTTTTATGTTAATGTTTAAAGCTAGCCAAGATTATTATTTCTGTTGATGTTTTTGTTCCAGATTTTGTTTTGTGGGTTTTGATTTGAAGTAGTTTGTAGTTTTATCATTATGATGATAAGATTTTATAGTATGATGTTATATCTCTGCGTTTGTGTTTTATTAAATACTTTTTGCTTGTGGATATATAGCTCAGTGCTGGATAGTCGCAGCGGTGCTGAGCTGAGGAGTTGATTATGCGCAAACATGCTTTAGTTTACTTCCATTAACAACAAAGATTTAACCCTACTCCTGTAAACAAAGATAAAAGCAACTTACATGCATCTATGGTTTTGCTAAATCAGTTTTTTTACCTAATTGTTCCTCTTTGCGGCTTTTTGATTGTGAGTGTTTTGAAACACAAAATTCAAATCTGTGTGCCATCTCATTTATCTTTTGTTTTTGTTTTTAAGTAATCCCTCAATTTAGTCATCCAAGTATCACTCTCTCCTGCTCTGCTGACTGCTTCTGCAATTGATAAATGGTTCTTATTTCTTAATTATGTAATATGTAATGTAAATCAGAAGGAAAATTATGCCCCACTGGTATTGAAAGTCCAGGTCCGCCCCTGCTTACACCACACATGATAAAATATTATAATGAAGAGATCAAACAAAAATAACAAAGTCTGCAGACATAAATCTTATATCTATAAGGGATATGCTTGTAACCGATAGGATCCCTATATCAGTTTGTAAGTCCAAAATCCATCATATGAACTTTGAGGAGTACATTAGTTACTACTGCTCTGTCATACTCCCCTTACAGGAAAACTTGCAGGCTAGTATGGTCTACCACAACACAACGTCTTCAATGTTCTAGCCAAAGCTCCATATAGGTGTATGTAGCTGATAATTATGATGATTTCAAAACTCCAAAATCAAAGCCTTATTATGTTTGCAATTATCTACATTGTGGTGAGTATTATGTGGGTAGAATAGGAGCACACCGTTCAACAATAAATAGAGTCTTTCCTAGCATTTCATGATAATGTTCAACATAAATACAAATCCTCTCTTGACAATGATATCATCATTTTCACTCAATTCATTAACAAGAACAATAGTGCATCACCCTCACCACCACCACTAGCAGCATCACTATATGTTGGTTTATTAATTATTACCTATGGTTTAACTGAATTTTCAGGTTCAAGCGTTTTGTTTATTCGGCGGTTATTTTCACCGGTTCAGGTGGTGTGCTTTGAACCGTCATGGGAAGATTATCAGAACGTTCATAGTCTTTTCCGGCAGCACTCAACTCTGTTAAAAGGTTATCGGTTGCAGCATTTGCCAGCTCTGGAGTTTTTTCTCTGTCCTTATCGTCGTGCTATGCACTACATAAGGGAGTGTGCATATCACGTACACCGACAAATGTGATTACACTCGATCACTTCGATTTTCTCAAATTATTATTGGTGGTTTATGTGTGTTTTAGTGTCGTGTGAGACTGTCAGATGTATGTCAAGATAATTCAAGATAATAAAAGAAACGGGGAAACTTCTAACATACGAGAAATCAAGATACTTTGTTTTTCAGATTTTGTGATAAAAAAGAAAATAAAAACCCTCAACCATCATATAGTATCAATTTCAAAGAAGGAAAGCACAACTGCATAAAATATGTATTCAATTCATAGATAATTCACAAAGGATCTTTCACATTGAAACATCCAAATGTTAAAACTTGGGTTAAATATGTTTTTTGCCCTATAAATATTCCAACTTTTTGTTTTAGTCCCCTAAGATTTTGCTTCGACTTGTAGTCCATATTTTTCAGCAAACTAGTGTATCAAAATTTTGAATGAGTTTTTGCAGGAATGTTTACGATATTATAAGAAACTCTCCCATAAATAAGTAGATTCTTTTTGAGAGAGATTCTTATAACATTCTAAACGTTCTTGCAAAAACTCATTCAAAAATTTAAAAAGTAGACATGACCTGACTTAAAAGCAATCAAGAGTGTAGGCGAAAAACTTTTGGAGGACTAAAAGTTAAATGAAAATTTTACAGGGACTAAAACGAAAAATTGAAATGTTTATAGGGACTAAATATACATATGGAAAATGTTAACTAGTGCCCCACCTGGGGCACTAGTTAAGAACCTTAAATAGTAACTTTTTATCAAGATTTGTGTAATCAGGGCATTGGAAATTGAAAACTTTGACATTTTTAAAGAATAATTAGTTAATTTAGAATTCTTAAAGAGTGCCCCGGAGGCACTCGTTAACAAGACCCTTTATTTAACCCTTTTGTGGTGTTATGTGGTTCTGTTTGTGGGTTATAGTGATTCTTTTAGTTCATATTGGCCTTAGTCTTGGATTGGAGGCTCAGGTCTTGGTGTTTTGGTTATTGGTTTGTGATGTCATCAGTTTAAGTGGTTGTTTTTTAGTCAAAAAAATAAAATTAGTTCTAGGTTTAGTATGTAAATTTCGTGTTATGGATATTATAGGTGAATGCTCATTTAGCAATTGAGTTAAAATTAAATATATTCTTTATTTTTTCTATAATAGTATTTTTAAAAATTAGCCTTTAGGATTGACACTTATTATTAAATTAAATATGATAAAGAAGACCTGTGGATTGTTAAAAAAATGCTCTCGAAGAGTATCGAGTTCATGTGGAATTTCTGGTTGTAAGGATATCATGCTCGCAAGGAAGAGCATGTGTGTTGTTCTCTGTCACATTCATAATTAATTGCAAGTATCTCAAGGAGGAGATTGAAGGGACATCATGGTTTTTGGTTACTACCGGCTATGTGCAAAGGCTAGTAAGTGTACTTTGACTACATAGGCCTTTGAGTGCTTTTTAGCTTTGATTTTCGATGAGATGCCACAGTCGTTGGATTGATCTCAACGTTTAGATATCCGATGGTTTTGTCTTTTTGGACTGTTGGATTGATCGAGATTTTGATCTTGATTGTTACTTTGTTTGGGAAGCGTTGGGTCTATGTGTGAGGAGCCATTGAATCCGAAGATATCAAACCCAACATATCTAACTACATTTTTCTTTGTCAACTGGAAAGTTTCAAACGGACTGGTGTACATGATGTTGTATAAGGCTCCCTGGTCGACAAGGAACATGCGAACATCGAAATTTACTTTGTAAGCTTGCACGAGCAATGGTATTAATGCATTTCTAATCCACCTTGGATCTTGTTCGTTATCATAGAATGCCAGTGGGGGTCTTCTAGTTGTCCTTCCTAAAGTGACGGTGTGTTGGGTGATGCTCATTAGTTCCTCGAACTTCCTTTTGATCTTCCCTATTGTTGCTATGCTTATTCCTTCTCCTGAAATTATGAGGGAAGAAGGAAATGTTTCCCAAGTACTCATATAAGAAGGATTTGTTACCTCTGCATTTTAAGTGATTGTATACCAGGTCAAACTTACATATCCAATGTGTTGATGTTAAGCATGCACACTAAAATGAGTAACATATGTATCTAAGGTAAAAATTATTGTAATTGCAAAAGCAATAATTTGGTTCAATAATTACAACGTCAAGTAGTATTGATATTTTTCCTAGGTTATGTTGTTAGGGGGTGACTAGAGTTTGCTTAAGTAGCTATATCTGAGGTAATGCTCACTCAAGAAAGACCAATTGCATGATTACTGTGAGTGGGCTAGGAATTAGGAACTGCTTTAGATAAATGCTTGAGCTGCATCACTCGAGGACGAGCAATGTTTAAGTTTGGGCGTGTGATAACCGTCAAAATAGTTGGTTATCATGTTCCACATATCCCCCATAATGAACATGAAATTGAGTGAATGCATTTCCTAAAACATCTAATCAACGCCTATTTAGGATTTTATAGTTTTAATTAGTTTTTAGTGTTAATTAATCATTTTGAACTAGTAATGCTTGTTGTGGAAGTTTGATGATACATGATGATGAATGGCTCTGGGGATATATGGGAAGCTACAACGTGAATTAGGATTGCTTCGCTGAAGATATGAAAAGATGCAGCACTCTGGATCGCTAGCCAGGTCGTACTATTGGTACGAACCCATGTGACCACTTCTGGCCATTGCTTAAGGAGTAAGAATTATGAGTTGGCGCCAATGATTGAAATACGAGGAATATAAGGGAATATGTCTGGAGTAAGTAGGATAAGATAAGGACAACTCATAGGTAAAATGACCAAATGGTACAACTTGTAGTGGTTGACCTTGTACTATAAAAGGACAACCACATGTTGGTGCCAAGGGTCCAAAAATTTGATAGTGAATTGGAGAGGCCAAGTTCCAGCCAGGGTTAGCAGCTAGAGAGTTCTCACTCCATCTCATCTTCTCCATAGATGAGCATGAGTTCTAGATCTTGGAAGAGACTTTAGGCGCTAAGATCTAACTGTGACTCTTGTCATAGGCCAAAGTGTAACCCCATAAACCCCGCGTACTGTTTTCAAATAATAATGCAAAAAATATAAATAACATTTCAAGGTGTCACTTTTCATCAATCATCAAAATCCAAAACTCCATCAATATAATATAAAGTCATAGCGAAATAATCTCAACAACATAAGTCAGATAGAACATATATCAGAATAAATACATCCTCAAATGAACATCAAGTTCATCAAACATAAACTGATAACATAAAATCCCAACAATCCTAATCAGAGCGCTACTAAGCTAGACTCCAAAGGAAATGCGATAAAGGACGAGTAGGCTCCAAAGTCATTATCGGAAAACTCACTGCGACTAAGTGTCCTCAACCTGCAAGTGTACCCTCAACAGGCGTAGGGGGCAACCACATTAAGAGGGTGAGAAATATTCAACATAAGGAATAACACGAACGCATGTATAACATCAATAAAAAACAAATACATCATACATTTAGTATTCATCATAATCAGGCATATTCACATGTATTCTTATCATACATTTATAATCAGATATAACGAACACCAAAATCATCATAAGAATACAAATAAGAATTCGCATCTTCAATAATCTCCAAGTTGAATACAAATCATTCACCCATTATTATCATCGTCAAATCACACATCTTTCACATAGTTGCACATAATCAATTCAAACATTTCCACATAATCAATTCAAACATCTCTACATAGACTCATAACTATGTATGCAATGTTCCTGACTCGACTCTATATGCATGTGGTACCAAGTTTTGGATATCAGAGTTATGTTACTGATTTATCCCACCGTCATATCATCGTTTTTGGATATCAGAGTTATGTTACTAAGTGATCCCACCATCGTTATATCATCGTTTTTGGACTGACCATGAATGCATGAACATCTCATCTCGACGCGACAATGCACATCATTCATAAGACTCAACAGTTAAACATCAACAACATCGTCATATCATATATTCACCATCGTTATATCACCATCGTTATATCACCATCATCATATAATCATCTCCAAATATCACATCAATCTCACATCATTAAACAATTCACAATTACACTTAGTCAAATAATTCATCATTTACATCTCGTCAATTAACTCAACATTTACTCATCACATTCACATCATAAAATGCACATCATCAATTAGATTTCCCATATTCACATTTACCAAGTTTACATACTCATCCTTCATACATGCTATTCATACATCCAACATCACATTAGTTTCAAACACTGTTATCAAATCAAAACATTTCAAAAATTATTCATTTTGATGCACTAGTTCATTTAAACAAATCATGTCCATTTTCGAGTTTCACAATCCACCAATTTCATCTCAAAACAACTCAATATAATTATTTCATTGCAAGCAATCATTACCCATCATTAAATTATCAAAACAACAGCAAAACAACACCAAAGGAAAGTTTAGGGATGTCCGGAAACACCCTCAAAGGACCAAAACGCACGGAACAACAGATGTTGTTCCTGTCAGGGTCGCTTAGCGAGCCCACCTGGTCACTTAGCGAGCCCTGAAGCTAAAGCCCATAAAATTCTGGGTTTTGGCTCTCTGGAACCCACCCAAATCACCCCAAAAATGCCATTTTTGATCTCATTCATTCCAAAATTGTTGTACAAACAGTACTCATAGTTATTACACTTTGATGGAACAATTATTACACAACAAAACATCAATTCAACATGGATTCTCATGATTTTTCACTCAATTCATCAAAAACTCAAAAACTCAACAACACAAACAATTCGTGGATTTAACATCATAACTTCTTGGATTTTCAAACAAACATATATCCATAACATAATAACATACTAAATCACAAATTCAACATCAATTCATCATAAAAGCATAAAAAACAACAATAATCACACAAAACCAAGATTCTACCATTTCCTCATTAATTCCCAATGGTGAATAAAACACCCCCCTTACCTCTTAATATTCACAATAAGCCTCCATCTAGCTTGGATTTCCCTCTCCTCTTGATTTCCTTAAGCTTTCCTCCTCTTTCTCTAGCTTTCCCTCTTTCCCCCTTATGCCTCTACTCTTGCCTCTTTGTCAATGGTGTGTTATGATTTCTAACCCTAGTTTCACAAACACTACTATCTATTTATATTTGTTTTTGTTTTGGGCTTTAGTTCTCTCACACTAAATGAGCTTAGTCTCTATTCATTCTTCACAAATAAAACACTACTCATTTGCTTCACTTAAACCTCTTATTTACTCATACACCTCTATTCCTTAATTTACCAAAAACTCTCATTTCTAATAACTTCACAAAAATACCCTTCGCTACTAAATTACCAAAATACCCTTATCCTCTAAAAATTCACTAACTCACCAATTCACCCACATAATAAAAGCAATACTTAAATAAAATATTATTAAATAACTAATAACGAAAATTGGGATGTTACACAAAGACTCAGCAAAATAACACTTCAGTGGAAAATGTTGATGACCTAACCTAGCAACGTTGCATATTAAGTTTTGCGTGATTGTACTCTGACTGGTAGTCTTCACGAACTTAATACAAAGGCTGAGTGCACAACACTCCCAGTGACCACTAGGTTTCCAATAAGCCGTAGAAAGCTATAACTCTATAGACCGTAGTAAAACTCTGTCATAACCGAAGCTTTGTTTAAACCACGTTTTTAACTTTGAGAATTTTCTAAATCTTTTTAACTGTTTTCCCAAACCTTTAACTTTTATTTTATTGTTGTGACAAATGAATTATTTTTATTTTTCTTGCAAACAAGTTTTCTACTAGAAAGCTATAGAGAGAGAGATATAGCTTCCTAGTCCATGTGGGATCGATATCTTTTTATATTATAACTTAGATGGTGTATGCTTGCACTAAGTCTTTCCATCTTAAAATACTCATAGTGTATTAGGAGACACCAAAAACCTATTTAAAAATTTCAATTTAAATATGATATATAATCATTTAAAAATTAAAAAATATGAATGAGTGACCAAAACATGGTTTGTTCAAAATAAGGGGAACAATTCCGCGTGCGAGTGTAAATAGGTGATCAAAACGGTAATTAAGCCTAAAAAATAATTAATCAAAGTTAGCTAGCACTAACTCAATTTGTTTTTCTTGTCAAAGAAAAAACTCAATTTGTTTTTAAAACAAAAAAAAAACGTGTTCCATCCATTAATTAGCGAAGACGAAAAGTTTTAGGGGGAAAAGTGCATACCCATTTTTTTAATTTCATTTCATTTCATAACAAAAAAAGAAGCTAATGGCACGAAGAAGAAGGGTTTGTATCATTCCTCGTGCTTCTGATGGAAGTGCGTTTTTCACATAGGTATTTTTGTGCTTATACTAACTAAATAAGGGTTACTCGAAATTGTTTCCATGCGAACTCGTCCCAAACATTCAACATTTGATGAAGAACCAACCCATTTTGCCTTACCCTCGATGAAATTACAATCTTTCAGTGTTTCTACTCAATGCTTATGCTTAGTCAGAGATTCCCCGCATTCACACAATTGAGTCATTTGTGACCGTTGTTGAATCAGTCCATATTAAAATTAAAGTCTGCAATTTTTGGACCGTTCGATCTTGATCGAACAACCACCTATGTCCTGACTGCATGAACGTGATTAGTGATGCAATGATATAGAAAAATAGATGGTTTTTTTTAGGGGGGGAAAATGGATGGATTTGATTAGTGATGCAATGATTTCATTTTACAAGTAAAAAATATGGATTTGATTATACCAACGCATTGTAAACATGATCTATGATACAAAGCTTGGAGAAAGTCCTATATGATCACACGATTTGGGCACAATCTTTTGGCACACACATAAATATTCTGTAAATCCTATATTCATTTTAATATGTCTCCTTTCAATGATTTAATGATTTAAAATATCAATTTATCTTTTATTTCAGTGTTATAATTCTTTATAAAATTGTTCCAACAAGATCAAATTTCTAAGCAACCGTGCCAATACTTCTTTCAACAATGTCTTAGCTTATATTGATCAACTTTTAATGCCAAAAATTGGCATGTCACTATGATTGAGTATTATAGTGAACCTCTTCATAGCGACGGTTACCATCATAATCCAACCGCCTTTAAATGAAATATATACCATAAAATATAATCACCAATATGAGTTTATCAATATCTCTTAGATAAATACACTAATAATCTTGTGATATTCAAAAGGAACAAAATAAGTTATATTTTTCAAAAGACCGGTTAACTTTCAACAACGACAATGTGGTCATGGATTTCAGAAACAAATTAATATTACATAGAGAATAAAACAACATGCACATATCTTTATCTAAGAAATAATTTACAATTACCAACTATATTAAACAATTTTTCCTTGAGTATCTCTATTATATGCAGAAAAAGAAATACTACAAAAAGAATCAATTAGCGACAGATTGACTTTATCCGAAGAAATCTAATTAATGTATAAAGAAATAAACAATACTATGAATGAAATAAATAAAAATATCATTTTATTAATAGAAAGTACTAATAAAATTCTAGATTATACATTTAACAGAATTAAAATTGAATGTAGTAAAATAAGTAGTATACAAGAAACATTAGACAATTTAAATAGAGAAAAAGAAATTAATGAAGATGAAAATATCTTTAAAATTAGAGAAATTCTTCAACAATTAGAAAACCTCTTAGATCATGAAAAAAATAATAGGAGTATAACAATAAAGGACATAGAAGAATTATTAAATATTAAAACAAAGGAAATCAAACAATTAGATAAAATAGTTAAACAAGAACCAATAATGCCATCTATGTTAATAGAACCAATATCTTCATGGAGGGGATAAAAACTGAATACATGGAGGCTCTAAGAAGATCTAATGATATTGAAGAAATTCAACAATTAATGGAACAATTAAAAATAATTGAAGAACATAAACAAATAGAGAAGGTAGAAAAAATAGATATTAAAGAAGAAAATGAAGAAGTAATATTAAATTATAGTTCTTCAGAATTAGGATCTGGGTTAGAATCTGATTCAGATTTTGATGAAATATTTATGGAGAGAGGAGAGACAAGTAATTCAAAACCAAAAAGGAAAAGAGAAGATAATTGGAACCCACATAGTTCTTGGGAAAAATACAAAGATGAAACAATGACTCATAGAGGTTATACTAGAGCTAGTGAAAAATGGACAAAGGTTTCAGATGAATTTAAACCCCATTATGAAGAAAGAAAATCTAAAAAATGATTAAACCTAGATTGCGCAAGAAATCCAGAAGAAATCTTAGACAGATGGTCTAATAATATGATTGTGCTTTTAGCAACTGATGAAAGATTTAGTAAAATAAATCTAATGGATGTTAAGAATTTAATAGCTTATAGAACAACATGGAATGTGTTAAATTTTTTAACAAGTATTGAGGATGAAACCTGGCAACAATACGCTAGAATGGCTGAAAATAATCAACAATTTGCCAAATTAATAATAGAACTAATATATAAGGAATTTATAGGGTTTAATATCTTGAACATAAAGTAGAAGTAAATAAACGCTTAAGGGAAAGAGCAGAAGCTCATTTAAATAATATGCAAATATTATTTAAATGCGAAATAGGTAGTTTTATTTGTGAATATAAAAAATATTATTATGAATTAGATAGGAAAACTCAATTAATATATATATATATATATATATATATATATATATATATAAACATATTTATATCTAAATTAACTTATCCACTTAGCACAAATATATGGATTGAATGTTTTGTCTAAGGAGACAATGTTTCAGAGCACGTTCTGACTCTGAGGTTGTTGCAGAGGTCTTGGTTGTACTATGTCCTTTTGACAGTGACATCAGTTGACTTCTGATTCTCCTTTAGACTTATCCTTCAGACTTCAGACTCTGAGAGTCAGCTTCTGATCTTCCAGCTTCTGATGCTTTTGGATCCTGACAGTCTTAAGATTCTGACTTGAGACTTAAACTTCAATATTTTCCTTTGCTCTTAACTTGATCTTTCATAACCACTATTAGATACATGATTTAAGTATATGGTCCTGCACACTTAGAACAAGTATTAGCATATCCAATTTTCTTTTTAATACCTTGTTATCATCAAAACTCAAAAGAGGCTTGTTCATACATTTTGTTCCAACAATCTCCCCCTTTTTGATGATGACAAACACAAGTACTAATAGAAAATTGTTGTTAACTTAGTTAACAAGTTGACTTTAGGGTCTGAGGTTTATAAGCTCCCCCTGAGTCTGATAATCCACAAGGTGAGGTTTGTAAGCTCCCACTGAGTCTTATTCAGGTTACTTAAAGTCAATTTAAATAAAAAAGGTGAAAAAATCACTCAGAATTATGTCACAGAAATTTAATCAGAGGCTAAGAGATGAGAAGTTGTTCTCCTAAGTTAATTAATTTTCAAAAATTAACTTATTCTGACTTGGCTCAGAGCCTGAAATACTTGCAAACTTACTCCCCCTTTTGTCATCAACAAAAATTTTCAAGAATTTTAAAACAAAAGAGAGTACAGATATGAGATAAAATTTTCAAGAATTAACAACCAAACAAGCAATCAGAAGCAAATATAGGATATTATGAATGTGAATTCAGAGTTTAAGACAAATGAGCAAGATAATATTCAGGACAAAACATAATGAAAACTATGTGTGCATTCTAAGGTTGGGGAGGTTTGTTCAGAAGCTCCAAGATAACACTAATTCCAGTCTTCATCTCATCTTGACTAGTCAGAATCTGAGATTGCTGAGTAGTCATAAAGTCTTTTTTTGCACTCAGTTCCTGAATCTTGCTTTTCAAAGCATCCTATCTTACTCTTTGTGCTACCAGTTCCACTTGAACTTGTTCAAACATATGCTTCATGATAGGCTCATCTAAGTCCAGCTTCATGTTAACAGGATCTAGTGGTTGCTGAACAAATTTTCCCAAGAGTGAGTTCTGAAGTCCATACTTCAGAATCTCAGGAATTTCAGTTAAGTCATTGTTCTCAGCATTTTCCACTCCTGAAGAATGTTCCACATCCAATTAGTCTTGAAGTGTTCCTTCTGAGTTCCACAACATCCATACTCCTGACTACTTCAGATAGCCATGTCTGAAGTGCCTCATACTGAGACACTACAGAGACAAACTGTAGAGTGTCCATGGTATTTTTGACTAGGGATCTCAGCTTATTCCACTTGTTCACATAGCCGACTTCATGAATGGGATGCTGTCTAGCAAGCACCAGTTCTTCTAAGGTTCTGAAAATATTGTTGCAAACCTCTTTTAAATCCAAAACTGATGAAGGGTTTAGTGTTTGGAGAATATTTTGATGGATGGGTGTTGGGAGAATGACTTGTTCAGGGTTAGTTGTTTGGGTAAAGTCTGATACAATCTGATTATAGATTTCAGTATGAGGTTCTGAAACACTGATCAGGTCTGCATCAGAGGCAGGTATGGTGTCTGATGTTGGTAGGTCAGATTATGATGCTCCGCATAGAAGAAGAACATCAGAAGCTTCAGGTTTGGCAAACTGAATAGGTTGGACATTTATTGATTCAACTTCTGATACTGAGTCAGCATCAGAAGTGGTAACAGTTGGGATGGTTTGGATAGATGATTCAGATGGAATAGTTGAGGTTGAATCGGTGGGGAACTCACAACTAAGTGTTTTTCCAGTTCTTCTAAGGAAGATGAGGAACTGGAACTAAAAGCTGGTACATGTGGGATGTAGGTTTGAGGTAAATCACCAGAAGCACTCAGAATTTTACTCTTTATGATTCTGGTGACAATGCTTCAGTCTGTGGTTGATAAGTTCTTTCAAGATCTGGTGTCTCACCAGGTAAACAGGTTTGAAGCGTTGGTATATCTAATGGTTGTTCAGGTATGATGGATGGTTGAGGTGTAGGTATGGTTTTAGGTGAGGCTGTTTCTGGTTGAATTTTATCAGGAGAGGATGACCGAGTAGCTGTCTCAATAGAATCAGAAGCAGCTTCTTCTCTGTCAGAGAGATTTCTTTCAGAAAGAATGCGTGCTCTTTTCTTATTAAGAGCATCTAAAAAGTCTTCTGTCTTAAGTTTACTCATGAGGGAAGGTTCAGGAATGATTGAATCCTGTTATGGCCAGTTTGTAGGGGGTGAGGAAGGTTTGGATAGGTCTTTTTCTGGTTGAGTGTTTAGGTCAGGAACATCATCAGAATTTGAATCTAAACTAACTAAGTTTGCAGCATTACCTTTCTCAGCAGATTCTGAAGCAGGTTCTGACCGATGTGCTTCAGAGGTACCTTCTCTCTTCATCTCTAGATGAGAAGAAAGAATTTCCCTTTGAAATTCTGGCAGTTAATGATCAGAACTAAAAAACAGAGCACAAAGTATTCAAAACAGAGCACAATGATGCAGGTTCAGAAGCAACAAATAAAAGTGCAGAAAGTAAAGAATACACAATATTTGTTAACCCAGTTCGGTGTAAACACCACCTACATCTGGAGGATACCAATCCAAGAAGGAAATCCACTACGAGGAATTAATCCTAAGACTCAGACACAGACCCCCTGTTCCTAGTCTTCTGACTTAATCTCCACTAGTCTTGATTTCTACCCAGCAACACCTGAGTATAAGAACTCCCTCTTACTTCCTAATCAAGTAACTACAACCCAGTTACTGACAACTTCTAAAAACAACCCAGTTTATGAAGACACTCTTCAATACATCAATGACAACACTCGTACTTAAAAGCTTAGAGTGAATTACAACTCAAACAATCTAAACCAACTCAGAACAAATGAGTGGTGTACAAATAAAGCAAAATCTTAACAAACTAAGACTCTAAACTCTGATTTCTGATTTTGTATTCGTAGTCCTCAATAGCAGCAGCACGTCTCTATATATAGTCTTCAGCTCTCATAATTCTGTATCAAATATTCTTCAATAGATGTGATTCTGAAATATGCAAAGGCTCAAAAAGGAAACATATATTTCTGAATCAAATAATGCAAAGATCCCTTTGAAATATATGCATTCATAAACATGAAGCCAATCTTCAAAAGATCTTCATATAAATTATCAGCCTTCTAGAAAACAAATGCCTGACTAAATCTTCAATAAATCTTCCAAAGATACGCACAGAATTAATCACAGAGAATGCAAAAAATCCAGCTTCTGAAAGCAGCTTCTGAAGTTCAGCTTCTGAAGGTCAACGCTGGTCAACATCTGAACAGTGCGTCTGAAGACCCTTCTTGCGTCTGAAGACCCTTCCTGCGTCTGATGAACAATTTCTGCGTCTGAAGGCCAAAACTGCTTCTGATGAACAGTAAACCAGGATTTCAGCTTCTGAACCTCCTGAAATGCAATTTTCAGCTTCTGAACCTCCTTAAAACCAATTTCTTGCTTCTGAAGACTTCTTTAACATCTGAAGACGCATTGCTTGAGCAGTTTGATTTTACCAAACATGCAGCCAACATATAAATACTCATCACCCTTGCTCCTAAGACTGTTGAATGCTCCAATTCCTTAGCTAACTTGACAGCCTTCTCCAGGTCTTCCTTCATTCTGCTAGCCACTTGTGCTTCAGATGCACTCACTACAGCCTTTTTCTTCTTAATCAGAGGCTCTTCCTCAGATTCTTCTTCTTCTTCCTCCACCACTAACATCTTCATGAATTTCCTTTTCTTTGGTTCAGAAGCTCCCTCAGCTTCTGACCTTACTTTCCTTACCATTTTGCTCCTTGTCCTTGTGGGAAGGATCTCCACTTGATCCAAATCTTCAGATTCTACCACAGCTTCAGAGATCTTAGTCCTGACAGCTGGTTTATGAACATGCTTTTGAACCTTAGTCTTCTTTGCTGGTTCAGACTGTTGTGATTGTTCAGGTTCTGAAGATTGTTGCCTCTTCTTCACAGCCTTCCATGGTTCATTTGGTCTGTTTGGGATCATGTCCCATGTGATAGCTACTCCTGTTTCCTTGAAGTGCTGTGCAACAAAGTGTGCCAACACCTCATGAGGATCTTCCTTTGAGATGGGAGGGAAGTCATCTTGATACTCAGAATGTCCCATTCTGAATTGCAAGTCTTGTTCAGAAGTAATCACCTCTTTCTTGGGAATGATCTTCATATGACCTAAGGTTGTTCCAGATATCATAGCACCGCTGCAGACTCCAAGTTCCGAGTCTGATCCAACTCCAAGTGCTTTCAGATTCTCAATAAGCTTTCCTTGGTGAAATATTTCAGACAAGAGTCTGGTGTATGGAACTTGAACCTTTACTTTAATGCTCTCTTTGATGGAAGTGCAGAGATGGTTGAAGATGTATTCTACAAAGTTGACTGGTCTCTTCAGATACCACCAGGTCAGCATGTGCATTAGATCCCAGGACTTGTAGTCTGATCCTCCTGATATGGGAACTTTGCATCGTAGCAGTAGCTTGTGCATGACTCTGTGCTATGCTCTCATATCAACTGTCTTCTCAGACTCTCTCCCTAGAAATAGGGTTTGTCTGATCAGAGGAACCCAAGTGCTGGTCTTCTTGGTGTTTGTTTGAAACAAACCACCTCTCTTAGCACTAATAGCCTTTGCTATAACTTCTTCAGTGATTCTCACTGGTATTCCTAACACAGCAGACCTAACTTCTGTACCAGTAAATTCCTTCAATCCCATTTCAGCTCTGGATTTTCCTTCCAATCCAGGATTCTCAGCAACCTTCTGAGCTTCTTCCCTTCTGGCTTCTTCTTTATCAAAGACTTCACTTCTGACCCAGAAGTCTTTTACCAGTTCTGTGTGAGAGTGATTAAGTGTTTTTTTTTAAAACGATTCAGAATCACACAGAAACAGACAAAGTAGTAAATGAAAAAGTTCATGTACGTTAATGACAAAAGGGGGCGCAAACTATAACTTTCAAAACTAATTTATCATTGCCCAGCAGTTATTACTCAGCAGTTACAGACCACGTGTCAGACAACTGTTCAGATTCATGTTCATTAGTGAGCCACATGTTAATGAGTCCGTTACTAATGAAATTTGTCAGAGGCCAAGAATTCAGATTCTGAAACTCAGACTCTGATTGTTGGAACAAAATGTGTTTAACAAGTCTCTTATAAATTAAGGGGAGATTGTTGAAACATTTATGTGTAAACATATCTCTCTTTATGGTTTTGATGATAACAAAGTATTAAAGAGAAAATTGGTTATTTGCTAATGCTTTGTTCAAGTGTTTTCAGAACCATGTGCTTTATGATTATTTATTGAGAATGGTTATGGAAGAACAAGCTTAGAGCAAGGAAGGAAAGCTAAGAAGCAATGTTGCAAAGCTAGAAGGAAACTGGGTCTGAAGAAGTGCTCCTGAAGTAGTGGTACTGAACTGAGAGCTTCTGAAGTGGTCCTAAAGTAGCGCTCCTGAAGTGCAGCTTCTGAGTCTGAAGGCAGCTTCTGAAGTCTGGGTGCTTCTGAAGAAGTCAACGCAGAGTCAACTCCTGAAGCCAGCTTCTGATCTGTACAAGGTAGCTTCTGATGCAGCAGCTTCTGATGCACTGTTCACACAGAAGCTTCTGAAGCTGATGTGGCATGGAAAGTGACCAGTACTGTGCGCATTTAATGCCTGGATGTGTCAGAGCAACTCAATGGAACAGTTGTCTCCCTGACCCAAACATCCTCCAGCTTTTAAGGTAGGCCATTTCAAAAATGGCTACTGCTCTGTTTTGTTTGAAAAAGTGCAGCACACATTTGCAGAAATCATAGCTCAGCTTGCAACGGCTCTTTCCTCAAATCAAGCAAATTTTCAACAGCTATATTTCATCTATAAAAGGAAGAAGATTTGAAGAAGAAAATTGTCTAAGACTCTTGAAATCAAATTGCTGAAACCTTGCTCTGTTTTGCTGTCAAGTTCAAAAACTCTTAGAAATTCTTCAGTCTTGTAACTTAGAATTTCTTAAGGTTAAGAGTCTTAACCTGTGTTGTATTAAGAGAACACCTCTGATATTTTATCAAGTGTTCATCCCAAACTCCTTTACTTGTAAACCAGTTTGGTCCCTAAAGTCTCAGTCTGTATACTGAGCATTTGTAACCTCATTCCTTTGTGGTCTGAGTCAGAAGCCTCTTGACTTAGTGTCTTGAGCATTGGGAAGTCTCTTGTCTTAGTGACTTGAGCATTGGAAGCCTCTTCCTTGGTGGTTGAGCATAGAAGCCTCTTTCTTTGTGATTGAGCTACTGGAAGTCTCTTTCTTAGTGATTGAGCAATTGTAATCAGAACTGATTATAGTGGAACTCTCTTGTTGGAAAACAAGGGGACTGGACTACTTCTCACATTGAGAAGGAACCAGTATAAATCTTGTGTGTCTCTCTCTTTCATTCTCATTTTAACTTGTTATCCGCTGCATTAACTTCTGATCACAGTTCAGAACCTGGTTCTGAACTTGTGTTAAGGTTTTGAAAAGAAAAGAACAAGTTTTTGAGTCACACAATTCAACCCCCCCTTCTTGTGTGTGTGTTTTTCTCACCTTCATTGATGACTTCAGAGGTTGACTTTCTTCAAACTCTCAGTAATGAGCTTCTGATAGAACTCAGACTCTGATGTCCTTCAGACTCTCAGTTTCTCATTCAGAGTCAAGCATGTTTTTCAGAGATAGAATGCATGTTCAGATTCTTTTTAATAAAATCAAATATTTCTTCTGATAAAGGTTTTGTGAATATATCAGCCCATTGATGATCAGTATCAATGAATTGAATATCCACAACACCCTTCTGAACATAATATCTTATCAAATGGTGTTTAATCTCATTGTGCTTGGCTCTAGAATGCAGAATTGGATTCTTAGATAGACAAATAACAGCAGTATTATCAGAAAAGATAGGAATGTTGTTCTTATGAATTTGATAGTGTTCTAATAAAGAAGTCCAAGATTTGTTGTTCCTTTTAGATACCTGAAGATTCTCTTGACAGCAGTCATATGAGATTCTCTAGGATCTGATTGGAATCTTGCACATAAGCATACACTGAATAAAATATCTGGTCTGGAAGCTGTTAAGTATAACAGAGAACCAATCATACCTTTGTACAACTTCCGATCTACCTTTGAGCCTGTGTCTTCTTTGCTTAAGTTGCAGGTTGGATGTGAAGGTGAGAAAAACACAACAAGGGGAGGGGGGTTGAATTGTGTTGGCTTTTTCTTTCTCAAAAACTTAGGTTAGTTCAGAGTCTGATGTTGATCAGATTCTGAAACTATTTTCAGAGTTGTTTTGCAGCGGATATAAAGTAAATGAGAGAGAGAGAGAGAGAGACACACAAGCAATTATCCTGGTTCCTTCAACAACCCGGAAGTAGTCCAGTCCCCTTGTCACTTACAGGAGATTTTCACTATAATCACAAAGATTACAATTGCTCAAGCACAAAGCAAGAGACTTCCTATGCTTAAACACAAAGTAAGAGACTTCCAATTGCTCAAACACTAAGTAAGAGACTTCCTATGCTCAAACACAAAGTAAGAGACTTTCTATGCTCAAACACAAAGTATGAGACTTCTGATTTCTCAAACACTAAGTAAGAGACTTTGAATCAAACAGATTTACAAAAGAATATGTTTGAGTTGAACACTTGATATACTATCAGTGGTGTTCACTAAATACAACACATATTAAGACTCTATACTTAAGAAATTCTAGGATAAGAAGTTTGTAAGAATTTCTAAGTTATTTGATGACTTTCAAATTTGGCATAGTATGCGTTTCAGAAAACAGAGTCTTGACTTTCTTCTTCCAATCTTCAGTCCTTTATAGAGGAATGTCGCGTCGAATTTTGGGTATCAAGCTATTGGGAAGCGTTGAATCACTAATTTTAAATCACGACTGAACTTTTAATTTTTCGGGGAGAAAAGGAAAAAAGTTCGAAATTACCTTTAAATAAGAGATTTTAGGTTCGAGAGTCGATTATGCGAGGGGAAGGTATTAGCACCCCTCACATCCATTGTACTCAACAGGAACCTCTTAGTCGACTTAGGCTTAAAATGTTTTCAAAGTTTTGCTTGCGTGTTTGAATATATAAAAGGGAAAAAGAAAATATGATACGAAAGGAAAAAAAGAAGTTTTTTTTATTAATGGGCTTGACAAGATGTGAATCCTGCTCCTACGTATCTCCCGGTAGTCGGAGAATTCAAAGCGTACGTAGTTCTTTGATAGAAAAAATTTGTATGTTGGTTCGTTTTAATTAAAAAAAGATTTGAAAACGCACAAAGGCGTAAAACGTTTAAATGATAAAAGAGACGAACGCACATTAAGGCGATGGAACTCGCACAAGGCGTAAAAGTTTTAAAGATAAAAAGAGACGGACGCACATTAAGGCGATGGTAATCGCACAAGGCGTAAAAGGTTGAATGATAAAAAGACAGACGCACATTAAGGCGATGGTAATTGCACAAGGCGTAAAAGGTTAAAGATAAAAAGAACGGACGCACATTAAGGCGATGAAAATCGCACAAGGCGTAAAAGGTTGAAGATAAAAAGAACGGACGCACATTAAGGCGATGGTAATCGCACAAGGCGTAAAAGGTTAAAGATAAAAAGAACGGACGCACATTAAGGCGATGGTAATCGCACAAGGCGTAAAAGGTTAAAGATAAAAAGAACGGACGCACATTAAGGCGATGAAAATCGCACAAGGCGTAAAAGGTTAAAGATAAAAAGAACGGATGCACATTAAGGCGATGGAAATCGCACAAGGCGTAAAAGGTTAAAGATAAAAAGAACGGACGCGCATTAAGGCGATGGAACTCGCACAAGGTGTAAAAGGTTAAAAGATAAAAGACGAACACACATTAAGGCGATGGTAATCGCACAAGGCGTAAAAGGCTCGAATTGACCACGAGGGCCAAGAAAAGTTCAAAAATGGTCACGGGGACCAAAGAAATGTTTAAATTGACCACAAGGGCCAAGAAAAGGTTTAAACGTGTTGGACGCGTATGAAAATGGAATGACGATTACCCGAACGACGAGACATACGTCACGCATTCGTGCAACCGGGGATTGGAGAGACATACGTCAAGCCATTCCTTTTTCATTCAAGCTTTCGCTTCGTTGAAACTCAAAGGTATCTCAAAGGAACAAAACACTTGGTCGGAAAACTTAAGGGAAAATTGTAAAAAAAGTCACGAACAAATTTGTTGTTCGAGTTTATTGAAAATCATGAACATCACTTGTTGCTTAAGTTTTTTAAACTCAAGAACAAGTGTGGTTCAAGTTTGAAAGATGAACAAATCATGAAAATATGCATAAGTTTGGAAAATGCACAAGTTCGGCTCAATTTGAGTTTGGTTTAAAAAAGTGAGCAAGTTCGGCTCAAATTCATGCTTTGGTTGAAAATCATGAACAAAGTTGTTTGTCCAAGTTTAGCTTTGCAGAAAAAGAACTTGGCTTATTGCTCAAGCTTGATTTTTGAAAATTCTAGAACATAACTTGTTTTGCAAGTTACTCAAAATTAATTGCACGAACTTGTGAAATTTTCAAAGACATGCAAAATTCTTGATATGGTTTAAACAAAAATGAATTTTAACCCTCTTTAGGTTCTGAATCAATGGTTGGAACCTCAAAAATTTGGCCTTTGGAAACCTGATTTATGTTCTGAATTTTACATACTTCGCAGAGCAACCAGAACTTGGCCCTGCGAAGTCAGGTTCTGATGTGGTCGCTCTGCGAGCATAACTTTGCTCTGCGAAGTATGCAAAAAATTGAACTCAGAAGCTGCTTCTGAACAGAAGTTCAGAAGCTGCTCCTGAGCAAGCTTCAAAACCTAAAGGGGGTTAAAAAGCTTTGCAAATTTGGAAGAAAAGGAGTATAACAACTCAGTTTTAGCACTTTGCCACTTTGAGATTCCTTTTGAGTTTCAAAAAGGGGTTTTTAGCACAAAATGAAATTTAACAAAACAAAAGATGCAAACAGCAAATTAAAATGAAATATCGGGACTTTAGGATACTTACAGAACTCCTAGCAATGCTTGTGCAAGAGATAGGAAGTGGCTTGCTTGATTGATTTTGCAAAGTTGGGATATTAGAGGTTATGGACAAATAACTCTAATTGGTTTTTGCTTTGAGTTGAACTGCTTTGCTACTCTCACAATGCTGCAATGTAGTGTATTTTGGTGTAAATTTCGTGTGAATTGAATGTATATGACTGTGTGTAATCCTTGTGCCTTGCATTCCTTTTATAGGCCAAAATGAAATCCAATGCAATGATGAGAAAATCTCTAGAACCTAGCTGATTTGTGGGCTAGAACCAGGCTAAATTGCTTTGCATTTAATGCTAAAGGATAGAAGTTACTTTGCCTTGTGCCAAGGGTCAAGACTTTGGCTGATTTCAGCCACAAATGCAGCTGATCTTTGAATGCAATGATGAGGAAAATCTGAAAAAACAGAGCAGCTGCAATTGGGTGATTCTTGGGATCAATCCTTGCAATCTTGAGAGTCAAGCAAGGAAAACGTGTACTGCCATGTACAGAGAGATTGGGGGAAGCAAAAAGAGCATGTGGGCTGGTGTGAGGGAGGAGAAATACAGCTGAAAACAGGGCACACCAAACAGCTTTTTTGGGCAAGAAACCACTTTTGTTTGACTGGTTTTGGTGGAGAAAGAAGGAAGGAAAGGGAACAAGTAGCTGGCTGGCAAGCTCAGGTTTAATGATAGGTCAATTGGGAGGGACAAGAGCTGACCAAGGGCAGCCCAATTCCTTGAGAACATGCTAGGTTGGAAGAAAATCCTTCTTTCCTCAACCTTTAATGTCACACATTTGATTAAGCTTTGCTGCATCATTCCAGCCACAATTGGCAATAACAATGATAATAATAATGATAAAGGATAATAACAATAACTACAAATGAAAACAAAAGAGATAAATCAAAGAAATCAAATTCTGCAGAAAAATTCGCAGAGTTCGCAGTGCGATGGTCACTTCGCAGTGCGAACTCCCCTTTTTTTGTATTTTTTGTATTTTCTTAAAAAATAAATAATAATAATAATAATAATAATAATAATAATAATAATAATAATAATAATAATAATAATAATAATAATAATAAAAACAATAGTGATAAAATGATGAAAATAACAAGGATGGTAAATGATGAAAATGATAATGGAAACAAAAATAGTAATATAATAGTAATAAAGATAATAATATTAAATGATGAAAAAGATAATATATTATTAATTAAAAATAATGATAAATAATAAACAATAATAATAAAACATTGATAAAAAGAAGATAATATTAATATTAAAAAACAATAGCAAATGATATTAATAAGGATAATGATAATATTAATGATAATGGTAGTAATGATGATGGGGATACATATTAATAAAGAAAAAATCTAAAAATGAAGATATTTTAATAAAAAGTAAAAAATAAAAAATGAAAAATAAAAAATAAAAATTGGAAGTTATAATGAAATGATGAATAATAATATGATGATGAGCAAAGAAAAATATGAGTCAAAAAATGGGGTATGACAGATGCCCATATTTAAGTTTCTTCGCCCCGGGACGGGTCGAAGAGACTTAAATATAAAGTACACCAATTTTGACTCAATATTTTTCTTGAATTGAAAATGCTATGACTGAATGCATGCAATGCTGCGAATGCTCGTAATGCAAGTATGAATGCAAAGACGACAAAGATGACCCGACTGGGGATAAAAAAGAGACAAAAGGGGTACCCGAGTTCGTTAAAGAAGCGGGATCCGATTCTACTGGGGAACATGGTTCCACTGGGGAAAAGTTGTCTACTATCGGGATGATAGCTTAATAAAGACAACAAATCAAAATTACTTGGTGGCTTCACCGGGGATTTCATCTTACCTACTACCGTTATGATGGTAGCTTAATGAAGGTAAGAGAAGACAGAGTATGCTAATCACTGGGGAAATTGTTTCACCTACTACCGTTGCGACGACAACTTGATGAAGGTAAAAAATGAGTAAATGTCAGTCGTTCGGGTTAAATTCCGAACTGCCACTGGGGATGAGAAAACAAAGGTAAAAGTCAGCTGTTCGGGTTAAATTCTGAACTACCACTGAAAGAGAAACAAAGATAAAAGTCAGCTGTTCGGGTTAAATTCCGAACTACCACTGATGACAGGAAACAAAGGTTAAAAGTCAGCTGTTCGGGTTAAATTCTGAACTACCACTGATGACAGGAAACAAAAGTTAAAAGTCAGCTGTTTGGGTTAAATTCCGAACTACCACTGAATGAGAACAAAAGATAAAAGGTCAGCTGTTCGGGTTAAATTCCGAACTACCACTGATGACAGAAAGCAAAGTAAAGGTCAGCTGTTCGGGTTAAATTCTGAACTACCACTGAATGAGACCAAAAGATAAAAGGTCAGCTGTTCGGGTTAAATTCCGAACTACCACTGATGACAGAAAGCAAAGTAAAGGTCAGCTGTTCGGGTTAAATTCCGAACTACCACTGAATGAGAACAAAAGATAAAAGGTCAGCTGTTCGGGTTAAATTCCGAACTACCACTGATGACAGAAAGCAAAGTAAAGGTCAGCTGTTCGGGTTAAATTCCGAACTACCACTGAATGAGAACAAAAGATAAAAGGTCAGCTGTTCGGGTTAAATTCCGAACTACCACTGAATGAGAACAAAAGATAAAAGGTCAGCTGTTCGGGTTAAATTCCGAACTACCACTGAATGAGAACAAAAGATAAAAGGTCAGCTGTTCGGGTTAAATTCCGAACTACCACTGATGACAGAAAGCAAAGCTGTGCACAAGTGTTCGTTAAAGAACTGTCACTTGGCAACAATACTGGGGAATATGCGCAAGCCGTTCATTGAAAAACTGCCACTTGGCATAAAGACAAAATAAAAAGATGCGCAAGCTGTTCGTTTGAACTGCCTCTTGGCATAAAAAGGTGACATCTCTGGACCAGATACACTGGGGATGACACTTGGGGAAAAGGAGGTTACGAATTGTTCACGATTGATTGGTAAGACTCATGGTGGTTAGAGCAATCATGTATGAATGATGTTGTGGTATGTTGCATGTATGAATGTACATACGCATGAATGTATGAATGTGTGAATGTACGAACGTACAAATGTATGAATGCATGAATGTATGACTGTACAAATGTACAAATGTATGAATGCATGAATGCATGAATGTATGAATGTACGAATGTACAAATGTACAAATGTACGACTTTCACTGGGAATGTTGTGTGAAAGATTGACTCGCAATGGGGGATACACAAATCGTTCGTTAAAGAACTGCCCCTTGGTATAAGAATATGATGAAGGATGCACAAGCTGTTCGTTAAAGAACTACCACTTGGCATAAAAGGTGGGTGACATCACTAGACCAGACAGACTGGGGATGACGCCTAGAGAGGACTGATTTGATTGATGGTACGACCGACAAACTTGATGAGACAAAATAAAAAGTGGACCGACGTCGCATTGCAAACACTCGGTAATCTTCAATGGGGATGATGTCACAGGGGATACATCCAAATATTGACGGGGTAAAGCCACGATAACTGATGAGGAAATAATACCTCATGGGGGATTGTTAATCCATTGGGGAAATTGCGCTAATCCGCTGGGGAGAAGAACTGGTAATTCCGCCGGGGGTTATGATTGGATGCCGAGCAAGGTCGGGCTTTGGTTATGATTGGATGCCGAGCGAGGTCAGGCTTTGGTTGTAGTTGGATGCCGAGCGAGGTCGGGCTTTGGTTGTAGTTGGATGCCGAGCGAGGTCGGGCTTTGGTTGTAGTTGGATGCCGAGCGAGGTCGGGCTTTTGTTGGTAATGAGAATTGGTTTGAAATTTCAGATTGCATGATTCATATGAGATTTGCACAGACAATTTTGATGTTCCCATTAATCTAAGATTGCACTAAAAAATTTGAAACAATACTAAACACAAAATTTATATCATACAGTTCAAGTTAAAAATATGTTTATCAATGAACCAACCTATCACTCATTTAAGTAAATGAACAAATTGAATATTAATGTGAGGGGTATTGAACACTCATCCGGCAAGTTTGCTAACATTCCGATCGAGTTATGTGTCCATCTAATCATCGTTTCTAAAAGCACAAAAGCATTGATCACAAGGTCCTTGAGGGTTGTAATTTGGCTTGGTTACAAAAGAAATGTCATATGTGGGGAAATTGAATTCAAAAGGCCAAGCAAAAAGGAACATTCTTTCTAAGTACACACCTCCTTTTTATTCAATCACAAACTTTTGGTGATTTACTAATGCTTTTCTTTGATCTTGACAACTCTTTGATTTATTGATTTTTCTTTTCTTTTCTCTTTTCTTTTTTCTTTGTTTGTTTTTCTTTCTTTTTTTTTTTTGTTGTCAAGATCAAAATTCACCGTTATTTGACATCTACAACCTCCCTTTTCTCCCCTTAATTGAAGATGATACCCTAATTGAATGTTCCTTCCTCTTTCGGCAAAGGACAATAATCATGACGGTTTAAGGGTTCAAAATGAAAGAAAAATATCAGAATTCAAAAATGATTTAACTATGAACTGAAAAAAAAATTTTTTTTTACAAACTCAGGCAATTTCATTAAGCAATTGAGCTGATGAAAGTTGGCAGTTCATAGTTAATGATTCTGATTCATTAGGCTCAAAGGGGTTAACAAATACTCACTTCTCACAGGGTCGGCTATTTGTGGTCAAGTGTTTTTACTCATAAAAAAAATGCCTTGATCCTATCAATGCTTCATACAATCTAAAACAACGTTCAGATTTAACATAACAAAATCGAGTTAAACAAAAAAAATGCCGGTCTCCTGCATATATATAATGATTTTGAGGATTCCTCACATTTTGGCTGGTTCTAAATGGTTCACAGAATAGACATATCAAAAACACAAACTGTATGATATAACTTTTGTACTAAGTACATGTGGGTGCCAATGAGAATTGGACTTTGGTCGAAATTGTATTTGTGAATGCCAATGATGATTGGGCTTTTGTTAATTGGGGAAATGGCCGTAGTAGCCCTGGGGAAGGTAACCTCAAGTTGAGGTACCGGAATCTCTTGAAGAGTAGTGGGAATAGGGATGAATTCCTCACCAAAGTTGAGAGGCATGCCCCAAGTACAACCTGGGGGCCTAGTGTTATATGCGTAGGTTGTTTTGGGACAACGAGCCACTTTCCTTGAAGGGTTGACACGTAGTGTTGCGAACGAAATGCGAACACCGATGACTCAATTCGGATTGTAAGAAATCCTCATGATAAGAAAAGGGAGATGAGTTTTGGACTCAAAGACGAATGTATGCATGTTGTGCATGATGTAAATGCATGTATGCGATGTATGTGAAAAACATGCCCCTTTTTTTTTGTTTATGCAAAAAATTTTCATGAATGCAAATGTTTATGGTATGCACGGGTTTGGTATAGAAATGTTTAAAACTTCCCCCCATCCTCACATGTAGGCTCTAGAGATGAGATTTTCTAAAAGGTCCCTAGAGTCACGGATCCCACATGGAATTAAGGTCGTCGATTGCGAATAAATCGCAAGACTTCAATACATTCCAAGTGAAAATCTCCTCTAGGCGGGGTTTGGCATCCTACCTCACGGACATACGTCAACGCGGGCTTCCGCTACACAACCACCATCCTAACTTAATTTTCTCTCAAGCTCGGGTAGAGAGCCTCACACGTCCGGCCTTAACCCGAACAATGTGGAGTAACATCGCTCATGTAACATCCCCGCAGTTGATATAATAATATGAATATAAAGCAAATATGAAGCATTTATAAACATAAAGCAAGAGAAGGATATAGACAATAAAAGCATGCAAGCAAAAAAGATAAAAACATTTAGCTTAAAAGCTAACTTGGATAGGCTTGACTCGCTAGTGAGGAACCACGCATATTCCCCAGTGAAGTCGCCATTTTTGTCGCGTCAAATTTCGGATATCAAGCTATTGGGAAGCGTTGAATCACTAATTTTAAATCACGACTGAACTTTTAATTTTTCGGGGAGAAAAGGAAAAAAGTTCGAAATTACCTTTAAATAAGAGATTTTAGGTTCGAGAGTCGATTATGCGAGGGGAAGGTATTAGCACCCCTCACATCCGTTGTACTCAACGGGAACCTCTTAGGCAACTTAGGCTTAAAATGTTTTCAAAGTTTTGCTTGCGTGTTTGAATATATAAAAGGGAAAAAGAAATATGATACGAAAGGAAAAAAAGAAGTTTTTTTTATTAATGGGCTTGACAAGATGTGTATCCTGCTCCTACGTATCTCCCGGTAGTCGGAGAATTCAAAGCGTACGTATTTCTTTGATAGAAAAAATTTGTATGTTGGTTCGTTTTAATTAAAAAAAGATTTGAAAACGCACAAAGGCGTAAAACGTTTAAATGATAAAAGAGACGAACGCACATTAAGGCGATGGAACTCGCACAAGGCGTAAAAGTTTTAAAGATAAAAAGAGACGGACGCACATTAAGGCGATGGTAATCGCACAAGGCGTAAAAGGTTGAATGATAAAAAGACAGACGCACATTAAGGCGATGGTAATCGCACAAGGCGTAAAAGGTTGAAGATAAAAAGAACGGACGCACATTAAGGCGATGGTAATCGCACAAGGCGTAAAAGGTTAAAGATAAAAAGAACGGACGCACATTAAGGCGATGGTAATCGCACAAGGCGTAAAAGGTTAAAGATAAAAAGAACGGACGCACATTAAGGCGATGAAAATCGCACAAGGCGTAAAAGGGTAAAGATAAAAAGAACGGACGCACATTAAGGCGATGAAAATCGCACAAGGCGTAAAAGGTTAAAGATAAAAAGAACGGACGCACATTAAGGCGATGGAACTCGCACAAGGCGTAAAAGGTTAAAAGATAAAAGACGAACGCACATTAAGGCGATGGTAATCGCACAAGGCGTAAAAGGCTCGAATTGACCACGAGGGCCAAGAAAAGTTCAAAAATGGTCACAGGGACCGAAGAAATGTTTAAATTGACCACGAGGCCAAGAAAAGGTTTAAACGTGTTGGACGCATATAAAAATGGAATGACGATTACCCGAATGACGAGACATACGTCACGCATTCGTGCAACCGGGGTTTGGAGAGACATACGTCAAGCCATTCCTTTTTCATTCAAGCTTTCGCTTCGTTGAAACTCAAAGGTATCTCAAAGGAACAAAACACTTGGTCGGAAAACTTAAGGGAAAATTGTATAAAAAGTCACGAACAAATTTGTTGTTCGAGTTTATTGAAAATCATGAACATCACTTGTTGCTGAAGTTATTAAAACTCAAGAACAAGTGTGGTTCATTCAAGTTTGAAAGATGAACAAATCATGAAAATATGCATAAGTTTGGAAAATGCACAAGTTCGGCTCAATTTGAGTTTGGTTTAAAAAAGTGAGCAAGTTCGGCTCAAATTCATGCTTTGGTTGAAAATCATGAACAAAGTTGTTTGTCCAAGTTTAGCTTTGCAGAAAAAGAACTTGGCTTATTGCTCAAGCTTGATTTTTGAAAATTCTAGAACATAACTTGTTTTGCAAGTTACTCAAAATTAATTGCACGAACTTGTGAAATTTTCAAAGACATGCAAAATTCTTGATATGGTTTAAACAAAAATGCATTTTAACCCTCTTTAGGTTCTGAATCAATGGTTGGAACCTCAAAAATTTGGCCTTTGGAAACCTGATTTATGTTCTGAATTTTACATACTTCGCAGAGCAACTAGAACTTGGCCCTGCGAAGTCAGGTTCTGATGTGGTCGCTCTGCGAGCATAACTTTGCTCTGCGAAGTATGCGAAAAATTGAACTCAGAAGCTGCTTCTGAACAGAAGTTCAGAAGCTGCTCCTGAGCAAGCTTCAGAACCTAAAGGGGGTTAAAAAGCTTTGCAAATTTGGAAGAAAAGGAGTATAACAACTCAGTTTTAGCACTTTGCCACTTTGAGATTCCTTTTGAGTTTCAAAAAGGGGTTTTTAGCACAAAATGAAATTTAACAAAACAAAAGATGCAAACACCAAATTAAAATGAAATATCGGGACTTTAGGATACTTACAGAACTCCTAGCAATGCTTGTGCAAGAGATAGGAAGTGGCTTGCTTGATTGATTTTGCAAAGTTGGGATATTAGAGGTTATGGACAAATAACTCTAATTGGTTTTTGCTTTGAGTTGAACTGCTTTGCTACTCTCACAATGCTGCAATGTAGTGTATTTTGGTGTAAAATTCGTGTGAATTGAATGTATATGACTGTGTGTAATCCTTGTGCCTTGCATTCCTTTTATAGGCCAAAATGAAATCCAATGCAATGATGAGAAAATCTCTAGAACCTAGCTGATTTGTGGGCTAGAACCAGGCTAAATTGCTTTGCATTTAATGCTAAAGGATAGAAGTTACTTTGCCTTGTGCCAAGGGTCAAGACTTTGGCTGATTTCAGCCACAAATGCAGCTGATCTTTGAATGCAATGATGAGGAAAATCTGAAAAAACAGAGCAGCTGCAATTGGGTGATTCTTGGGATTAATCCTTGCAATCTTGAGAGGTCAAGCAAGGAAAACGTGTACTGCCATGTACAGAGAGATTGGGGGAAGCAAAAAGAGCATGTGGGCTGGTGTGAGGGAGGAGAAATACAGCTGAAAACAGGGCACACCAAATAGCTTTTTTGGGCAAGAAACCACTTGTGTTTGACTGGTTTTGGTGGAGAAAGAAGGAAGGAAAGGGAACAAGTAGCTGGCTGGCAAGCTCAGGTTTAATGATAGGTCAATTGGGAGGGACAAGAGCTGACCAAGGGCAGCCCAATTGCTTGAGCACATGCTAGGTTGGAAGAAAATCCTTCTTTCCTCAACCTTTAATGTCACACATTTGATTAAGCTTTGCTGCATCATTCCAGCCACAATTGGCAATAACAATGATAATAATAATGATAAAGGATAATAACAATAACTACAAATGAAAACAAAAGAGATAAATCAAAGAAATCAAATTCTGCAGAAAAATTCGCAGAGTTCGCAGTGCGATGGTCACTTCGCAGTGCGAACTCCCCTTTTTTTGTATTTTTTGTATTTTCTTAAAAAATAAATAATAATAATAATAATAATAATAATAATAAAAACAATAGTGATAAAATGATGAAAATAACAAGGATGGTAAATGATGAAAATGATAATGGAAACAAAAATAGTAATATAATAGTAATAAAGATAATAATATTAAATGATGAAAAAGATAATATATTATTAATTAAAAATAATGATAAATAATAAACAATAATAATAAAACATTGATAAAAAGAAGATAATATTAATATTAAAAAACAATAGCAAATGATATTAATAAGGATAATGATAATATTAATGATAATGGTAGTAATGATGATGGGGATACATATTAATAAAGAAAAAATCTAAAAATGAATATATTTTAATAAAAGGTAAAAAATAAAAAATGAAAAATAAAAAATAAAAATTGGAAGTTATAATGAAATGATGAATAATAATATGATGATGAACAAAGAAAAATATGAGTCAAAAAATGGGGTATGACAAGGAACAAAGAGCCGTTTGAGAAGATGCCAGGTCATCAATTAGAGTCATTGGAATTGAAGCTTCAGCCAGCATTAATTCCTTCCTGATATAGTATGCAAAACAGAGGAACAAAAGAATAGGTTTTGAATTGTTTCCTTAAAACAGGGTGAGTGTTTCGTCCAAGGAGACATACATTGCAGAGAGCGGTTCCGACTGTACAGTACTTTACTGTTGACAGTGACAGCTGTTGACTTCTGGGTTTCCTTCAGACTCAGACTCCCAGTCTGTTCTTCAGACGCAAATCTTCAAAAGCTGGTCTTCAGACGCACTGTTCATCAGACACACTTCTTCAGAAGCTGGTCTTCAGATGCACTGTTCATCAGACGCACATCTTCAGAAGCTGGTCTTCAGACACACTGTTCATCAGACGCTGACCATCAGACGCTGGTCTTCAGACGTGGTCTTCAGACTTACAACACAAGCTTCAATATTTTCCTTTTTCTCTTAACTTGATCTTTTAGAACCACTGTTAGATACATAACTTTCAGTATATGGTCCTGCACACTTAGAGCAAGCATTAGCATATCTAATTTTCTTTTTAACACTTTGTTATCATCAAAACTCAAAAGGGAATTGTTCATACATATTGTTCCAACAATCTCCCCCGTTTTGATGATGACAAACACAAGTATTAATAGAAATTGTTGTTAATTTAATTAACAAGTTGACTTCAGGGTCTGAGGTTTGTAAGCTCCCCCTGAGTCTGATAATCCATAAGGTGAGGTTTGTAAGCTCCCCCTGAGTCTTCTCCAGGTTAATTAAATTCAATTTAAATCAAACAGATGAAAAATCAAACTGTTTCTGAGTGATTTTTCACAGAATTATCTCACAAAGGATTAATCAGAGGCTAAGAGATAAGAAGCTGTTCTCCTAAGTTAATTAATTATCATAAATTAACTTTGTCGCGGTGAATTTCGGAGATCAAGCTATTAATAAGCTTTGACTCACTAATTTTATTTCACGACTGAACTTTTAATTTTTCAAAAGAAAAGGGGAAAAAGTTCTAAATTACCACAATTTTAAAGATTTAGGGTTCAGGAATCGATTATGCGAGGGGAAGGTATTAGCACCCCTCACATCCGTTGTACTCAACGGGAACTGTTAGTTGATTTAGCGTTTAATTGTGTTAGTTATATGCCATCGTGTACTGATAGCTTAAAAAAGGTAACATAAAAGGAAAAGACTTCGCCTACTATCGGTGTGTGGATAGCTTAATGAAGGCAGACAAAACAAATTACCTACTACCGTTGTGGGGGTAGCTTAATGAAGGTAAAATGTAAAGGAAAAGACAGGGTCTACTATCGTTGTGATGATAGCTTAATGAAGACCGACAAAATATTTCACCTACTACCGTTGTGGGGGTAGCTTAATGAAGGCAAAATATAAAAGAAAAGACATGGCCTACTATCGTTGTGATGATAGCTTAATGAAGACCGACAAAATATTTTACCTACTACTGTTGTGATGGTAGCTTAATGAAGGCAAAATATAAATGAAAAGGCATGGCCTACTATCGTTGTGATGATAGCTTAATGAAGACCGATAAAAGGTTTTACCTACTACCGTTGTGAGGGTAGCTTAATGAAGGTAAAATGTAGATGAAAAGACATGGCCTACTATCGTTGTGATGATAGCTTAATGAAGACCGATAAAAAGTTTTACCTACTACCATTGTGAGGGTAGCCTAATGAAGGTAAAATGTAGATGTCAACTGTTTGGGATGTTGCCGAACTAGCCACCGACGGCAAAATGAAACAAAGACATGTTCAAGCTGTTCATTAAAGAAATGCCACTTGGCATAACGACAGGATAAAAGATGCACAAGCTGTTCGTTAATGAACTGCCACTTGGCATAAAGACATGATAAAAGATGCACAAGCTGTTCGTTAAAGAACTGCCACTTGGCATAAAGGCAAAATAAAAGATGCACAAGCTGTTCGTTAAAGAACTGCCACTTAGCACAAAGGAGGTGACATCTCTGGACCAGACACACTGGGGATGACACTTGGGGGAAAAGAAGGTTATAAATTGTTTATGATTGATTGGTGTGAAAAGATAGTTAAATCAAGACTCATGGTGGTTAATGCAACCATGTATGAATGATATTGTCTTTATTGTATGCTGTATGCATGAATGTGTACATGCATGAATGTATGTATGTACGTATGACAATACGACTTGTATGACTATATGAAGGATTGACTTGATTGATTGTATAACTGATAAACTTGATGAAACAAGATTAGACAGGTGAGATGGAAAGTGGACCGATGTCGCATTACAAACACTCGGTAATCTTCATTGGGGATGATGCCACTGGGGACATATCAACACATTGACGGGGTAAATCCGCAACAACTGATGAGGAATAAACATCTCCTGGGGAGATCGTGTTAATCCAAAACCTGGTAGAAGAACTGGTGCTTCCGTGGTCATGCTTATCTTTTGTTTTTTTTCTTTGTTTATTTTTTTAGCAATTGACCATGTTCATCCTGCAAAGTTTATCCGTTCTCAGGACAAATGTTGACGCACACTTCACTTATTCATGAGTTCAGAGAGAATGTGTTTGTTGTTTATGCTTTCCAAAAAATATAAAAGATTTATGATTTTTTTTGAAAAAAGTTTTGCTTCAAGTACTACTGTCAAAAATAGAAGAAATTTATAAACAGAATAAATGGGAATTCCAAATAAAAGGCAAAAGACTTCACTGGGGAAATTCTTTTAATAGGGTGGTGACCCGCCAATCGCGTGGCTCCACAGATCTTACAAAGTTTGGAAAAAAATGGTAAATATAAAGGGAAGGTACATTGAACACAATAACCGCTATTCTCCCTAACAACTTTGAATTCCACTATTCGGATGCTTCAGATTCAGAGTCTCTTGACAGTTAAAGTGCCCCAAGTGAATCACAGCCAACCCGATGCAGTTACTTTGTCTTTTGATCCTTAATTTTTGCGTAGGTCGCCCTTTCGGGTTTTTGACTTATCAGGATGATTATTTCTGTTTTATGTCTCTAATTTTTGCCTGGACTGCGCTTTCGGGTTTTCAGTCCACCGAGACGCTCATTTTTGCTTAAGCCGCCCTTTCGGGTTTTCGACTTACCGAGCTGTTCTTTTATTTTTTAGACAAAGTATTTCTTGACTACATCAGTGTTCACAAGACGGGGAAGTTCATCATTATCCATAGTTGCAAGAGTCATTGCCCCACCGAAGAAAACTCTCTTGACGACATACGGGCCTTCATAGTTAGGCGTCCATTTGCCCCTAGAATCGGGTTGAAAAGTTAAGATCCTTTTGAGCACGAGGTCTCCTTCTTTGAATTCTTGTGGGCGAACCTTCTTGTCAAAAGCTTGTTTCATTCTCTTTTGATACAGTTGTCCATGACACAAGGCAGTCATTCGTTTCTCTTCAGTTAAGTTCAACTGATCATATCTGTTTTGACACCATTCAGCCTCAGATAACTCAGCTTCCATCAGAATTCTTATTGACGGGATTTCGACCTCTACGGGGAGCACTGCTTCCATGCCATATACTAAAGAGAAAGGGGTTGCCCCTGTTGATGTACGCACTGAAGTACGATACCCGTGCAAGGCATACGGTAACATCTCATGCCAGTCCTTGTAGGTGACCACCATCTTTTGCACTATTTTCTTGATATTCTTATTTGCGGCTTCAACTGCGCCATTCATCTGAGGCCTATAAGGAGAAGAGTTATGATGCTCAATTTTGAACTCTTCGCATAGTTCCTTCATCATTTTGTTATTCAGATTGGTCCCATTGTCTGTGATGATCTTACTGGGAGTACCATATCGACAAATGATTTGATTCTTAATAAAACGGACCACCACTTGCTTAGTGACATTGGCATACGACGCAGCTTCGACCCACTTGGTGAAGTAATCAATTGCCACTAGGATGAAACGATGCCCATTTGAAGCTTTGGGTTCAATCCTACCAATCATATCGATGCCCCACATAGAGAAAGGCCAAGGGGAAGAAAGGACATTCAGAGCAGTTGGTGGCATATGGATTTTGTCAGCATAAATCTGGCATTTATGGCATTTCCTGGCATGCTTGTAACAATCGCTTTCCAAAGTCATCCAGTAATATCCGCCCCTCAAGATCTTCCTAGCCATTGTATGTCCACTGGAATGAGTTCCGAAGGAACCTTCATGTATCTCATGCATTATCAGATCTGCTTCTTGCTCATCCACACATCTGAGTAGCACCATATCAAAATTCCTCTTGTATAAAACCTCTCCATTCAGAAAGAAGTTGCCAGCCAATCTTCGCAAAGTCTTCTTATCTTTGTTGGATGCCCCATATGGGTACTCTTGCCTTTGGAGGAAACATTTGATGTCATGGAACCAGGGCTTGTTATCTATGACCACTTCAACTGCAAACACATGTGCGGGCCTCTCCAGGCGTTGAACCTTGATTGTTGGAATCTCATTCCGACGGCTGACCTCGTACATAGAAGATAAAGTTGCCAAAGCATCTGCCATCTGATTCTCGTCCCGAGGAATGTGATGCAACTTGACCTGGTTGAAAAAGGTTAGTAAACGTCTTGCATAGTCTTTGTAAGGAATCAAGCCGGAGTGGCGAGTTTCCCAATCTCCATTGATCTGATTAATCACAAGCGCTGAGTCTCCAAAAATGTCAAGGTTCTTGATCCTTAGATCAATGGCTTCTTCAATTCTCAGAATACATGCTTCATATTCTGCCATGTTGTTTGTACAGTCGAATAATAGTCTTGCAGCAAAAGGGAGATGTTTGCCCTCAGGAGTAACGATGACTGCCCCAATTCCATTACCATAGACATTAACAGCCCCATCAAAGATCAACTTCCATCTAGACTCGGTATTCGGACCTTCGTCAAGTAGTGGCTCGTCACAATCTTTCATCTTCAGATACATGATCTCTTCATCAGGAAAGTCAAACTTAATTGGCTGGTAATCTTCAATTGGTTGATGAGCCAAATGATCGGCAAGAATACTGGCTTTGATGGCCTTCTGAGTGTGGTACTCAATGTCATATTCTGATAACAACATCTGCCAACGAGCGATCCTTCCTGTTAAAGCAGGCTTTTCAAAGATGTACTTGATTGGATCCATTTTGGATATCAAACAAGTAGTATGATTGAGCATGTAATGACGAAGACATTTAGCAGCCCAGGCCAGTGCACAACAAGTCTTCTCAAGTAAAGAGTATCGGGATTCACAGTCTGTAAACTTCTTGCTCAGGTAGTTGACGACATGTTCTTTCCTACCGGTCTCGTCCTGCTGTCCGAGTACACAACCCATAGAGTCTTCCAACACGGTCAAGTACATAATCAAAGGTCTTCCTTCAACTGGAGGAATAAGAATTGGAGGTTCTAGCAAGTAATCCTTGATGCTGTCAAAGGCCTTCTGGCAGTCCTCTGCCCATATTACTTCTTGATTCTTGCGAAGTAACTTGAAAATAGGCCCACACGTGGCTGTCATATGAGATATGAATCTAGAGATGTAGTTCAAACGTCCTAGAAATCCTCTTACCTGCTTCTCAATTTGCGGAGCAGGCATTTCTCTTATGGCTTTGACTTTGTCGGGATCTACTTCAATACCTCTTTGACTGACAATGAAACCGAGGAGTTTTCCAGACCTCACACCAAAGGTACATTTATTAGGATTCAGGCGAAGCCGATACTTTCTCAATCGTTGGAAAATCTTTAGTAAATACTCGACATGCTCCTCCTCAGTACCTGATTTGACAATCATATCATCGACATAAACCTCAATTTCCTTGTGCATCATGTCGTGGAAGAGAGTGGTCATGCCCCTTTGGTAGGTAGCACCCGCATTCGTCAAACCAAAAGGCATCACTTGATAGCAAAAAGTACCCCAAGGTGTAATGAAAGATGTCTTTTCTCTCTCTTCGACAGCCATTTTGATCTGATTATATCAAGAGAAACCATCCATGAAGGAGAATACTTTAGATTTGGCAGTACTGTCGACCAATACATCAATGTGAGGTAAAGGGAAGTAGTCTTTTGGGCTAGCTTTGTTTAAATCTCTGTAATCAACGCACATCCTAACTTTACCATCCTTTTTGGGAACATGCACTATGTTGGCCAACCATTGAGGATACTCTGATCTAATGAGAAAACCTGCATTAATCTGCTTCTGCACTTCCTCTTTGATCTTGAGAGCCATGTCAGGACGAGTCCTTCTCAACTCCTGCTTGACTGGAGGACATTCAGGTTTCAGAGGTAAACGGTGCTCCACAATCTCAGGGTCCAATCCTGGAATATCCTGATACGACCATGAAAAGATGTCTACATATTCTTTGAGAAGCTTGATTATTCTTTCTTTGATAGACGCATCTAATAATGCCCCAATCTTGATCTCTTTCTTGTCTTCGTTGGAACCTAAGTTGATAATCTCCAATGCCTCTTCGTGAGGCTGAATGGTCTTTCTCTCTTGTTCTAACAAGCGTCTAATCTCGTCAGGAATTTCTTCATCCTCTTCCTCTCCAGCTTCGTAAACAGGAAACTCAAAGTTGGGAGAGAGCATAGGGCTACGGTGTTCAACGGGCTTATTGACGTTCAATCTGTATATGATTGATGATTGATTTTAGTAAAATGAGTGAAAAATGCAGACCTTTTGAAATTTATTGAAAAGAAAATATATTTATTATTATTTTTCTTTTGGGTTTTTAATGTTACCATTTTTTCGGGAAAAACGACGATAAAAACAATGTAAAAATAACATAAAGGTCGTGATAAAAACGACGATTTTCATTGATAATAGTAGTATAAAGCCCTACATGAGTCCCTCTTCGCTTTGGGCAAGACGAAGGGATCTTTTTGAAAAAGATAAACAAAATAAACACATTACTTTGAGGAATGAGTAACAGAAGGAACGTCAACAGTGACCCAATTGTAGCAAACTCCTCCTGGTGTTACAAGAACAGGTGTCATTTCTTCAGGTTTATCTTCAGTGATGGCATTAGCTTCTGTCGGGGAATGAATGAACCGGCACTGTGGAAAGCGTCCTTGATTGGTTCAATGATAGCGCTTGGCTTGGTAACTATTGCGGACGGAGTAAAACCCAACCCTTCTTTATGCTTGTGTTTTGGCATACTTATCAACTTTCCCCAGTCCGAAAGCAAATCATTTTGCACCACTTTTTGTGCATTTTTGAAGGAAGACATGGATGCCCCACTCTTCGTAGTATTCTCATCATCTATGGAAAGACCTTGGAACGGCGTCCCATAGACATTATCAGCACTGATGAAAGAGAAAGCCGACAAATGGCTTACCAAAAAAGCTTCCTCTCCTCCCACGGTTATCAGCTTCCCATTCTTTACAAACTTTAACTTCTGATGCAGCGTAGACGTCACTGCCCCAACCTCATGGATCCATGGTCGGCCCAACAAACAACTGTATGCTGCTTGTATGTCCATTACTTGGAAGGTGATATGAAATGTGTGTGGCCCAATTGTGATGGGCAGATCCACCTCTCCAATTACTGACTTCTTTGAACCATCGAATGCTTTCACCACTACTCCACTCCGTCTCATGGGTGCACCTTGATAAGAGAGTTGATCCAGGGTAGTTTTGCCATTACATTCAGGGATGATCCGGTGTCCACCAATACATTGGACATAGCGTCTGTTTGGCAATTTACCGATATGTGTAATGCCAAGTAGTGGTGCCTTCCTCTTCGGGGAGTTCTTCGTCACTGAAGCTCAGGTTGTTACAAACAGTGATGTTTCCAACTATGCTTCCGAACTGACCAAGGGTTACGTCGTGATCTACGAAAGCCTGGTCCAAAACCCTCATTAATGCTTCTCTATGGGCATCGGAATTTAGTAATAAAGACAACATAGAGATCTTCGAAGGGGTTTGCATTAGCTGGTCCACTACCTTGTACTCGCTTTTCTTAAACAGCTTCAGCACCTCATCAAAATCAGAATTGGCATTAGTCCCACTGGGTTGGCCCGCGTCTTTGTTTGTACTGGGGTCTTGTATTTGTTTTTGTTCAAACACCGGAGTACTGGTCTTCCTTGGAACTGACGTTGGGAGAATACGTCCACTCCGTAACACTTTGCTACTATCCGTAATATTAACGACAGAGGCCAAAGGGGGTATAGGTACTTCTTGGCCATCGCTCAACATGGTTGCATCATATTTGTAAGAAATTGCTTTTTCTGAAGTGTATGGTATAGGACCTGGTAAACATATCACTAGTGGAGCGGCAACAGACTTCTGGCTGCTGAAAGCTAACCCCAAATGCTCCGGGATATTGAATTCCGGGGTTATAACGCAAACACTTTTGTTTTTCTTTGTAATAACAAGCTCCTTTCTGTTTATCTATCCTTGTATGTCATTTTGAACCTGCCGACATCCTCGAGGATTTTCAGAACATTCTTTGCAGTTAGCGTGGTTATGGTTGAATAGGGCTACCTTGCACATCTCGATGTGCATTGGAACCAAAGGTGTCCTGATATCTCGAGCACTGGAAATGGGATTGGTTTCCCGATGATCTTGAACCATATTGACGGAGGACCCATGGTCGGGTAGAGGGTTAGTTTGGACATTGGGATTGGAGTCCTTGAAGGTTAGAAACTTAGCACGGATCAATTTCTGAACCTCATTCTTGAGAGCATAGCAATGCTCGATATCATGACCCGGTGCCCCTTGATGGAAGGCACAGGTGAGGTCAGGACGATACCACACAGGCAGTACATTTGGCACAGGAGGAGGTGCTCTGGTTTGAACAAGATTCCTTGCAATCAGAGCAGGGAGCAAATCCGCGTACTTCATTGGTATAGGATCAAATGCTGTTTTCTGGCGATTCTGTTGAGTGAAGGGTTGTTGGGGAGTTTGAGGTCGAGGTTGTTGTTGACCTTGTGGGTGAGGTTGTTGACGATGTTGTTGTGGATTTTGTGTATAAGGTTGTTGATATAATAGTGGATAATGGGATGGAGGTCTTTGTGGAATTTGGATTTGAAGGTGAGAAAAACACACAAGAAGGGGGGGGTTGAATTGTGTGGACTCCAAAAACTTAGTTTCTTTCTTTTCAAAACTTAAGACTAGTTCAAAAACAAGTTCTGAACTATTATCAAAGAGTATTGCAGCGGATTCAAAATGAAAAGAGAGAGGGAAAGAGAGATACACAAAGATTTATACTGGTTCCTTCCAAATGTTGGAAGTAGTCCAGTCCCCTTGTTTTCCAACAAGAGATTTTCACTATAATCAGATGATTACAATTGCTCAACCACTAAGGAAGAGACTTCCAGTTTCTCAACCACAAAGGAAGAGGCTTTCAATTGCTCAACCATAAGGGAAGAGGCTTCTAATTGCTCAACCACAAAGGAAGAGGCTTCTAATGCTCAAGACACTAAGTCAAGAGGTTTCCCAATGCTCAGACACAAAGTACTGAGACTTCCTGCTCAGACCACAAAGTACTGAGACTTCCTGCTCAGAGCACAAAGGAATGAGGTTACAAATTGCTCAAAACACTAAGTAATGAGACTTACAATGCTTAGTACGCAGACTAAGACTTAGACCAAACTGATTTACAAAGAAGGTAAGTTTGGGTTGAACACTTGATAAAATATCAGAGGTGTTCTCTTAATACAACACAGGTTAAGACTCTTAACCTTAAGAAATTCTAAGTTACAACAAATAAAAGGATTTCTAAGAGGTTTGTGAACTTTGAGTTTTGACAGCAAAACAAAGCAAGTTTCAGACAGATTTTATCCAAGAGTCTTAGCAAAAATCTTCTTCAATTCTTCTTCCTTTTATAGAGGAAATTAGAGCTGTTGAAGACTTGCAAAAATTAAGCAAAGAGCCGATGCAAAATGAGAGCTAGGATAGCTGCAATTGTGTGCTGAACTTTTCCAAAAAACAGAGCAGCAGCCATTTTTGATTTTTCTTTCCTTTAAAGCTGGGGAATGTTTGAGTCAAGGAGACAACGGTTCCATTGAGTTGTTCTGACATATCCAGGCATTAAATGCGCACAGTAACAGTTGCTTTCCTTGCCACATCAGACTTCAGAAGCTTCTGCGTGAACAGTACTTCAGAAGCACTTCTTCAGACTCAGGCTTCAGAAGCAGGTCTTCAAACGTTGACTTTTGTTGACTTCCTTCAGACTCAGACTTCAGAAGCTGTCTTCAGACACAAGCTTCAGACTCCCACTTCAGGAGCACCACTTCAGGAGCACTCTTCAGACCCAGTTTTCTTCCAGCTTTGTAACATTGCTTCTAAGCTTTCCTTTCTTGCTCTAAGCTTGTTCTTCCATAACCATTATCAAATTCTGATCATTAAACACGTGGTTCTGAAATCACTTGAACAAAGCATTAGCAAATAACCAATTTTCTATTTAACACTTTGTTATCATCAAAACCACAAAGAGAGATATGTTTATACATAATGTTTCAACAATCTCCCCCTTAATTCAGAAGAGAGTTGTTTAAACACATTTTGTTCCAACAGGATTTGATAACTTGGATTTTGAGGTGTAGGGATGGATGGTGAAATGGTGGCAACATTCGGGTAGGCTGAGTACTCTTGGCGGGGTCTCCCATGGACAATCATGCCAATGTCTTGTTCCCTCCTTTTTGGGTAACTGTTCCCAAACCTTTTTGTGCTGCTGGCTGGGGCACTTTTTCACCAATCGTCCCTCCCGGACCGCATCCTCTAGGTGCATTCCCATATTCACCATTTCAGTGAAATCGCTAGGTGCGCTTGCAATCATCCGCTCATAATAAAATGATCCAAGAGTGTTTAGGAAAATCTTGGTCATTTACTTCTCGTCTAGAGGTGGGTTAATCTGAGCAGCAACCTCTCTCCATCTTTGGGCATATTCCTTGAAAGTCTCTTTATCTTTTTGGGCCATGGCCCGGAGCTGATCTCTGTCTGGGGCCATGTCCAGATTGTACTTGTATTGGCGAACAAAGGCCTCTCCCAAGTCATTGAAAGTTTGGATCCTGGTGCTGTCCAAACTCATGTACCATTTCAAAGCGGCACCAGTTAGACTGTCTTGGAAATAGTGGATGAGTAGTTGATGATTATCTGTCTGAGTAGACATTTTCCTAGCATACATTACCAGGTGGCTTTGAGGACAGGTGTTTCCCTTGTACTTCTCAAATTCCGGGACCTTGAACTTGGGCGGGATCTTGACATTAGGCACTAGACAAAGGTCGTGGGCATTCTTCCCAAACAGATCCTTCCCGCGGAGGGCCTTGATTTCCCGTTGCATTTCGTAAAACTTTTCTTGAAAATCACCCATCCGATCTTGAGCCCCTATACTTTCTGCGTGAAAGATAGGTCCATGGTCATATGGGGTGGTATGAATCACTGGGGCTGAAAAGGCCGCAGTAGCCTGGGGAAAAGTAACCTCGGGTTGAGGAACAAGAATTTCTTGATGTGTAGTAGGAATTGGGACAAACTCTTCACCAAAGCTGAGGGGCATGCCCCAGGGACAACCAGGGGGTATGGTGTGCTCTGGAGCATCGGCGTGCACTGTTGGAGCCGAAGTAGTAGAAGCTGCTAACTGAGAGCTGGAGGGAGGAGGAGGTGTTAGCGGAACTTGTGTAGCTGCTAGCAGTTTTACCAACTCTGTTAATTTCTCGATCTCGGTCCGCATGGACGTCAATTCTCCCCGGAGTTCTTGGTTTTCTTGTTCCAAATGTTCCATTTTCTTTCTTATATTTGCCCGAGTATTGTACGTGTAGGTTGATTTTGGACGACGAGCCACTTTCTTTGTCGGGGATGACGTGTAGTGTTTCGAGTATAATGCGAACGCTGATGAATCAGTTCGGATTGTAAGAAATCCTGGTGATGAGAAAGGGAATAAGTTTTGGATATGAAAACAAATGTATGCATGTTATGGACGATGTTAATGCAAATGCATGAAAAGGGTTTTTTATTTATGATGATTAATTTTATTTTTTTTTTTAGGGAATTGCAAGGCTTTTGGTGCTTTTGCAAATATCTTCCAATTGTAAAGGCATTGAGATAAAGAGAAACAGAGATAACAAAAAATATTTTTCATTAATGATCAAAGAGTCGTACAAACAGGCGAATTACAAATTTTTAGACTGCCTCAATCTTCTCCTTAAAGTCTCTCATCATAGTCTTACAGAATTCAACAAAAATAACGACTTCGGAAGGAGTGTTCAATGGATGCATTGCCGCGTGAGCTTCTTCCAACTTTGTAGGGATGGTTTTGATCGCATCATTGGCCAACTTGGCTAGTCTTGAAAACAGATTCTTCCAATGCACACCCTCGTCACGGAGTACTCGGAAAAGAGTTCTGTTTTCAACCGAATCAACCAAGTTCATAAAGCGATGTTCCCACCCCTCATTCTTTCTTTTAAGGTCTTCACAAACCTCTCCTTGGTGGTCACTGAACTTCTGGAATTCTTCAAGATACTTTTGTTCCCTTTTTAATTCCACTTGGCCCCTCACAAGTGCTCTTTCCAATTCTTCCTTTTGCAACCTCTCATTCAACACGTACCCTTCGTACTCGTTCGCCATGTTGTTGAGCTGTTGTTTTGCAATCTCAAGCTCTTCTTTTAGCTTTCCCCTCCCAACTTGAGATCTTTTCCATAGCTCTTTTAGCTCGTAGATTCTACCTAAGAGTTCATCCCGCTCTTGGTTCTTATGTTTGAGCTGAGAATTTGCTCCTCCCAAGCAATCTTGCACCTTGCGCTTGTCATCCTCTTCAAGCCTTAACCTTTTGTTGCTACTCTCAACGATCTTGTCTTTTTGAATTCCTTCCCTTTTTAGCTCACAATTTTCTTGAATAGTTTTGAGTAGAGCAGCTTGCAATTCCTCTTTTCTTTTGTTGAGCTGCACAGTGGTTGCTTTGAGCTCATCCGCTTCCTCTATTGAGATAAGAATAGGTTCGGGGGACCTAGGTGGAATATGGGTTTTGACAATGAAAGGTAGTTTCACCTTTTGGACTCTTTCTTTGACCCATTGCCGATAAGTCTCTTTGGTAGTACCAATCTTGTGTTTCCCATCACTTTCCTTCTTGTTAACATTTCCCCATGCTCGAATAATTTTTTGCAACATCACAGGGTCATTGGCGCCCGAGTCATGTAATACTAGACATTCCAAGGATTTCTCTTCGGGTTTATCCCACATAGGACATCCCAATTGACTTAGAGACAAAATTGGATTGTAGTTTATGCATGTTTTGGATCCTATGAGTGGTACATTTGGGAACTCTCCACAACTGATGATGATTTCTTTGATGTCGAGCTTCCTTGGATACCAACGGATCATGTTTTCGGTAAGGGATGCCAAAAACTGAGACCATTCATTCTTATCCATCTTGTTCATCCGTGATTGTTCCATGCACATGTGAGATGTAAACCAATGATAGAGTAAAGGAAAGCAACAGACAATATTGCCACCTAGCTTCTCGTGACACATGTGGAGAGTATAGTACACATTGGCCAAGAGTGCAGGAACTGGATCTTTGTCCTTTGTAAGCACAGCCCAAAAGACACTGATTGCGGCAAAATCAACAAAGTTTTTGGTGGATGGAAATAGTACCAAGCCATAAATAAGGAGGGCTATCACGTTGTTGAATGATTTCATATCTCGGGACGCAGCAAATTCACGAGCCTTTTTCTCTAGATAACTTCGGAGAAAACCGGGAGTTTTCCCTCTAGTCTTCACATTGCTAACAAACCCGGATACTTCAATGTTTAGAGCTTCCGCCAATTTTTCAACTTTGGGAAAATGACCAATTTCCACATACGGACCCTTGTCTTTTGGAGGAATGCCCATAATCCTTTCGAATTCTTCAAATGTGGGTGCTAATTGGAAGTCTTGGAATAGGAAACTTCTCATTGGGGGGTCGGAGAACTGTGCTAATGCTGTAATAACATCTGCCCGAACATTAGTGAACAAGAGGTCAAGGATGTCACCATACTTGAAGACAAAAGCACTCTTTGGAATTGCGGTTAACTTGGCACTCAAGTCTCTAAGACTTTTTAAATCCGGGAGCTCGACTTTTAATGACAAAGTTCTTCTTTTCTCGGAGCCCATGTTTAACTTGTTAGACATTTGCAACACACCTTTAGCCTTTGCAATTCCCTAAAACAAACTTGTATATTAAAAAATGATTTTATGCATGTGGATGCAATGCATGTATGTTTTATGTGGGTATGGATAAATGGGAAATAAAGCTTAAAGGGATGGCTCCCTACGAGGCTTAGCTCTACGTTCTTTCTATATCAAGGTTCTCACCAAGGGTAGTTCTATGATTTTTGAGTTTAGGAGTACCTAGAGTTATGGAGGCATCTCGAAATTTTGCCAAAATAATGGTTTAACCATTATATGACAACCTTTCACGAGTGCGTCTCCTTTAGATGGAGTCTGAAAAAGGTTCTAAGAAGAAGGTTCTTAGAGTTAGGGGTCCAATTCGGAATTTTGCCATAATAACGGGTTAACCATTATATGACAACCTTTCGCGAAGAGGACCATCTCTAAGCGGGGTTTTCATATTGACTAAACGAGATGTCTATCTCGAAAGCCAATACTACGCAACCACCATCCTAAGCCTATGTGTTTTTCAAACTCGGGTGTAGAGCTCCACTCAAAAATGTGTTTTGGATACCACAACCTCAATACAAAAATCACAAAACATAAAGGAGAAAAATAAAGCGGGAAATAAAATAAAGCAACTAAGACAAAAAAACAAAATAAACATTTAAGGCAAAAACTAACACTAAAAAAAAAACTAAACCAACTAACTAGGGTTGATTCTCCACTTATTCTCCCCAGTGAAGTCGCCATTTTTGTCGCGGTGAATTTCGGAGATCAAGCTATTGATAAGCTTTGACTCACTAATTTTATTTCACGACTGAACTTTTAATTTTTCAAAAGAAAAGGGGAAAAAGTTCTAAATTACCACAATTTTAAAGATTTAGGGTTCGGGAATCGATTATGCGAGGGGAAGGTATTAGCACCCCTCACATCCGTTGTACTCAACAGGAACCATTAGTTGGTTTAGCGTTTAATTGTGTTAGTTATATGCCAAATGTTTTGTAAAGAAATAAATAATTAAAATAAGAAAAGAAAAGAGAAGAGATTTGAAGGAAAAATAAGAGTTTTTATTAGTGTGCTTGACAAGAATTGGATCTTGCTCCTACGTATCTCCCGGTGCGATGGAGAATTCAAACCTACGTAGTTCTTTGTAGCAAATGTTTGTGTGTTGATTGATTTTACTTATGAAAAATGATTTGATCGAGCTTGGGCGAAAAATCTTGCTTTAAAAAAGACGGACTCGCACTTGGGCGATGGTATCCATTTGAAAACGCGCATGGGCGTGAAAAAGTTTGATTATAAAAAGGACGGACTCGCACTTGGGCGATGGTATCCGTTTGAAAACGCGCATGGGCGTGAAAAGATAAAGTTTGGTGAGTTGGGATTAGTTTTAAATGGAGGACGAAAATTCAAACAAAAGCGAAGTGTTTACCTCGTTTCCGAATATTCGGGGAAGCGTCGGGTGTCTACCCAAGTTTTCCTTTTTCACTCACAAAAAGAAAATTGTTTTTTATGTTTTGACAACTTAATAAAAAAAGATATGAAACCAAGATTGAAAGTAATAAAATTTGTTGAATAAAAATTGAGTTTCAAACCAACAAAGAAAAAAAATATGAGTTTAAAGCCAACAAAGAAAAAATAAAATATGAGTTTCAAGCCAACAAAGAAAAAAATATGTTTTAAACCCACAAAGAAAAAATATGAGTTTCAAGCCAACAAAGAAAAAAAATATGAGTTTCAAGCCAACAAAGAAAAAAAATATGAGTTTTAAACCTAGGTTCTGAACCTTCAGAAGCAAGAAAACTGATTTAAAAAACATAGCTTCAGAAGCTGCTTCTGAAGTACTGTTCAGAAGCTGCTTCTGAAGTACTGTTCAGAAGCTCTTCTGAAGTACTGTTCAGAAGCACAGTTCGTGGGTTGACTTTTGTTGACCCTCAGACTCACTGTTCATGGGTTGACTTTTGTTGACCCTCAGACTCTGAACTTCAGAGTCTGAAGCACTGTTCAGACTCTGAACTTCAGAGTCTGAAGTACTGTTCAGACTCTAAACTTCAGGGTCTGAAGTACTGTTCAGAAGCACCTGAATTCTGATTTTCAGAACCTCAATGGGTAAAAAACTTTCGAATTCATAAGAAAAAGAAGTATCCCACTTCTGTTTTGGTCTTTCCTAAACTTGTGATTTTTTGGAGCTTTTAAAATGATGTTTTTAGTTCAAAATGAGTTAGAAAAAACACTAAAATGCAGAAAACTGATGCTGAATCAAACAGGAACCAGAATAAATGCAAACAGAAATGCAAATGAAAGATAAAGAGTTTAAAATGACTTACAAATTCCTAGCCAAGGCTTGGGATGCAAGAAAATGAAAAGGCTTTGGATTATTGTGGTTTTTTGCAAAGCTGGGAATGTTGCAGAATACAAACAACAATAACAATAGAATTTTGCTATTGTTCTTCACTCTTTGTATGATGTTCAGTGGCTGTTTTGATTGCTGGGCTGATTTGTGATGGTTTGTGATGATTTGTGATGAAAGAAACAGAAAAGAGAGCTTCTGATTTTTCAAAGGTTGTTGTGTAAACTTGTTGTTCCTTCTGGTTCTGAGTTTGCTCTAAATTTCCCTAAAACAAACTGCTGAATTGTTCTAAGATCAGATTGAATTGAGTTACACAAACTGTAATATCCCGCTTATAGGTATCGATTATTAGTGCCAGAACCTTGTGAAGCAAGCATGGCAATTTAGTGATTAAGTGGAATGACATTTTGGTAAATGAAAGGAATGGCAACATTGTAATATTGTTGGAAGAGAGGAATTTAAATTAAAGGGGGAACAAGATATTTCATATCATTTTCTTCCTCCCTTCATTCTCTCCAAATCAGCTCTCTCTCCCTTCTTCCTCCTTCCCTCACGCCATCCCACTCCCCTCCTCACTTCAATCTTCATTAATCCCCTTCCATATGGACATGTTCTTGAGCAAGTACCAATTATGGGATCTCTCCGAAAGGGTTATCCACACGTAAGTTATAAGACTATGTTAAACGTGTCCAGCAGGCTCCGGGATTCGCCGGATGGGACTTCTCAGAGAGAATTGTCCACACGTATGTTAAAAGATTAAGCATGTTCAGCAGACTCTGGGATACGCCGGATAGGACTTCTCCGAGAGGGTTGTCTACATGCAAAGTTAAGTTGTGTCCAGCAGGCTCCAGATTATGCCGGATGGGGCTTCACCGAGAGGGTTGCCTACACAAAATAAGAGGAGTCCGGTGTTAGCGTGATATGATAGGAATTTCACCGGTATGATGGGAGATGTACTTCGGGGTTACTCCACCCGGATGCACTCCGTAAAATGAACCAAGATAATGTAATGTTTGTTCAATGCTAACTTCTAACTTTATGTTATGAAAAGATGATTATGAATACGAATATGAATATGTATACGTACTATGTGCTAAGAGTTAAGACAAAGTAGTCTTTAGACATCAGCAAGTGATCATAGACTTCCCCTCGATCACTAAGCATAAGGTTATGTGCATGAAAAGTATAAGATGAGGTAAAGACATGAAGCGATCCTAAGTTTCCCCCTGATCGCGAAATATTTAGAGAAAGACGGCGATCGTAGGTATCCCCAAGATCGCTAAGAGTAGGCACGGCGACCCTAGGTTTCCCCCGTGGTTGCCAACAGTAGGTTGGGCTGGAGCTCACTGAGACATTATGTCTCATCCCAATCCTTCTGGTGCAGGTTTACAGGTTAGCAAGAGTTTTCAGAGGAAGATCTTCAGGAAGACGCTGGATGGAGTGCAGATGCTCGACATGGACAAACTCAGGAAGTCGGCAGATTATCTATGTATATGAGAGTGTAATTGTAAATAATATTTGGATATTTGTATAATCGAGCTATTTGTACTCATTCAGTAGTTTTGTATATATATTAATATTGAAAATTTTAATGTATCCAGTATCAGATTAATACACATGCTAAATATTCTAGATAATTTAGTATGGGTGTTACAATTGGTATCAGAGCAGGTCGATTCAGACCGTGCCTTGGGTCATTAAAGTTTCAATAAAGTAGTGGAACCATTGGGTTCCGGATGTTGTTTTTAAATGTCACATCTAGTTGATCCTGATCAACTCAAACTAGTTTATGACAGTTAGGATAAATGTCTGAGAGCTGAATATGACCAAGGAGGAATGAAGTGTATGAAGGGCGAAGATTAAGGTGACAGATTTTAAGACGGATTTGGCGAAGAAGTATTCATGCGAAATGGTGGCCATCGAACTGTAAAGTGATAAAGCCTGATAGTGGCAAGGTCTCAGAGACATAAGGGATATTTAACAGTGAGGTGAGGCACCTCAACCCAGTTGGACGCATCGTTGGACGATGCCTCGTCTGCGGAAGACATAAGGATTAAGGAATCATGGAACCTTGACGGGAACCGCAATTTGAGAAGTTAAAGTGAAGTATGGATTAAGTATCAATTCTGAGTACGACGTTAAGGAATTACGGTACCAAACCTAGAGACTTGAAATGTGGAATTATCGGTCGGTTTGAAACCTCTAGACTCTCAGCAAAGATAGAGTGTTGATGAATCGAACTCGTAACGTAAGAGATTTTAATGTCCAAACAGTTAAGGGAATTAATTATGGATTAAGTGAATTGTCTGGACAATGAAGCTAACCACTCAAGTGTGGTCTTTGAGCATGAAACGCAAGATTAACCCCGTCAGATCAGCCGCATCTCCCGAACCATAAATGCTAGATTTGGGAATTAAGAAGAGATGATGGTATGTAACCTAAGGACTACGATGGAAGTGTGAATCAGACATTTAGATGTGTTCTACTAGTAAGGGGATTGGAAATAAGCTAAGTTTAACTGGAAATTTTACTCAATGTAGGGTGGATATTGAACAATAAATTGTTGGAATTTGGTGGACTGATGAATGAATTAAGTTGAACACCCTTGATTGGATGAACAGTATCGAATTTCCTCGATTGGTCGAAGAAGGCAAGTTCAAGATTAAAGTAGACCAGCTTTAAAGGATGATCGGAATTTCAGCCGAGAAACCATGTTGAGATTTTGATATACGCAGGATCGTCTTGAATATGAAAGGTTAAGATTAAGGTTAATGTTAAGGAGTTATATGTTCTTAACTGAAGAGTTTCCTTCCACAACTATTTTAGAAGCTGAAAGAGGTCACCTCGTGTTAATAAGTTTCCGAGGGCGGTAATAAGGTATAGATTTCAGATTGTTTAACCATAGGCAGAGTTATGCAGATGTTAAGAACAAGATTATGGATATGAAATTCTTGCGGATAAAGATAAAATGATTAGTAATGGGATTCAAACCCCAGTGGATTCCGTGTATGAAAGAGGTGAACCTCCAGAAACCATAAGTCGTAATTAGAAGCTGCCACAAGTGATTGTGTGTAAAATTAAGTTGCCCTGAGCATGTTTTCAATCGGATTTCCGCAATGTTTGATGATTATAGATGATGTGCTGGCTAAGAGATAGTTACAGAAATTCAGAGTATGGAGAGTAAGTTAGAACCAGTGTTTAAGCTGTTGGCAGGAGTACTGTTGAACTCGTAACAGTTACTGAAAACCATTTACAAATTTTGGCGTATTATCGTGAAAGTAAGTATATGGTCTAGGTAAGAAAGGAAACATAAAGTCAGGTAACGACCAATTCGTAAGTTAAGCAGATGGTTTAAGTCACAAGAGTAATGATGACGTCCGATGGTTTTGTTACGGTAGTTACAAAGTGTCAATAGTGAAGTCTTCCTCCGATGTCAACTCAAATGTTGATAATCAGAGTGGCGCAGCGGAGTGGTAATCCAGGAATGAAATAATGAACAATGCTAAGTTGAGATTTAGAGAATGAGAAGATGTTAAGTGCTTAATTCTTATTATACGTAATAGTAGTAATTATAAGCGACTTGAACATATCATGAGTTCTAATGGAAAATTATGGGAGTTAAGTTGAGAGATACTTTAAACCTCGAAATCCATGAGGAATGGAATATTGGAATAGTTTAAGGATATATGGTAAGGAATAAGGAGGATGTAACTCTAGCACATGAAGTCGTAATCAACGAAAGTTATCGCGAAAATGGTAGCTTAGCTAATTTAGCTCAACAACATCAAGTATACTTGAATAGTCAATTAATCTAAAGGGAATTAAGCATGAGTCAACAACGGTACAGGTTGCGCTTGCAAGATAAAATAATTGAATTGAGGCCTTGATTAGAAACGACAATGCAGTGGCAAATGAGTTTAATTTCATGTTGTAACCATGTCATGTTAACCTATTTTAGCTGAAGGTTTTGGAAGTCTTGAACTTAATGTTCACCAGTAAAGGAAGGAGGACTTTTATGCAGATTTAAAGTCACTCGTAGTCCACAGTAAAGGGCTACGTAATTTCAGGTTATGACTAAAGGATTAAAGACTAGGTGTGCTTTTATTGGTAGCAATTAAGTAGGGTTTTCTATTAAACCCAAGGATCTTGAACTCGATGTTTAGAAACGATAAATAAGTTTATGATGCCGATAGAATGTAACTATAATTTACGTTATGAGTTATTGCATACTTAAGAAATAAACATGAGTAACATTGGCGGGGCAAACCTGGCAAGCCAGTCGAAAGGCAAATCCCGAATGTTACAAAACGAGTTAAAAGTAAAAGAAAAGATTCCCATTTGATGTGGTAGTGTCTCAAATATGATAGATCAAGAATGATGTCCCGTTAGTCGGACAAGGATGATGTGACGTACTGTGTACCCGTTAGTAGAGTACACGTACTCAGCCATGTATGTAAAAATTAAGTGCTATGAATTGTATTATTTGATAATATGTAAGACGACTTATACCACCCATCATTCGAATTAAACCCCTATGAGTTTGGGATTATCGGTGTAGGAAATATTTACCCTACGGCTAGAACACAAGAATGAGTTGTGAGATAAACTGTGGGAGATCATCAAACTTCTAGTAAAGAGAAATGATTTCTAAGTTATTAAGATAAGAGACGTTGTAGACCAATTGGAGCGGAACAGGAGTAATCTGTAAGAATTCCGCAAATCTTTGAGATTTTCATAGTGAAGGTAATGATTGCGATTGTGATAAGTAGCACATCGTGATAGCATAAAGAAAGGAGCTGGTGCTAAAGGTGAAACCTCCTGCTTGGACTTGGAATAATAATGAAGTTGGAATGATCCTTGCTTTTGCATGTGCGTATATAAGATCAGATGTTTTTCAGTGTAATGATGATTCTATATGGAAGGGTACGACATAGGTCTATAAGTAAAATGTCGTCGTATGAGACGAAAGATAAAGATAATAATTCATGGGAAATAAATTCAGTACGAGAAACCCACTGAATAGTGGGAATATTTGAGGATAATAAGAACGATCTAATGTCGTCAAAGTAAGGTTACATGGACTATGAAGGTATTTATAAGGGTTAGTACAAGTGCCAGAGCTGGATACTCCAGATTGGATTCGTAAAAGGTATGAACCAGGAACATAGTCAAGTGAACTGGATAAGATGGTTCAGACAACCACATATCCTTTTTCGTAAGAGTTATGTAATAAACATCAAGCTTTTCAGTCAAGGAAAAAGATTGTCGAGTATTTTCGACCTATAGAGTTGGAGAACCATGAGATCCTGATAAGCAAGTTGAGTAGAGAATTGACCAGTAGAGAAAGAAATATGAAAGGTATATATGTATTTATATACGATTTCAAGGGAATTCTAAATTTCGAGGACGAAATTTCTTTAAGGGGGGTAGATTGTAATATCCCGCTTATATGTATCGATTATTAGTGTCAGAACCTTGTGAAGCAAGCATGGCAATTTAGTGATTAAGTGGAATGGCATTTTGGTAAATGAAAGGAATGGCAACATTGTAATATTGTTGGAAGAGAGGAATTTAAATTAAAGGGGGAACAAGATATTTCCTATCATTTTCTTCCTCCCTTCATTCTCTCCAAATCAGCTCTCTCTCCCTTCTTCCTCCTTCCCTCACGCCATCCCACTCCCCTCCTCACTTCAATCTTCATTAATCCCCTTCCATATGGACATGTTCTTGAGCAAGTACCAATTATGGGATCTCTCCGAAAGGGTTATCCACACGTAAGTTATAAGACTATGTTAAACGTGTCCAGCAGGCTCCGGGATTCGCCGGATGGGACTTCTCCAAGAGGATTGTCCACACGTATGTTAAAAGATTAAGCATGTTCAGCAGACTCCGGGATACGCCGGATGGGACTTCTCCGAGAGGGTTGTCTACATGCAAAGTTAAGTTGTGTCCAGCAGGCTCCGGATTATGCCGGATGGGGCTTCACCGAGAGGGTTGCCTACACAAAATAAGAGGAGTCCGGTGTTAGCCTGATATGATAGGAATTTCACCGGTATGATGGGAGATGTACTTCGGGGTTACTCCACCCGGATGCACTCCGTAAAATGAACCAAGATAATGTAATGTTTGTTCAATGCTAACTTCTAACTTTATGTTATGAAAAGATGATTATGAATACGAATATGAATATGTATACGTACTATGTGCTAAGAGTTAAGACAAAGTAGTCTTTAGACATTAGCAAGTGATCATAGACTTCCCCTCGATCACTAAACATAAGGTTATGTGCATGAAAAGTATAAGATGAGGTAAAGACATGAAGCGATCCTAAGTTTCCCCCTGATCGCGAAATATTTAGAGAAAGACGGCGATCGTAGGTATCCCCAAGATCGCTAAGAGTAGGCACGGCGACCCTAGGTTTCCCCCGTGGTTGCCAACAGTAGGTTGGGCTGGAGCTCACTGAGACATTATGTCTCATCCCAATCCTTCTGGTGCAGGTTTACAGGTTAGCAAGAGTTTTCAGAGGAAGATCTTCAGGAAGACGCTGGATGGAGTGCAGATGCTCGACATGGACAAACTCAGGAAGTCGGCAGATTATCTATGTATATGAGAGTGTAATTGTAAATAATATTTGGATATTTGTATAATCGAGCTATTTGTACTCATTCAGTAGTTTTGTATATATATTATTATTGAAAATTTTAATGTATCCGGTATCAGATTAATACACATGCTAAATATTCTAGATAATTTAGTATGGGTGTTACATAAACTGTGTAAAAACTGTGTGTTAAAACTGGGTGTTTTTCTTTTGAGTTGTGTTAAACCGAAAGCTTTTTGTTTTTCTCTCAACAATTGCTCTTAAAACTGTCTGAATTGTATTCAAAAAACTAACTGCTCAATCCTTCTGCATTGTGTTTCTTATATAGGCAAAACTGTCATAATTTGTCATCATGAAAAATCCCTTAACAGCAGGGCTGTTTTGTGTGCCATGACCAAGACTTTAGCTAGCATTTAATGCAAAAGGAAGGAGGTGACGTTGCCTTGTGACCATGGTGAAGACTTTGGGGTTAATTCAGAACAATTGGGGGCTGAGTTTGACAGGATTTTGCTGGAAACATGGGAAAACAGGGTGCTGTTTGTGCAGAGCTTGGGAGAAACAATGGAAAAGGCAGCTGCACTGTGCAGAGGTTGGGAGAAACAATGGGGAAAGGTGCTGCACTCAGGAGAAAGAAGGAATGCTGGAACAGGGTCAGCAATTTCAGAAACAGGGCAAGCTGTTTCAGAATTAAGGGCAGCAGTTTTGCAGCTTAAATTGACGGGTTTTGGTAAAGGAGAGAAGGAAGGAATGCAGGAAAGGTAATGTGCTGGAAAGTAGGTCAGAAACAGAGGAAATTCTGGAGAGAAGAAGTGCTGCCCAGGGGCATCCACTTGCTTCTGCCAGGCACGTGCCTGGCTGGACAGCCAGCTGCTTCTGAAGCAGTGTGCCTGGCACGTGCTGGCTTGGCTTCTTTTTGTTTTTTGTTGCTTTTGTTTTCTTTGAAATAAGCAATAAAACAAATAATAATGAAAGTAATAATAATAATAAAAGTAATAATGAAAACAATAATAATAGCGATGATAATAATAATAAAGATGATAATAATAATAATAATGAAAATGATAATAATAATAAGAATGATAATAATAATAATAATGAAAAGGATAATAATAGTAATAATAGTAATGATAATAATAATAGTAGTAATGATAATAATAATAAAAAAATAATAATAATAATGATGATAATAATAATAATATTAATAATAATAATAATAATGATAATAATAATAATAATGATGATAATAATAATAATGAAAAAAGATAATAATAGTAATAATAATAGAAATAAAAGTAAAATGAAAGTAAAGAATAAAAAATAAAGGCTTAATTGCACTTTTCCCCCTATCTTTTGCCAATTGTGCGATTTTGCACTCCATCTTTTTTTTTGAGCGATTTTGCACCCTATCATTTACCCCCTTTCTGATTTTGTAGCCCCCTCGTGTGTTTTTTTGGCTTCGCCTTGACTTCGCACTGCGATAGGGTGCAAAAAAACACACGAGGGGCTACAAAATCAGAAAGGGGGTAGATGATAGGGTGCAAAATCGCTCAAAAAAAATGAAGGGGTGCAAAATAGCACAATTGGCAAAAGATAGGGGGAAAAGTGCAATTAAGCCAAAAATAAAAATAGAAGAATAGTAATAACATTAAAAAGAAAATAAAGATAATAATAGTAATAATAAAAGCAGAAGAAAATAAGAAATAAAATAAAAAAATAAAAAAAATGAGAAAAACAAGAGAAAAATGAGTCAAAAAATGGGGTATGACAAACTTATATTCTGTAAACTCAGAGCCTGATATACTTGTTACTTTTACTCCTCCTTTAGTCATCAACAAAAAGAAAATGTTCAAGAATTTAAGACACAAGAGAGTTAAAACGTGAGATAAAAATGTTTAGAGCATTTTGTTCAGTACCACTGAACTCTTTCAGACACAATTGTTCAGAACATATGGTTCAGTATTACTGAACTCTTTCAGACATTGAGAGTTTTTAAATGGGTCTGAAAACTGAACGTGTAAGATGAGAAAGTGAAAGTGTGACTATGTTTTGAGTGTTTTTTGTTAAAACTTTTCATAAACTGAAAACAGAAAAACATTAAACACAACTGCACATTAATGACTTTAGGAAGGGCAAAGTACAACTTTCAAAACTAACTTATCACTGCCCAGCAGTTATTACTTATCAGATTCTGACCATGTGTTAGACAACTGTTCAGATTCACTCTCATTAGTGGGCCACCTGTAAAGTGTCCACTTATAATGAGTTTTATCAGAAGTCAAAAATTCAGATTCTGAAACTCAGACTCTGATGTCTTCAGAGGCTGAACTTTCTTTAGACTCAAAGTGAGTGTCTGTTAAGTTTTAGCTTCTGAACTTCAGATTCTCAGTTTCTATTCAGAGTCAAGCAATTTTTTTCACAGATAAAATGCATGTTCAGATTCTTTTTAATAAAATTAAATCTGTGTTCTGTGAGGGGTTTTGTAAATATATCAGCCCATTGATGATCAGTATCAATGAATTGAATATCCAAAACACCCTTCTAAACATAATCTCTAATAAAATGATGTTTCATTTCAATATGCTTGGCTGTTGAATGAAGAATTGGATTTTTAGACAAACAGATAGCAGCAGTATTATCACAAAAGATAGGAATGTTATTTTCATGAATCTGATAGTCTTCCAACTAATGTTTCATCTAGAGCAGTTGTGTGCAACAACTTGAAGCTGAGATGTATTCTGCTTCTGCTGTTGACAATGCAATAGTTGATTGTCTTTTGCTGGCCCAGGATATCAGATTCTCACCAAGGAATTGACAATTTCTACTGGTTGATTTTCTTTCAATCCTGTCACCAGCATAATCAGCATCACAAAATCCAACCAGCTTATAATCTAAGGATTTCTTATAAAGAAGTCAAAAATTAGATGTTCCTTTCAGATACCTGAAGATTCTCTTGACAGTAGTCATATCAGATTCTCGAGGATCTGATTGGAATCTTGCACATAAGCATACACTGAATAAAATATCAGGTCTAGAAGCTGTTAAGTATAATAGAGAACCAATCATACCTCTGTTGAGCTTCTGATCTACCTTTGAGCCAGTGTCTTCTTTGCATAAATTGCAGGTTGGATGCATTGGTGTTGTCATCACTTTACAATCTTCAAGTTGGAACTTCTTCAGAAGCTCCTTTGTATATTTTGATTGATGAACATACACTCCATCTTTGCATTGGTTGATTTGAATTCCAAGAAAGAATTTCAATTCTCCCATCATGCTCATTTCAAATTCATCCTACATTAACTTAGAAAATTCTTTGCAAAGAGCGGCAATAGTAGAACCAAATATAATATTAAAATTCTGGCAGGACTTGGTTCTGAACCCGAAAAACAGAGTATGGAAAACAACAGTTCAGAAGCAGAAAATAAAGTGCAGAAAGATAAAGAACACAATGAATTTGTTAACCTAGTTCAGTGCAAACTTCACCTACATCTGGCGGATACCAATCCAGGAAGGAAATCCACTAAGTAGAATTAATTCTAAGACTCAACAGCCCATGTTCCCAGTCTTATCACATAATCTCCACCCGTCTAGACTTCTACCCAGGAACACCTAGGTATAAGAACCCACTTACTTCCTAACCAAGTAATCACAGCCCAGTGATTATCAGACTCAACAAAAACAACAAATTGAAGACACTCTTCAAAAACAAAAAAAAATTCACTTGTGCTTAAAAGCTTTAAGTGATTAACAACTCTAAACAAAACAACCAACTCTAACAAATGAGTGTTACAAAAAAACAAAGCACTAAGCTTAACAGACTCAAAAACACTAAAACTCTAATTTCTGGTTTTTGATTCGTAAAATCTCCAATAGCAATGTCGTCTTTAAATAGTCTTCAGCAGCAACATAATTCTGAACACAATCTTCAAAGATATACTCCCAGAATTATTTTAGAAACAAATAGAAGCACATATATTTCTGAATTATATTTTGCAAAGATTCCTTTGAAAATATATTCATCAATAAAATAAACAAATCTGCAAGAAAGATCTTCACACGAAATAATCATCCTTCTAGAAACAGCATCCTCAATAAATCTTCAAACAAATCATCAAAAGATACTGTGAGAGATTTAACAGAATTCAGACGCAGAAACCAACTTCTGAAGTTCAGCTTCTGAAGGTCAACAAAAGTCAACGTATGAAGGCAGCTTCTGAAGGTCAACAAAAGTCAACGTCTGAAGGCAGCTTCTGAAGGTCAACAAAAGTCAACGTCTGAAGGTCAACAAAAGTCAACGTCTGAACAGTGCGTCTGATGACCAGTTCAGCGTCTGATGAACAGTACCAGCGTCTGAAGACCATTCCAGCGTCTGATGAACAGTAAAAGCTTTTGAAACCCAATATCCAGCTTCTGAAGACATAAATAGCTTCTGGAGACGCATTGCTTGCACATTTTGATTTTACCAAACATGTAGCCAACCTTCAAATATCCAACAATCTCCCCCTTTGGCAAATTTTTGGCTAAAATCAAATTCTTCACAAAGAACAAGTTCTTCATTCAACACATGTACTCAACCATGAAGAACTACACACATGTAGCAGAGTCAGCAGCAGATTAAAAGCTAAGTAGTTGATTACAACTTCAACTTCTGAAGTACCACAAATACCACAACACAAAACACTCCCCCTGCAACATACAGCAGCAGTTTCTGAAGGTACAGCTAGTCCCCCTGAAACACATCACTCAGGAACACCCCTTGAACAGCTCAGCTCCTAAACAGATCAGCACACATATTTCTCCCCCTTTTTAGCCAAACAAGTTTGACAAAACACCAGGAGCAGAGAAACATAACACAGAACAGCAATAAAAATTCAGCATCAACACTAGAATAACAGAACTCAGTACAACACACTTGCAAACCATAAACACAAAGGAAATCCAGAACATAAGTCACCAGCTAGCCAGTCTTCAGACTCAGCATCAGAAGTTGCTTTGTCTTTATTAGACACAACAGCAGATGCTGCTCAATTGATGTGTGCCTCAGGCACATTTAGAACCTTCTTCCTAGTAATCTGCTTCTCAAGTTCAACAATTCTCTTCTGAACACAGGGCATGGTATCATGCTTAACAGCATCTTCAGACTCACAAGGAACTACTTCTTTTCCTTTTAGTGCCTTTTTCTTAGCAATGGGAGTGGGCCTACTGTCAGCAGCAACAACCTTTCCTTTCCTAGACTTTAGTGTCTTTGCTATACTTTGTTCAAGCCTAATAGGTTCATCATCAGACTTCATATCAGAACCTACATCAGAACCTCCATCAGACTTAGATGGGGTAGATTCAGGGTTATCAACAACAACCTTAGAGTGGGACACAATTGCATCATCAACACCCACATGTGATCTGTTGGTAATTTCATCATTCAGATTCCCTATGATCAGGTCCTTAGGGTGATCCTTTTGGATTTTGCTGCCTTCAACAATCTTAAGTTTGGGTCTCCATTCCTTTTTCACCTTGACTTTGTTTACAATGGATTCCACTTTTCTTTGTTGAAAGTGCTTGGGATATCTATGCAGCTTGTAACAGAATGGCTTTATGTGCCCCTTTTTACCACAGTAATGAAATACCCAAGGATGAGAGGCCTTCATGTCTTTAGATCCCTGAGGTTGATTCTGGTGTTCCAACTTAGTTTTCCTCATCATTGGATCACATGTTTTAACAGCTGCAGTGAACCTTTTAGCTGGATTTTGCTTTTTCTTGTTCAAGGTCCTATCATCAAATCCAATACCACTTGGTTTCCCTTGGTTCTGACTCTTCAACATTCTGACCTGCTTCTTCAAATGTTCAAGTTGAGAGTTCAAATGGGTTACCTCATCTTTGAGATCAGAAATTTGTCCCAAGTGTTCACTTCTTTCAGCCTGAAGTTGACAGATAGTCTTCTTCTGATTTTCTAGTTCCTTGCACACTTCTTCAGTTCTGATGTATAGTTCTTTAACATTAGGTTTTAGCTTTCTGTTCAATCTCTTCAAATTTTTATCATATTGCCTGATGCTTTCTACAATATCACATTGAACAACTTCCTTATCCATTCTTGCCAGAAAAACCTTCCCTGGAGCTCACCCAAATACAGGCAGGGTGCCCGCTCTGATGCCAATTGAAATTCTGGCAGGACCTGGTTCTGAACCCGAAAAATAGAGTATGGAAAACAACAGTTCAGAAGCAGAAAATAAAGTGCAGAAAGATAAAGAACATAATGAATTTGTTAACCCAGTTCGGTGCAAACTTCACCTACATCTGGAGGATACCAATCCAGGAAGGAAATCCACTAAGTAGAATTAATTCTAAGACTCAACAGCCCCTGTTCCCTGTCTTATCACTTAATCTCCACCCGTCTAGACTTCTACCCAGGAACACCTAGGTATAAGAACCCACTTACTTCCTAACCAAGTAATCACAGCCCAGTGATTATCAGACTCAACAAAAACAACAAATTGAAGACACTCTTCAAAAACAAAAAAAAATTCACTTGTGCTTAAAAGCTTTAACTGATTAGCAACTCTAAACAAAACAACCAACTCTAACAAATGAGTGGTACACAAAAACAAAGCACTAAGCTTAACAGACTCAAAAACACTAAAACTCTAAAACTCTAATTTCTGGTTTTTGATTGGTAAAATCTCCAATAGCAATGTCCTCTTTAAATAGTCTTCAGTAGCAACATAATTCTGAACACAATCTTCAAAGATATACTCCCAGAATTATTTTAGAAACAAATAGAAGCACATATATTTATGAATTATATTTTGCAAAGATTCCTTTGAAAATATATTCATCAATAAAATAAACAAATCTGCAAGAAAGATCTTCACACGAAATAATCAGCCTTCTAGAAACAGCAGCCTCAATAAATCTTCAAACAAATCATCAAAAGATACTGTGAGAGATTTAACAGAATTCAGGCGCAAAAACCAGATTCTAAAGTTCAGCTTCTGAAGGTCAACAAAAGTCAACGTCTGAAGGCAGCTTCTGAAGGTCAACAAAAGTCAACGTCCGAAGGTCATCAAAAGTTAACGTCTGAACAGTGCGTCTGATGACCAGTTCAGCGTCTGATGAACAGTACCAGCGTCTGAATACCATTCTAGCTTCTGATGAACAGTAACAGCTTCTGAAACCCAATATCCAGCTTCTGAAGACACAAAAAAGCTTCTGAAGACATAAATAACTTCTGGAGACGCATTGCTTGCACATTTTGATTTTACCAAACATGTAGCCAACCTTCAAATATCCAACAAATATCATCAACATAAATTTGAACAATTAAGATGTATTTCTTAAGTGTCTTTCTGAAAAGTGTATTGTTAACTTGTCCTCATACAAAATCATTTTTAAGTAAGAAATTACTTAGTCTCTCATACCAAGATCTGGGAGCTTGTTTCAGACCATACAGTGATTTCTTAAGTTTAAAAACAAAATATGGATGTTTTAAATATTCAAAACCAGGAGGTTGTTTGACAAATACTTCTTCAGAAATGACTCCATTTAAAAAAGCACTCTTAACATCCATTTGATATAAAATGATATTATGATTTACTGCATAGGAAAGAAGTAACCTGATTGCTTCCAATCTTGCAACTTGAGCAAATGTTTCAGTGTAATCTATTCCTTCCTACTGATTGTAGCCTTGAGCAATAAGTCTAGCTTTGTTTCTGACTACTTCTCCTTGTTCATTCCGTTTGTTTCTGAACACCCATTTTGTTCCAATAATGTTCTTGTGATTTGGTTTTGCAACTAAATCCCAAACATCATTTCTTTGAAACTGATTGAGTTCTTCTTGCATAGCCACAATCCATCCATCATCTGCAAGTGCTTCATCAACTGTTGCAGGTTCAATCATTGAAAGTAATCCAAGCAAATAGTCATTCTGATAGAATGCTGATATGGTCTTTCTTGGACTATCCTTGTTTCCAATGATTAACTCTTCAGGATGTGAAGACTTGTACTTGAATGAGGTTCTGGTTGGATTTGCTTCTTGAGAATCATTAAGACCTTGCTCAGAAACATCTTGATCTTGATTGGCTTCAGGAGGAGTGTCAACTTCTGAGAGTTTTTCAGTCTCTGGAGAATTTTCAGCTTCTGGACTTTCTTCAGACTCAGAAATCTGTTCAGGTTATGAAGTGTCCACTGAGAGCCGTATATCTTCAAAACTCTCAACTAGCTTTGATATTTTATAATCAGGCTTCTTGTCATCAAATCTTATGTGTATTGATTCTTCAACAACATGTGTTTCAGAATTGTACACACTGTATGCTTTAGATCTCTCAGAGTATCCTAAAAAGATACTCTTGTGAGCCTTAACATCAAATTTCTTTAGGTAGACTTTATTGTTTAGAATGTAACATGTACATCCAAACTGATGAAAATAACAAATGCTTGGCTTTCTTCCTTTGAATAATTCATATGTTGTTTTATTCAGAATTGGTCTAATATAGATTCTGTTCTGAATATAACATGTTGTGTTAACAGCTTCTGCCCAGAAGTACTTTACAATGTTATATTCATGAATCATGGTTCTAGCCATTTCTTGCAAAGATCTGTTCTTTCTCTCTACAACTCCATTTTGTTGTGGAGTTCTAGGAGAAGAGAACTCATGGAGAATTCCATGTTCTTCACAAAAAGTTTCAAATGGTTCATTTTCAAATTCACCACCATGATCACTTCTAACTTTTAAAATTTTCAATTCATTTTCAGTTTGTAGTTGCTTGCAGAATTTGTTGAACACATCATATGTTTCATTTTTAGTTCTGAGGAATTTAACCCAAGTCCACCTACTGTAATCATCAACAATTACTAACCCATACTATTTCCCATTGATTGATGTTGTCCCAATAGAACCAAACAGATCAATGTGAAGTAGTTCTAAGGTCTGGAGGGAGAAACAATGTTTTTGGATTTAAAAGAGGTTTTAACAATTTTTCCTATCTGGCATGCTCCACATAGAGCATCTGAGTGATAGTCAATCTTTGGTAAGCCTCTAACCAGTTGTAATTTGCTAAGCTTAGAGATGAGTCTCCAGTTAGCATGTCCCAACCTTTTGTGCCATACCCATTTCTCGTCACTCACTGACAGAAGACAAACTACCTTCTAATCAACCAGTTCTGAAAAATTAATTTTATAAACATTGTTCTTCCTCTTTCCTTTGAACACAATAGATTTATCTTTGTTGTTAATGCAAGTGTTCTTATTAAACAGGACATCATAACCACTGTCACATAATTGACTTATGCTAAGTAGGTTATGTCTTAGTCCATCTACCAACCAGACATTATTAATGGAAAGGGAAGAATTACCTATCTTACCAGTACCAATGATCTTGACTTTCTGATTTCCTCCAAATCCCAGAGTTCCTCCCTCTTTCATGGTCAGGGTTTGGAACATAGACCTTTCTCCTGTCATGTGACGCGAGCAGCAACTGTATAGGTACCAAGACTTTTCTTTTTCTTTGGCTTTTAAGCATATCTGCAACATAAATTATATCAGATTTTGGTACCCATATCTTTATGGGTCCTCTTTGGTTAGTTCTGAAAGGATAAGGCTTCCTTTGCACCTTTGGTCTGACATTTTGAGGTTTGAAAGGTTTTGTATAAACTGGTTTAGTATTCCTTGAAGGTTTCATAAACACAGTCTTTTGAAAATGTGAGTTTGAATTTTTCAGAGACTGAGACTTGCTTGTCTTAGGTTCTGAACTCTTCAGCCTTTGAACCTTTTTCAGATTTAAAGTCTATTTTCCTCATAGTCTTAGACTTAGAACCTTTTGGTTTAGACTTTGGAAAAGTTTTAGATTCTGCCTTCATCTTTCCCTTAGGTTCAGAAGTTTTGGATTCTGAGTTGTTCAGAACTTCAGAATCAGCATTCTCTGTTTCTGGTAAACTATGTTTCTCAGAAATCTCAGATGCAGGTACAAAACACACCTTAGTACCTTTCATAATATCTCCAGAACAGGATGGTATGTTTGTTTCTTTTGAATGATGGAATGAATCATTTTTGAAACCAATACCTTCTCCTCTGTCTCTGTTAATATTATAAATCATAGAAGCAACCTTACTTGTTGATTCCAGTTAAGATAAAATCCTGAAGTGCAATTTCTTGTTCACTTGGAATTTCTTCAGGTTTCTTATGAACCATTTCTCTGAGTTCTCTAACTTCTTCATCAATCTCATTGATGTGATTCTGAAGTTGGAGATTCTCATCAGTCAACAAGTAATATTTATTTTTCAATGATTTTAATTGACTCAACTTGCTTCTGAGGTGGTTCATAAGATCTTTAATTGTTTCAATAAGTTCAGAACGAGTAAGTTCAGAATATACTTCATCTTCATCTTCAGAGTCTGAACCTGACTCTATATCAGAAGATATTGTTGCCACTAAAGCCAGGTTAGCTTCCTCTTCATCATCCTTATCAGATTCAGATTCATTACCAAGATCATCCCATGTTGCCATAAGACTCTTCTTGAGCTTGTTTCTGAAGTTGCTTGATTTAGAGCTGGTCTTCTTGGATTTCTCCTTTGCCTTGTCCTTCTGTAGCTGTGGACATTCAACTATGAAATGACCAGTCTTCTTGCAGTTGTAGCAACCCTTCTGATCTTCCTTCTTGGAACCAGATCCTTTGAAGTTACTACTCATGTTAGAGAACTTCTTTTGTCTTTTCATTAAGTACTGAATTCTTTTAGAAAGCATTGCAAGCTCCTCAGCATCTGAATCTTCTTCAGAATTTCCCTCAGGAGATTCTTCATCAGATTCTATAGCTTTTAGAACTTTTGATGACTTTCCTTTAGATCTCAGTGCTATAGACTTAGACTTTCTTACAGATTCATCTTCATTGAGTCTCAGTTCATGCACTTTGAGAGAGCTTATAAGATCTTCAATACTTAGAGTATTTAGATCTTTAGCTTCCTCAATAGCAGTCACTTTAGGTCTCCATTTAGATGGCAGACTTCTGAGAATCTTGTTCACATGATCAGCAGTTGAGTAACTCTTTTTCAGGATTTGAAGTCCAGAAACCATAGTCTAAAATCTTGAGAACATAGTCTCAATGTTTTCATCCTCCTTCATTCTGAACAGCTCATACTGCTGAACCAGAAGATTTGCTTTTGCTTCTCTAACCTTCTTGTTTCCTTCATAGTTAGAGAAGAGAGAGGTAAAGATGGCTTTAGCTATTGATTTATCACTTAGCTTTAGATACTCATTATGAGGTAGAGAGTCCACAATGATACCTCTTACATTGTGATGCTTTCTGTAGATCTTTCTTTCAGCATCAGTAAGGCCTATTCTATTAATAGCTACTCCTTCTTCATCAACTGGTATAGTTATACCATCTTCAATGATGTCCCATAGACTATCATCTATTCCAATGATATTACTATACATCTTGCTTTTCCACCAAGAAAATTTCTCAGGATCACCAGTAAACATAAGAGGTTTATGGTGTGAGCGAGATTGCCTTTCACCTGTACCATAGTCATATGATACAACAGAGTTATTTCCAGGAGTAGGTGGAGGGTAACCCCTAGAAGACATGTTTTTCTCAGGATCTTTACTGACACACTGTTAGGTGATTGAATATCAGAACCGGAGCTCTGATACCAACTGAAGGTGAGCAAAACACAAGAAGGGGGGGTGAGTTGTGTTGGCTTTTTCTTTCTAAAAAACTTAGGTTAGTTCAGAGTCTGATGGTGATCAGATTCTGAAACTATTTTCAGAGTTGTTTTGCAGCGGATATAAAGTAAATGAGAGAGAGAGACAAGCAATTATCCTGGTTCCTTCCACAACCCGGAAGTAGTCCAGTCCCCTTGTCACTTACAAGAGACTTTCACTATAATCACAAAGATTATAATTGCTCAAGCACAAAGCAAGAGACTTTCTATGCTCAAACACAAAGTAAGAGACTTCCAATTGCTCAAACACTAAGTAAGAGACTTCCTATGCTCAAACACAAAGTAAGATACTTTCTATGCTCAAACATAAAGTAAGAGACTTCTGATTGCTCAAGCACTAAGTAAGAGACTTTGAATCAAACAGATTTACAAAAGAATATGTTTGAGTTGAACACTTGATATACTATCAGTGGTGTTCAAAAAATAAAACACGGATTAAGACTCTATTCTTAAGAAATTCTAAGATAAGAAGTTTGTAAGAATTTCTAAGTTATTTGATGACTTTCAAATTTGGCAGAGTATGCGTTTAAGAAAACAGAGTCTTGACTTTCTTCTTTAAATCTTCAATCCTTTATAGAGGAACAAAGAGCCGTTTGAGAAGATGCCAGGTCATCAATTAGAGTCGTTGGAATTGAAGCTTCAGCCAACATTAATTCCTTCTTGATATGGTATGCGAAACAGAGGAACACAAGAATACGTTTTGAATTGTTTCCTTAAAACAGAGAGCGGTTCTGACTGTACAGTACTTTACTGTTGACAGTGACAGCTGTTGACTTCTGAGTTTCCTTCAGACTCAAACTCCCAGTCTGTTCTTCAGACGCATCTCTTCAGAAGCTGGTCTTCAGACGCACTTCTTCAGAAGCTGGTCTTCAGACGCACATCTTCAGAAGCTGTTCTTCAGACGTACCGTTCATCAGACGCTGACCTTCAGACGCTGGTCTTCAGACGCTGGCCTTCAGATGCTGGTCTTCAGACTTGCAACACAAGCTTCAATATTTTCCTTCTACTCTTAACTTGATCTTTCAGAACCACTGTTAGATACATAACTTTCAGTATATGGTCATGCACACTTAGAGCAAGCATTAGCATATCCAATTTTATTTTTAACACTTTGTTATCATCAAAACTTAAAAGGGACTTGTTCATACATTTTGTTCCAACAGGATGCATTGGTGTTGTCATCAATTTACAATCCTCAAGCTTGAACTTCTTCAGAAGCTCCTTTGTATATTTTGATTGATGAACATACACTCCATCTTTGCATTGGTTGGTTTGAATTCCTAGAAAGAACTTCAATTCTCCCATCAGGTTCATTTCAAATTCATCTTGCTTTAACTTAGAGAATTCCTTGCAAAAAGTGGCATTAGTAGATCCAAAGATAATATCATCCACATAGATTTGAACAATAAGAATGTCTTTCTTAAGTGTCTTTCTGAAAAGTGTAGTATCAACCTGTCCTCTTACAAACTTATTCTTAAGTAAGAAATTACTCAGTCTCTCATACCAAGCTCTGGGAGCTTACAGTGATTTCTTAAACTTAAAAACAAAGTCTGGATGTTTTAAATCTTCAAAACCAGGAGGTTGTTTAACATACACTTCTTTAGAGATGACTCCATTTATAAATGCACTCTTAACATCCATTTGATATAAGATGATGTCATGATTAACTGCATAGGATAAAAGTAGCCTTATTGCTTCCAATCTTCCAACTGGAGCAAAAGTTTCAGTATAATCAATTCCTTCTTGTTGACTGTAACCTTGAGCAACAAGTCTTACCTTGTTTCTGACTACTTCTCCTTGTTCATTCATCTTGTTTCTGAACACCCATTTTGTTCCAATAATGTTCTTGTGATTTGGCTTTGCAACCAACTCCCAAACATCATTTCTTTGAAACTGATTGAGTTCTTCTTGCATTGCAACTATCCATCCATTGTCTAAAAGTGCTTCATCCACAGAAGTTGGTTCTATCATAGACAACAAACCCATCATAGAATGATCTAGTCTGAATGCCGATCTAGTCTTTCTTGGACTGTCTTTGTTTCCAATGATCAGTTCTTCTGGATGTGAAGACTTGTATTTGAAAGTGTTCTTGGGTGGATGTGTTTCTAGGGGATCATCAAGAACTTCTTCAGAAACATCTAGTTCAGGGTTGACTTCTGGAGAGTTGTCAGCATCTGGAGGGATTTCAGTATCTGGGTGAATTTCAGATTCTGAAATTTCCTCAGACTCAGAAATCTGATCAGGTTCTGAAGTATCCTCTGAAAACTGAATATCTGCAAAACTTTCGCCTAGCTCTGATATTTTATTATCAGGCTTCTTGTCATCAAATCTGATGTGCATTGATTCTTCAACAACATGTGTTTCTGAATTATACACTCTGTATGCTTTAGATCTCTTAGAGTATCCTAAAAAGATACCCTTGGGAGCCTTAGCATCAAATTTCTCTAGATAGACTTTGTTGTTCAGATTATAACATGTACATCCAAACTGATGGAAATAAGAAATACTTGGTTTTCTTCCTTTGAACAATTCATATGCTGTTTTATTTAAAATATGTCTAATATAGATTCTATTTTGAATATAACATGATGTGTTTACAGCTTCTGCCCAGAAGTACTTTGCAATGTTAGATTCATGAATCATGGTTCTGGCCATTTCTTACAAAGACCTGTTCTTTCTCTCTACAACTCCATTTTATTGTGGAGTTCTAGGAGAAGAGAACTCATGAAGGATTCCATGTTCTTCACAAAAAGTTTCAAAAGGTTCATTTTCAAATTCACCACCATGATCACTTCTAACTTTTAAAATTTTCAATTCATTTTCAGTTTATACTTGCTTGCAGAAATTGTTGAACACATCATATGTTTCATTCTTGGTTCTAAGGAATTTTACCTAAGTCCACCTACTGTAATCATCAACAATTACCAATCCATATTTCTTCCCATTGATTGATGCAGTGCTAACAGGACCAAACAAGTCAATGTGAAGCAGTTCTAAAGGTCTGGAGGTAGAAACAATGTTTTTGGATTTAAAAGAACTTTAATGATTTTTCCTTTCTGGCATGCTCCACACAGAGCATCTGAGTGATAGTCAATGTATGGTAAGCCTCTGACCAGTTGTAACTTGCTACGCTTAGAGATTAGTCTCTAGTTAGAATGTCCCAACCTTTTGTGCCATACCCATTTCTCATCACTCACAGATGGAAGACATACTACCTTCTGATAAACCAGTTCAGAAAAATCTATTTTATAAACATTGTTCTTCCTCTTTCCTTTGAACACAGCGTATTTATCTTTGTTGTTGATTACTGTACAAGAATTCTTATCAAATAAGACATCATAACCATTGTCACAAAATTGACTTATGCTAAGTACGTTATGTCTTAGTCCATCTACCAACCAAAAATTATTAATAGAAATGGAAGAATTACCTATCTTACCAGTACCAATGATCTTGCCTTTCTGGTTTCCTCCAAATCCCACAGTTCCTCCCTCTTTCATGGTCAGGGTTTGGAACATAGACCATTCTCCTATCATGTGACGCGAGCAACCACTGTCCAGGTACCATGACTTCTCCTTTTCTTTGGCTTTTAAGCATATCTGCAACAGAAATGATTCCAGACTTAGGTACCCATATCTTTATGGGTCCTCTTTGGTTAGTCCTGAAGGGATATGACTTCTTTTGTACCTTTTCTCTGACATTCTGAGATTTAAAAGGTTTTACATACACTGGTTTATTATCTTTTGAAGATTTCACAAACACAGCCTTTTGAAAATGTGAGTTTGAATTTTTCAGAGTCTGAGACTTGCTTGTCTTGGGTTCTGATCTTTTCAGACTCTGAACCTTTTCAGATTTAGAGTCTGTTTTCCTTATAATCTTTGACTGAGAACCTTTTGGTTTAGATTTTGGCAAAGTTTTAGATTTTGCCTTCATCTTTTCCTTAGGTTCAGAAGTTTTGGATTCTGAGTTGTTCAGAACTTCAGGTTCAGCAGTCTTAGTTTCTGCTAAATTCAGTTTCTCAGAAATGTCTGATGCAGATACAAACCACACCTCAATGCCTTTCATAATATCTCCAAAATAGGATGGTAGATTTGTTTCTTTTGAGTGATTGAATGGATCATTTTTGAAACCAATACCTTCTCCCCTGTTTATGTTAATATTGTAAATAATAGAAGCAACTTTACTTCTATTGATTCAAGTTAGGATGAACTCCTGAAGTGAAATTTCTTGCTCACTTGGAACTTCATCAGGTTTCTTATGAGCCATTTCTCTCAAATCTCTTACTTCTTCATCAATCTCATTGATATGATTACGAAGTTGGAGATTTTCATCAGACAGCAAGTTATATTTCTTTTTCAAAGATTTTAATTGAATTAACTTGCTTCTGTGATGGTGTTGGAACAAAATGTATGAACAAGTCCCTTTTGACTTTTTGATGATAACAAAGTGTTAAAAAGAAAATTGGATACGCTAATACTTGTTCTTAGTGTGCAGGACCATACGCTGAAAGTTATGTATCTAATAGTGGTTCTGAAAGAACAAGTTAAGAGCAAAGGAAAATATTGAAGCTTGTGTTGCAAGTCTGAAGACATTCAGGATCTGAAGATCAGAGTCTGAAGATCAGTGTATGAAGAACAGTGTCTGAAGATCAGAGTCTGAAAATCAGCGTCTGAAGATTGGAGTCTAAAGATCAGCGTCTGAAGAACAGTGTCTGATGATCAGAGTCTTGTAATTCTGGCAGTTAATGATCAGAACTTAAAAACAGAGCACGATGGTTTGCAAAACAGAGCACAAAAGCACATGTTCAGAAAGTAAATAACACAAGTATTTGTTAACCCAGTTCGGTGTAAACACCACCTACATCTGGAGGATACCAATCCAGGAAGGAAATCCACTATGAGGAATTAATCCTAGACTCAAGACACAAACCCCCTGTTCCTAGCCTAAGCAATCAATCTCCACTAGTCTGATTTCTACTCAGGAGCACCACCTAAGTATTAAAACACTACTAACTTCCCAATTACTTAATCACAACCCAGGGATCAGCAACTTCTGAAAACAACTCAAAACAATGAAGACAATCTTCAACACAAAGACATCATTCGTACTTAAAAGCTTAGAATGATTTACAACTCAAACAATCTAAACCAACTCAGATGAGTGGTGTACAAATAAAGCCTAAGCTTACACAAACAAAAACTCTAAGAATAAAATTTGTATTGACTCTAGCAAACTTCAATAGCAGCAACACGTCTTCTTAAATAGGCTTCAGCAAGCAGCATAATTCTGAACCCAATCTTCTTCAATTGATATGATTCTGAATTATTAAAGGCTCAATAAGGAAACAAATATTTATGAACTCTATCTTCCAAAGATTCTTCAGCAAATATATTTAAACATAAATACGAAGCCAATCTTTCACCAAGATCTTCAACAAATTAATTATCCTTCTAGAAAACAAATGCCTGAATAAATCTTCAATAAATCTTCCAAAGATACGCACAGAATTAATGACAAAGAATGCAGAAATCCAGCTTCTGAAAACAGCTTCTGAAGTTCAGCTTTTGGAGGTCAGGTTCTGAAGGTCAACGCTGGTCAACGTCTGAACAGTGAGTCTGAAGACCCATCCCTGCGTCTGAAGGCACTTTCTGCGTCTGAAGGTCCATTCTGCGTCTGAAGGCCAAAACTGCTTCTGAAGGCCATTTCAACTTATGAACCTCCTCAAAACCAATTTCTTGCTTCTGAAGACTTAAATAACTTCTAAAGACGCATTGCATGAGCACTTTGATTTTACCAAACAATGTAGCCAACACTGAAATACTCAACAAGTCTGAAGATCAGCGTCTGATGAACAGTGTCTGAAGATTGGAGTCTGAAGTCTGAAGGAAACTCAGAAGTCAACTGCTTTCACTGTCAAAAGTACAAAGTACTCTGCAACATCCTCAGAAGTCAGAACCGCTCTCTGCAACTTTGTTTCCTTGGATGAAACACTCAATCCTTTTTAAGGAAACAATTCAAACGTTATTCTTCTGTACGCATACAATATCAAGGAAGAAATCAACGATGGATTAAGGTTCAATTCAAACGACTCTATTGATGATTATGACACCTTCTCAACGACTCTTTATTCCTCTATAAAAAGGACTGAAGACTTGAAGAAGAACTTGACAAGACTCTACAATTTTGAAAGTGCCAATACTCTGTCAAATTCGATAGTCATCAATAACTTATAAATTCTTTCAAACGTTCTTATCTTAGAATTTCTTAAGTATAGAGTCTGAAAACTGTGTTGCATTCTGTGAACACCACTGATAGTATATCAAGTGTTCAAATCATACATATTCTTTTGTAAATCTATTTGATCAGAAGTTTCTTACTTTGTGTTTGAGCAATTAGATGTCTCTTACTTTGTGTTTGAGCATTTGGAAGTTTCTTACTCTGTGTTTGAGCAACTAGAAGTCTCTTACTTTGTGTTTGAGCATTTGGAAGTCTCTTACTTTGTGTTTGAGCAATAGAAGTCTCTTACTTTGTGTTTGAGCAAGTATAAGTCTCTTACTTTGTGTTTGAGCATTTGGAAGTCTCTTACTTTGTGTTTGAGCATAGGAGGTATCTTGCTTTGTGCTTGAGCAATTTGTAATCATTGGATTATAGTGAAAAATCTCTTGTAAGTGACAAGGGGACTGTACTACTTCCGGGTTGTGGAAGGAACCAGGATAATTGCTCGTGTCCTTCTCTCTCTCTCTCTCTCTCTCTCTCTCTCATTTACTTTATATCCGCTGCAACATAACTCTGAAATTAGCTTCAGAATCAGATCAACATCAGACTCTGAACTAACCTAAGTTTTTGAGACGGAAAAAGGCGAACATAATTCAACCCCCCTTCTTGTGTGTTTTCTCACCTTCAGATGGTTCATAAGATCCTTAATTGTTTCAACAAGCTCAGAATGAGTAAGTTTAGAATATACCTCATCTTCATCTTCAGAGTCTGACCCTGACTCTCCATCAGAAGATGTTGTAGAAACAAGAGCTAGATTTGCTTCTTCTTCATCATCCTTCTCAGACTCAGATTCATTGTCAAGCTCATCCCATGTAGCCATAAGACTTTTCTTGAATCTGTCTTTGAGGTTGCCTGGGCCTTTCTGGATTTCTCCTTTGATTTGTCCTTTTGGAGATCTGGACAATCAGCTATGAAATGACCAGTTTTCTTGCAGTTGAAGCAACCCTTCTGATCTTCCTTCTTGGAACCAGATCCTTTGAAGTTACTGCTCCTGTTAGAGAACTTCTTTTGTCTTTTCATCAAGTACTGAAACCTTTTAGAAAGCATTGCTAGCTCCTCAGCTTTTACATCTTCTTCAGAACTTCCCTCAGTAGATTCTTCATCAGATTCTGAAGCTTTTAGGGCTTTTGAAGACTTTCCTTTAGATTTAAGTGCTATAGACTTTGATTTTCTAACATGTTCATCTTCATTGAGTCCTAATTCATGCACTTTGAGAGAGCTTATAAGATCTTCAATACTTAGAGTATTTAGATCTTTAGCTTCCTTAATAGCAGTCACTTTAGGTCTCCATTTAGATGGCAGACTTCTGAGAATCTTGTTCACATGATCAGCAGTTGAGTAACTCTTTTTCTGAATTTGAAGTCAAGAGACCAGAGTCTGAAATCTTGAGAACATAGTCTCAATGTTTTCATTCGTTTTCATTCTGAACAACTCATACTGCTGAACCAGAAGATTTGCTTTTGCTTCTCTAACCTTGTTTCCTTTATAGTTAGACCAGAGAGAAGTGAAGATGGCCTTTGCTGGTGACTTATAACTTAGCTTTAGATACTCATTGTGAGGTAGAGAATCCACAATGATACCTCTTACTCTGTAATGCTTTCTGTAAATCTTTCTCTCATCATCAGTAAGATTCTTCCTGTTTGTGGCAACTCCTTCTTCATCAACTGGTATAGTTATACCATCTTCAATGATATCCCAAAGGCTATCATCTATTCCAATGATATGACTATACATCTTGCTTTTCCACAATGAAATCTTTTCAGGATCACCAGTAAACATAGGAGGTTTATGGTGTGAGTGAGATTGCTTATCATCTGTACAATAGTCATATGATACAGCAGCGCCACCACCTCCTTGACAGGATTCACCAGATTCACTAGAAGACATGTTTTTCTCAGGTGTTGGATATTTGGTTGTTGGCTTCATGTTTGCGAAAATCAAATATACAGGCAAGATGTACGTCTTCAGAAGCTGGACCTCAGAAGCAGAACTTCAGAAGTTGAACGTCTTCAGAAGCAGAAACTTCAGAAGCTGAACTTCAAAAGCTGAACGTCAGAAGCACTGTTCAGAAGCTGAACCTTCAGAAGCACTGTTCAGAAGCAACCTTCAGAAGCTGAATGTTCAGACGCAGAACTTCAGACGTAGAAGCAACCTTCAGAAGCTGAATGTTCAGACGCAGAACTTCAGACGCAGATCTTCAGAAGCACTTCTTCAGAAGTACCTTCAGAAGCTGGTTTACTGTGCTCCTGTTTTCGTGCCTTGGAGCTGTTTATTTTCTCACATGATCTTTTATAGATTTGATTGAAGAATTCTCCAAGCTGCGTGTGTTTCTAGAAGGAAGAATATTTTCGTAAGATATATTCTGAAGATTGGATACTTTTATTTGTGAATATATTTTCAAAGAGATCTTTGGAAAATATATATTTCGGAAGAAAGATTTTATTGTGAAATATATTTCTAAAGAAGAATTCTGGAAATATATCTTTGAAGAATATTTGGTTCAAATATTTGTTGCTGCTGAAGGTTATAAATAGAAGACGTTGCGATTGAAGAAAATCAACTCAACCAAAGCTATCATTGAAAGAGTATACTTAGGTTTTGAGTCTGTTAATTGTGAGCCTTTCTTGTGTCACCTTGATGCAAGCTTAGGACTGTGTTTAGTAGAGTTGTAATTGTGAATCACTCATGAGCTTTTAAGCAAGAGCGACTTTTGTGTATTTGGAGTGTGTCTATTACTTTGTTTGTTATTTGAGTTTAAGATCACTGGGGCAGTGATTGATTGAGGGGAAGTGAGATGGGATCTCAGGTCTAGGAGTTCCTAGGTTGAAGTCAATACGGGTAGTAGCTAGGTGATAAGTTGTAAACTGGGAGTTTGCTGAGAACTTAGAACTAGGACTACGCTAGTGGATTTCCTTCCTGGCTTGGTAGCCTCCAGACGTAGGTGTGTTTGTCACTGAACTGGGTTAACAAATATCTTGTGCCTTTTATTTTCTGTTATTTCTTTCCTTGTTGTTGTACTCTGTGTTGGATATCTGAATGTTGGCTACATGTTTGGTAAAATCAAAGTGTGCAAGCAATGCGTCTCCAGAAACATATGTGTCTTCAGAAGCTGTATATCTCATTTTGTGCATCTTCAGAAGCTAGGTCAGAAGCTACAGTACTTCAGAAGCTGATAACTTTGCTCTGCGAAGCCACTTCGCTCTGTGAAGGTCTTCAGACACTAAACTGTTCATCGGACGCAGAACTGTTCATCAGACGCAGAACTGGTCTTCAGACGCACTGTTCAGACGTTGACTTCTGTTGACCTTCAGAAGCTGCCTTTCAGAAGCTGAATTTCTGCGTTCTTTTTGTTAATTCTTTCTGCGTATCTTTTGAAGATTTGTTGAAGTTTTATCCAGGCTGTTGTTTTCTAGAAGGCTGATTATTTTACATGAAGATCTTGTTGAATATTAGTTTCTTTTATTGATGAATATTTTTTCAAAGGAATCTTTGCAAAATATATTTCAGAAATATATTTCATTCTATGAGCTTCTAAAGAATTTCAGAATTGTATCTTTGAAGAATATATGGTTCAGAATTATGTGAGCTGCTGAAGACTATATAAGGAGGACGTGCTGCTATTGAAGGACTGATCAAAAACCAGAAATTAGAATTAAGAGTCTTAGTGTTTTTTAGTATGTAAGCTTGAAGCTTTGTTTTGTACCATTCATCTGTTAGAGTTGGTTGTTTTGTTTAGAGTTGTCTTTCACTTAAAGCTTTTAAGCACAAGTGATGTTTTTGTTGTTTTGAAGAGTTTCTTCATCATACTTGTTTTGTTCAGAAGTTGATAATCACTGGGTTGTGATTACTTGGTTGGGAAGTAAGTAGGGTTCTTATATCTAGGTGTTCCTAGGTAGAAGTCTATACGGGTGGAGATTAAGTGATAAGGCTGGTAACAGGGGCTGTGTCTTGAGTCTTAGAATTAATTCTACTTAGTAGATTTCCTTCCTGGATTGGTATCCTCCAGACGTAGGTGTTGTTTATCACCGAACTAGGTTAACAAATACTCTATGTTCTTTATTTTCTGTCCTTTACATTGTTGTTTCTGAACCTGTGTTTAAGTACTCTGTTTTGTCCGTTTTGTACTCTGTTTTACGGTTCTGATTCAGTACCTTCCAGAATTTCACTTTGTTTTACGTTCAGCATCAGGTCTTGCCAGAATTTCAATTGGCATTAGAGCAGGCACCCAGCCTGTTTTAGGGTGAGCTCCAGGGAAGTTATTTTCTGGCAGAATGGACAAAGAAGGAGGATTTGTGAACAAACCACCTCTGTTGGATGGTTCCAACTATGACTATTGGAAATCACGCATGATTGCTTTCCTTAAGTCTATAGACAGTAAAACCTGGAAAGAAGTTCTGAAGGGTTGGGAACATCCTGTTGTGCTTGACAAAGATGGAAAGAAGACAGCTGATCTGAAACCAGAAGAAGAGTGGTCCAAGGAAGAAGATGAATTAGCTCTTGGAAACTCCAAGGTCTTCAATGCTTTATTCAATGGAGTGGACAAGAACATGTTCAGACTGATCAAGTAGTGCACTGTAGCTAAGGATGCTTGAGAGATTCTCAAAACGACACATGAAGGCACATCCAAGGTAAAAATGTCCAGGCTTGAACTTCTCACCACCAAGTTTGAAAATCTCAAAATGTTGGAGGATGAAAACATACAGGATTTCTATATGAATGTTCTGGACATGGCTAACTCATTTGATTCTCTTGGAGAAAAAATTTCTGATGAGAAACTTGTGAGGAAAATACTCAGGTCTATACCTAAGAGATTTGACATGAAGGTGACTGCCATTGAGGAAGCACAGGACATCTCCAGTATGAAGCTTGAGGAATTGATAGGGTCCTTGCAAAATTTTGAGATAGCTTTCAAAAACAGGACTGATAGGAAGGGGAAAGGTGTTGCATTTGTAGCAAATGCTGATAATGAGGATGATGAAAGCAGATCAGAAGCTCTTGTGATGCTTCGTAGACAGTTTAACAAGATTCTGAAGCAGGCTGACAGGAGATCCAAACCAAATGACTTAAAGAAGACAAGAACTGATGAGAAAAGCAATCAATCCAAAGGTGTTCAGTGTCATGAGTGTGAGGGATATGGCCACATCAGGACAGAATGTGCAACATACATCAAGAAACAGAAGAAAAGTTTGGAAGTTTCTTGGTATGATGAAGATGACTCAGAAGAAGAAGTGGAGTATGAGTCTGCTAAGCATGTCACTGCTTTATCTGGTAGATGCATGACTGATGATAAAGTTAAGGTTTCAAAGCACCATCAGGTTCTGAAACACCATCAGGTTCTGAAGCACCATCTGATTCTGACTCAAGTGAAAGAGAATTATCTTTTGAAGAACCAGCTGCCTCTTACAAAGAACTATACCTCAAAAGTGAAGAAGTTTGCAAGTTATTAGAAATTCAGAAGAAGACTATCAGTCAACTGCATGCTGAGAAAAGTGAACACTTAGGGCAAATTTCTGATCTCAAAGATGAGGTAACCCAACTGAACTCTCAACTTGAACACTTAAAGAAGCAGGTCAGAATGATGAACACTGGTACTGATATGCTAGAAGAGATATTGGAGATTCAGAACCAAGGGAAACCAAAAGGAATAGGGTTTGATGATAGGACCTTGAACAACAAATAGCAAAATCCAGCTAAAAGGTTCATTGCAGCTGTTGGAACATATTATCCAATGATGGGCAAACCTAAGTTGAAACATCAAAACGAACCTCAGGGATCTAAGAGCAGGAGGTCATCTCATCCTTGGGTATGTCATTATTGTGGTAGAAAAGGACATATAAAGTCGTTCTGTTTCAAGTTGTATGGAAATCCCAAGCACCTTCAGCCAAGAAAATATGAACCTGTTGTAATCAATGTCAGGAAGGAATGGAGACCAAAATGTGAAAGTGTTGGCAAGAGGCTGAAGAATAGGAAAGGAAAGGCTGTTGCTGCTACCAGCAGGCCTACTCCTGTTGCTAAGAAGAGTGCTGTTGTTGGACTATCTAAAGGCTGGAGCAAGGTGGTGGTCCCTGTCCCAAAGAAGAAGGCACTAAAAGGAAAGGAAGTGGATCCTAGTGATTCTGAGGATGATGTTAAGCACGATGTTCAAGACATCATGCCCTATGTTCAGAAGAGGATTGCTGGGAAGAAGATTCCTCTGAATGTGCCTGAAGCACCCATTGACAAAACTTCCTTCCATGTTGTTGAGAACGTAACCAGGTGGAAGTATATGCTCCAAAGAAGGCTTGTTGTGGAAAGAGAGTTGAGTAAAGAAGCCTTGAAGTGTGCTGAGGGTGATGAAGATGATGCCGATCCTAATGAAGACTAAGCAACGTCTGATGCTGTGTATGATGATGAAGCAGCTTTTGATGCTGAGTCTGAAGACTGTCAATTTTTTTTACTATGTCTTGTATTTCATTTTGTGCTTCTGGTCTACATTTTTGTACTATACTCTGCAGTTGTGTTCTCTTGTTTTTGTTTCCTCTGTGAAGACTTTGTGTGTGGTATGACTCTATGGTGCCTTTATGGTTATGGGTTTGTGAATGAAAGCTCTTATGCGTTCTTTTCATCTATGGTGTGAGTTAGAATTGTGTTGCAGATTTCTAGGAGTATTCCATTTGTTTTTCCTCTACTTGGGTGCATATGGTCTTATCTGCTGTTTCTTGTTTTTCTACTCCTGGTGATTGCATGGTTGTTTTGTCAAAATTGTTTGGCTAAAAAGGGGGAGATAAGTGTGTTAGAAGCAAGCATTTCTGTAGTTCAGTTCAGAAGCAATACAGGCATTTCGCAATACAGAGCTGATGTGTTTCAGGGGGAGTCTCTGTTTCAGGGGGAGTGCTTCGTTTTGTTCCTGCGTATGTGTGAAACGTAGTGTATTATCCGCTGCTGACTATGTTGCTTTTTGGTTGCTACATTTTAAGTTCTTCATGGTTGGTTGCGTACGTAAGCTCAGAAGAATTTGCCTTGTGATATCTCTCTGATCTCATATTGATATTAGCCAAAAATTTGCCAAAGGGGGAGATTGTTGGATATTTGGTTGTTGACTTCATGTTTGCTAAAATCAAATATACAAGCAAGATGTACGTCTTCAGAAGCTGGACCTTAGAAGCAGAACTTCAGAAGCTGAACGTCTTCAGAAGCAGAACCTTCAAAAGCTGAACCTTTAGAAGTTGAACGTCAGAAGCACTGTTCAGAAGCTGAACCTTCAGAAGCACTGTTAAGAAGCAACCTTCAGAAGCTAAATGTTCAGACGTACAACTTCAGACGCAGAAGCAACCTTCAGAAGCTGAATGTTCAGAAGCAGAACTTCATACGCAGATCTTCAGAAGCACTTCTTCAGAAGTACCTTTAGAAGCTGGTTTACTGTACTCCTGTTTTCGTGCCTTGGAGCTGTTTATTTTCTCACATGATCTTTTATAGATTTGATTGAAGAATTCTCCAAGCTGCGTGTGTTTCTAGAAGGAAGAATATTTTCCTAAGATATATTCTGAAGATTGGATACTTTTATTTGTGAATATATTTTCAAAGAGATCTTTGGAAAATATATATTTCGGAAGAAAGATTTTATTGTGAAATATATTTCTAAAGAAGAATTCTGGAAATATATCTTTGAAGAATATTTGGTTCAAATATTTGTTGCTGCTGAAGGCTATAAATAGAAGACGCTGCTATTGAAGAAAATCAACTCAACCAAAGTTATCATTGAAAGAGTATACTTAGGTTTTGAGTCTGTTAATTGTGAGCCTTTCTTGTGTCACCTTGATGCAAGCTTAGGACTGTGTTTAGTAGAGTTGTAATTGTGAATCACTCATGAGCTTTTAAGCAAGAGTGACTTTTGTGTATTTGGAGTGTGTCTCCTACTTTATTTGTTATTTGAGTTTAAGATCACTGAGGCAGTGATTGATTGAGGGGAAGTGAGATGGGATCTCAGGTCTAGGAGTTCCTAGGTTGAAGTCAATACGGGTAGTAGCTAGGTGATAAGTTGTAAACTGGGAGTTTGCTGATAACTTAGAACTAGGACTACGCTAGTGGATTTCTTTCCTGGCTTGGTAGCCTCCAGACATAGGTGTGTTTGTCACCGAACTGGGTTAACAAATATCCTGTGCCTTTTATTTTCTGTTATTTCTTTCCTTGTTGTTGTACTTTGTTTTACGTTCAGCATCAGGTCTTGCCAGAATTTCATCAGGATCTAGACTGACTCACTGTTAGGTGATTGAATATCAGAACCGGAGCTCTAATACCAATTGAAGGTGAGAAAAACACAAGAAGGGGGGGTTGAATTGTGTTTTCCTTTTCTTTCTCAAACTACGAAATAGTTCAGAGTCTGATGTTAAGTCAGAGTCTGAAACTATGTTCAGAGTTCAGATGCAGCGGATAAAGTATAAAATGAGAGTGAGAGAAAGAGAGGACACAAACAGTTATCCTGGTTCCTTCCACAACCCGAAAGTAGTCCAGTCCCCTTGTCACTTACAAGAGATTTTTCACTATAATCACACAGATTACGAATGCTCAAGCACAAAAGCAAGAGACTTCACAATGCTCAAGAACAACTTCAAGATACTTCGTAATTGCTCAAGCACACAAGCAAGAGACTTCTGACAAACTAAGATTACAAGAAATATTTTGAATGAACACTTGATATACTATCAGAGGTGTTTACAAAATACAACACAGTGTTTAGACTCTAGTCTTAAGAAATTCTAAGATTTGAAAGTTTGTAAGAATTTGGCAGAGTATTGGCACTTTCAAAATTGTAGAGTCTTGTATACGCGTAAGTCTTAATTCTTCAAGTCTTCACTCATTTATATAGAAACGTAGAGGGACATTGAGAAGATGCCAAAATATGAATGCCAGTTCATCAAAAGATTCGTTTAAGCTGAAGCTTGATCCAATGTTGATTTGTTCCTTGATTTGGTATGCGTACCATAAAGAATAAAGTTTGAATCCTTTGCTGAATATGGATTGAATGTTTTGTCCAAGGAGACAATGTTTCAGAGCACGTTCTGACTCTGCGGTTGTTGCAAAAGTCGTGGTTGTACTATGTCCTTTTGACAGTGACAACAGTTGACTTCTGATTCTCCTTCAGACTTATCCTTCAGACTTCAGACTCTGAGAGTCATCTTCTGATCTTCCAGATTCTGATGCTTTCGGATCCTGACAGTCTTCAGATTCTGACTTGAGACTCAAGCTTCAATATTTTCCTTTGCTCTTAACTTGATCTTTCAGAACCACTATTAGATACATGATTTAAGTATATGGTCCTGCACACTTAGAACAAGTATTATCATATCCAATTTTCTTTTTAATACATTGTTATCATCAAAACTCAAAAGAGGCTTGTTCATACATTTTGGTCCAACATCAGCAATGTCTGACTTTGGTACAAAACATACATTAGTACCTTTCATAATATTTCCAGAACAGGATGGTAGGTTTGTTTCTTTTGAATGATTGAATGGATCATTTGAGAAACCAATACCTTCTCCCATGTTTCTGTTAATATTATAAATCATAGACGCAACTTTGCTTCTGTTGATTCCAATTAGTATGAACTCCTGAAGTGCAATTTCTTGCTCACTTAGGACTTCATCAGGTTTTTATGAGCCATTTTTCTCAAATCTCTTACCTCTTCATCTATCTCATTGATATGATTATGAAGTTGGATATTTTCATCAGACAGCAAGTTATATTTCTTTTTCAAAGTTTTTAATTGTTTTATCTTGCTTCTAAAATGGTTCATAAGTTCCTTAACTGTTTCAACAAGTTCAGATTGAGTAAGTTCAAAAAATACCTCATCTTCATCCTCAGAGTCTGACCCTGACTCTGTATCAGAAGATGTTGTTGCCACTAGAGCTAGATTAGCTTCTTCTTCATCTTCCTTCTCAGATTCAGATTCATTGTCAAGATCATCCCATGTTACCATAAGACTTTTCTTGATTTTGTTTTTGAAGATGCTTGATTTAGAGCTGGTCTTCTTAGATTTCTCCTTTGATTTGTTCTTCTATAGCTCTGGACAGTCAGCATTGAAATGACCAGCTGAAGCGGCGGGAAAAATGTGCGGGCGGAAAGCGCTCGCTCAAACAGTAAAGTCGCCACCGAAGTTTTGTTTTTTGAAAAGGGGAACATCGATAAACCCCTTTGAGAACGAGAACAAGGTCATTGCAACCAAATTTCGGGTTCGGAAATCGGTTATGCGAGGGGAAGGTATTAGCACCCCTCACATCCGTTGTACCCAACGGGAACCGTTAGTTAGTTTATCGTTCAATTGTGTTAGTTTCATGCCAAATGTTTGTAAAGAATAAATAAAAGAAAAAAAAGAGAAAATATTTAAAGACCAAAAATGAGTTTTTTATTAGTGTGCTTGACAAGAGTTTGATCTTGCTGCTACGTATCTCCTGGTGCGATGGAGAATTCAAAGCTAAGTAGTTCTTTGTTAGAAAATGTTTGTGTGTTGATTGTTTTTATTTGTAAAAACATGTTTTGGTTTTAAAGAACGATGTTTTAATCGTATTCTAGCCGTTAAACGTAGCTTGTATGCTTGCGCGTGGGAGGCTTAAGAATTTGTTTGTATCACGTTAGAATTGATAAAACATGTCCGTTTGTGAAAAGAGATTTGATCGCGCTTGGGCGAAAAAGTTTGCTTAAAAAGGACGGACTCGCACTTGGGCGATGGTATCCGTTTGAAAACGCGCATGGGCGTGAATAAAATAAAGTTTGGTGGGTTGAAATTGATTTTAAACGGAGGACAAATATTCAACCAAAAGTGAAGTGTCTACCTCGTTTCCGAATATTCGGGGAAGCGTCGAGTGTCTACCCAAGTTTTCCATTTTCACTCACACAAAAAAGAAAATTGTTTTTTATGTTTTTGTATTTTTGAAATAAAATGAGTAAACAGCCCCTTCAGACTCTGAATCCTCACTTCAGAACCTCATAAGGTAGCTTCAGAAGCTAGCTTCAGAAGCTTAAACTCAGAAGCTGAGTTCTGCTACGGTTGCAGAGCGACCATAACTTAGCTCTGCGAAGCCTTCAGAAGCTGACTTCAGACTCTGAACTTCAGAAGCACTGTTCTGCTATGGTCGCAGAGCGATCAGAACTTTGCTCTGCGAAGCCTTCAGAAGCTGACTTCAGACTCTGAACTTCAGAAGCACTGTTCAGACGCTGACTTTTGTTGACCATCAGACGCACTGTTCAGACGCTGACTTTTGTTGACAATCAAACGCACTGTTCAGACGCTGACTTTTGTTGACCATCAGACGCACTGTTCAGACGTTGGGGTTCAGAAGCACTGTTCAGAAGCTGCTTCTGATTCTGATTTCAGATCCTCAGGGGGTAAAAAACGTTTGAAAACAGTAAGAAAAAGAAGCAATCCACTTCTGTTTTGGTGATTTGTAATCTTTGTGATTTTTTGGGGTTTTTTGAATGATGTTTTTAGTGCAAAAATGAGTTAAAGATTACTAAAAATGCAGAAAAATAATGCAGGAACAGTAGGAACAGCAGAACAGAGTTCTGTGACTTACAGAATGCGAAAAAAGAGATAGAAAGGTTCAAGATACTTACAAACTCCTAGCCAAAGCTTTAGATGCACAAGAAAATGAAAGGGGCTTTTGAGTGGGTGTGGTTTTTGCAAAGATGGAAGTGATGGAGAAGATGAACAATAATAACAATGGTGTTTTGCTACTATTCTTCTCTCTTTGTATGATGTTTCTTGTGATTTAGTTTCTGTTTTGATTCTGTTTGATTTGTTTGTGGTGGTTTGTAAAGAAAAATCAGAAAAACAGAGCTTCTTTCTTTTCAAAGGTTTTGATATGTGATTTTGCTATTTCTTGGTTTTCAAATTTTGCACTAAAAATTCATCCCCCTTCATCTGATTTTCGTGCCTCTTATATAGGCAATTTTGTGATCATTTGTAATCACGAAAATCCCTTGAAAGCTGGACCTTTTTGTGTGTTATGGCAAAGACTTTGGTTAGCATTTAATGAAAAGGGAAGGAAGTGACCTTGCCTTGTGATCTTGGTGATGACTTTGGTTAATTATGGACAACTAGGGGCTGAGTTCTGACAGAAGTTGATGGAAAATGGAAAGCAAGAGTAATGTTCTGTGTAGATGTTGCTTTTGGGCTGATTCTTGTAGATTTGGGGAAGAAAAACAGGAAAAGAGGGGTGCTGCTTTGTGCAGAGGTTGGGAGAAAACAAGGAAGAAGGGGCGCTGCTTGCAGGGGCAGCAGCTTGCAACCTTCTTTGACAAAGAAAAATGGAAGAAAATGGAAAGGAAAGGATGTGCTGGAACAGGGCAGCAACTTGCAGAAACAAGGGCAACAGCTTGCATCATTCCTTGACTGGTTTTGATAAAGCAAATGGCAAGAGGAGGTGCTGGAAAAATAAGGGAAAGGGCGCTGCAAGCAGGGCAGCCTTCCTTGACTTTGTTGTTTTTTTTGCTTTGTATAGTTTTTTTTTTTTTTGAGGAAAACAAACATAATAATAATAATAATAAAAGTAATAATAATAATAATAATAATAATAATAATAATAATAATAATAATAATAAAAAGATAAATAAATAATAATAAAACTTTTTTTTATTATTTAAAAAAAGAAATGAAAATTGATTTTTTTATATTTTTTGCATGATGATATTTTTTTTTTGAAGAAAAGACTTGGACAAAATTAGGGTACTACACCAGTCTTTTTGCAATTAAAGCAACCCTTCTGATCTTCCTTCTTGAAACCAAATCTTTTGAAGCCACTGCCTTTGTTATAAAACTTCTTTTGTCTTTTGACTAAGTACTGAAACCTTTTGGAAAGCATTGCCAGCTCCTCAGCTTCTGAATCTTCTTCAGAACTTCCCTCAGGAGATTCTTCAACAGATTCTATAGCTTTTAGAACTTTTGATGACTTTCCTTTAGATTTAAGTGCTATAGACTTAGACTTTCTAACAGGTTCATCCCTAATGGCAGTTACTTTAGGTCTACATTTAGAAGGTAGACTTCTGAGCATCTTGTTCACATGGTCAGTAGTTGAGTAACTCTTTTTCAAAATCTGAAGTCCAGATACCAGAATCTGAAACCTTGAGAACATAGTCTCAATGTTTTCATCCTCCTTCATCTTGAACAACTTATACTGTTAAACCAGAAGGTTTGCCTTGGCTTCTCTAACTTTCTTGTTTCCTTCATAGTTAGAGCACAAGGAAGTGAAGATGGCCTTTGTAGTAGCTTTATCACTTAGCTTCAAGTATTCATTGTGAGGCAGAGAATCCACAAAGATACCTCTTACTCTATGATGCTTTCTATAAATCTTTCTTTCAGCATCAGTAGGACTTTTTCTGTCAATAGCTACTCCTTCTTCATCAACTAGTATATTTATACCATCTTCAATGATATCCCAGAGGCTATCATCTATTCCAATGATATGACTATACATCTTGCATTTCCACCAAGAAAATTTTTCAGGATCACCAGTAAATATAGGAGGTTTATGGTGAGAGTGAGATTGCTTATCATATGTACCATAGTCATATGATACAGCAGCTCTAGATCTAGGAGCAGGTTGAGAGGAACCACCAGATTCACTTGAAGACATGTTTTTCTCAAGATCTTTACGGACACACTGTTAAGTGATTGAATATCAGAACCAGAGCTCTGATACCAACTGAAGGTGAGAAAAACACAAGAAGGGGGGTTGAATTGTGTTGGATTTTTCTTTCTCAAAAACTTAGAGTTAGTTCAGCTTCTGATGTATGATCAGAATCTGAAACTAAATTCAGAGTTTAGACGCAACAGATTAAAAGTAAATGTGTGAGAGAGAGAGAGAGAAAGACACAAGCAATTATCTTGGATCCTTCCACCACTCAGAAGTAGTCCAGTCCCCTTGTCACTTACAAGAGATTTTCACTATAATCCAATGATTACAAATTGCTCAAGCACAAAAGCAAGAGACTTCCAGATGCTAAAACACACAGTAAGAGACTTCTAATTGCTCAAGCACACAACAAGAGACTTATGATTGCTCAAGCACAAAAGCAAGAGACTTCTCAACAAACAAAATTACAAAGAAATATGTTTGGTTTGAACACTTGATATACTATCAGTGGTGTTCACAAAATACAACACAGTTTATCAGACTCTAGACTTAAGAAATTCTAAGATAAGAAAGTTTGTAAGAATTTCTAAGTGTTTGATGTGTATAGAATTTGGCAGAGTATTGGAACTTTTCAAATTTACAGAGTCTTGTATATTCAGTTGTGTTTTTTCAAGTCTTCAGTCCTTTAAATAGAGGAGTAGAGAGACGTTGAGAAGATGCCAGATCATCAATAGAGTCATTTGATTTGAATCTTGATCCAACGTTGATTTGTTCCTTGATTTGGACTACGTACCATGAAGAATACTGTTTGAATCCTTTCCTTAAAATGGATTGGATGTCTTGTCCAAGCAGACAAAGTTGCAGAGAACGTTTCTGACTCTGAGAAGTTTGCAGAGGTTGTGGTTGTACTATGTCCTTCATGACAGTGACACCAGTTGACTTCTGATACTTCAGAGTCTCAGTCTTCAGCTTCTGATCCTTCAGACTTCAGAGCCCGAGTCTTTGGCTTCTGATCCTTCAGCTTCTAAGACTTCAACTTAAGACTTGCAACACAAGCTTCCAACAATATTTCCTTGCTCTTAAACTTGTTCCTTCAGAACCAAACTTGATTGATACTTGAATAATTTTTAGTCTATGGTCCTGCACACTTTAAACAAGCATTAGCATATCCAATTTTATTTTTAATACCTTGTTATCATCAAAACTCAAAAGAGGCATTGTTTACACATTTTGTTCCAACAGGACTGTCAAAAGGGTTATCAACCCAAGCAATTTTGCCTACACTGCTTGCAAATGCAGCAGGGGTGTAGAGCCTGAATCACATATGTTGTCCTGCGAAGAATGCGAACAGAACCTGAACAATCTATGTGCTCGGTATTTTATAGTCACCAAAACTTATATACGACCAAATAGTGTCATAGTGTTGTTTATAGTTATTCAAAATTATAGATGAACCACATGATAAATGTAAACATAATATGGACAATATTTTAGAGTAATGATATTGTTTATAACTCATACTATAAGTCATAAGTGCGTATGTTTGTTGACCTATAACTACTTGCATTTAAATGTTAGTATTTGGTAGGTAAATTGTATCCAACCATCAAACTGTATTGATTGCAATACGGTTTGCCTTTTAGACTGGCCTATGTATGGCCTATTTGATTCAAGGTTCTTTATTAATATGAATTGTAGTTACGATGTTCTGCCATGTGTATATCAAATTTCTTTTATTGTAGGTACTTCTTAAGGATCCAAGCCATTGACGAAACTGGTTGTGTCACCTTGGTGTTGTTGGACTCAACAGCAAAGACCCTATTCAACAAAACATGTTTGGAGATGCTTCAACAAAATGTGCATGTATATCCGTTTTGGTCTTTACATCACATGTTCACTAATTATTATTTAAACAAACTTAAATGAGTCATTATCTAAAAAAAGTACAATTTTGAATAAACTTTTTTATTTTTCAATTTTCAAGCAGTTGCTTTGGGCCAAAATCCTCTTGATATATATCGATTGGTAAATCAAACAATCCTTTTCAAGGTTGAGAAGATGGACCCTTTGCTTGATGCCAACCAACATACTTTCATAGTCAGGAAAGTTTGTCTTAATGCTTATGCTATTAATGAGTTCCAAATGGCTAAACAATCCAAAGGATTTGAAAAGGTAACAATGTCATTGATTCAACAAAGGCATAATATGACAATTTTCTAAGAATATATTATGGAACTATTAAGATTCTTTAGAGGCTTACTATTTGAATTTATTTACCCTTTTTTTTGGACCTATTAAGATTCAACTAAGGCTTAATATTTCATTTGAGAAGTTTTGTTGCTTGGATCTCTTAAGAAATAACTAAGTCTGCATATTTGAAATACCCAATCATGTAGTTTGGAGTTTTGAAGTATTTACAAAATTCACTGTTGAATATGATACATATGTAAATAATGTATCTTAAAGAGGTTTTAATTGGACAAATCCATTAAGTAGTTTGATGTTTGGTTCTATCTTGGTCACATATCAGTTCAAATTGATGAATTGGTTGTAACATTACTAACCAGTTTTGTAACAACCCGCTTAAGACTTGAATATTTATCAGTATGTCTGTTTTGAGACGATACATCAGAGATATTTTAAGAGAAGGGCAATTTGGTAAATTGCCATCCAAAGGATTATATAAAGGAAAAATCTCAAAATTTCCTCATTATCCCATACCACTTCTCTCTCTAAGTTTACAATCTCTCTCTCTCTCTCACGCCATCCTCCTCCCCTCCATTAATCTTCAACCTCTACTCCAATTTCTTAGCTCTCATGCAAGCAATCACTAATTTTGGGGACTTTTAGAGCAAGAAAAGAAGTTAAGGAAGAATCAAGAAGGAGGAAGGACCAAGCTAGGGTTTTGTGGGAAAGTTGGCAAGTAAGCTTGGCTAAGCACCAATCAAGGCTTAAGGTGAGCTCCCTAGGGTTTTAGAACCCACTATGAGTAAGTTTGAGTGTATGTCTCAATTTATGTTAAGTTAAGATTTTGTGCCCTAATCCCTTTTGCTTTCCAATTCCTTGTTCAACCATGTTTTAAACTATCAATATGCATTAGAAATTCATTCCTTATGCTGTTATGATGCCTGGGTATGCTTAAATAAGTCAAGAATGGTGGAAAATCACGTTTTGAACTTTTTCTGTGCTGTCAAACTCGCCCGGCGAGCTTGCAGCAAGTTTTCAAAATTTTTCCCTGCATCAACTCGCCATGGCGAGAAGCAGCTCGCCCAGCGAGTTAAGACAGACCCTCCAGGGCTATTCTGCTTCGTTCAGTAAGCTGTGTACGCGTTAGGCGAGGCATTTGGTAACCATTTTCAATGTAGACCTTAATTTCTAAGAAAAACACCATTGTGGACATATCCGAGGGGCATATAACACATAAGGAATAGATGAACAAGGATTTGTGCAATAACTTAGAATTGTTTAGTAATGTGAGGGAAAAGCCTAGACGGGTATGGGAATGTTTCCAACAATCAAGCCGTGGCTTATGAAAACGATAAGCCTATGACCCTATACTCATATGTTAAGTATTGAGAGATTGATCCCCTTAAGGAATGCATTAAATATGCAAAAGCTCATATTAATTATTAGACATACTTACAAGTACTTAAGATGGGAATTAATGAGAATGAGAATGCACCTAAGATAGCATGATTAAGATGCACCCAATTAAGTGTGCATACACATAAGGAAAGATTTAATGTTCAAAGTTAAGAACCTTTTATAGGTTAAGCATTTAAGAATGATTTACTTAAAGAATGCATCAGATATGCATAAGTTATAAGTTATAAGTTATATATATATATATATATATATATATATATATAAAGAATAAGAACAAGTTAATGAAGGGCTTGATGTGTCTCATGTAGGCTCGTTAGTTAGTATACAGGGGGTTCCAGTTTATGCTGGAATGGTGAAGTTACCGCTCGTGAGGGCAGCTACGCATCATAGTCAAGAAAAGTTAATGTGTCTCCTGTAGTCTCGCTAGTTAGAATACAGGGGGTTCCTGTGAAGTACGGCCTTAAATGGCAACTGGAACGGTGAAGTAACCGTCCGCGAGGACAACCACACAAAAGAAAAGAGGAGTCCGGTGTTAGCCTGATATGATAGGAATTTCACCGGTAAGATGGGAGATGTACTTCGGGGTTACTCCACCCGGATGCTCTCCGTAAAATGAACCAAGATAATGTATTGTTTGTTCAATGCTAACTTCTAACTTAATGTTATGAAAAGATGAATATGTATATATATTATATACTATGAGATAAGACCAGTAGTCATCAGACATCAGAGAGTGATCATAGACTTCCCCTCGATCACTAAGCATAAGATTATGTATATGATAAGTATAAGATAAGATAAAGACATATAGCGATCCTAGTTTTCTCCTGATCGCGAAATATGTAGAGAATGACAGCGATCGTAGGAATCTCCAAGATTGCCAAGAGTAGGCACGGCGACCCTAGGTTTCCCCCGTGGTTGCCAACAGTAGGTTGGGCTGGAGTTCACTGAGACATTATGTCTCATCGCAATCCTTCTGGTGCAGGTTTTCAGGTAAGCAGAGGATTCGTGAAGAAGTTCATCAGGGAGGTACTGGATTGGAGTGCAGTTGCTCGTCAAATACATGCTCAGGAGATTATCACTTTTATGTATAAGTATTCATTTTGGTATATGGATAATTGTATAAACGAGCTACTTGTACCCTCTCAGTGGTATGTATTATTATTATTATTATTGAAAATTTTTAATGTATCCGGTATCAGAATAATACACATGCTAAATATTCTAGATAATTTAGTATGGGTGTTACAAGTTTTGACGAAATACTATGTAGGAGTTGACTACTGAGGGAGATGTTACTATTGGAAAGGGAAATGGACTTGATGATGTTGCTATTGGAAAGGGATCTGGACTTGATGAGGTTGGTTCATCCTCACAAAGTGGTTCTCATGATGAGAAGGAATCTAAAGACATCAACATATGTCTCAATCTATTCAAAACCAATCTGCAGTTTTAGCTAAGATTTTCGTTATATATTTAAGTAATTTGTGGCCTATACTTTATTAGCAACCATTGTTAGACTAATGTTACTTGATTTGGCCTTTTTGGTTGATATTTTGGAACTAATTTATTTAGTCTTCATAATTCGTACTTTATTTAGGTATTTTATTATCATGTATAATTGTTTTACAAAGATCGTGTGTATGAACTATTATCTACTATATTTTATGGTGTATGTGTATGAATTTCATTCACTAAGTCCGTGTCATTTCCAAACATAATATTAATACTTAGGTGTCTACTATCGACACCTAACATAAACATGAAATTTTAATATGTATTTGATATATGTTAAAGTTTTTTATTCTTAACAAACATGGGAGCCTATAGGTATATGATTTTAGTTCAAAGTTATATATTTTTCAAACACGGGAGGCTGAAGTTATTTCATTTGAGTGGTGTGAGCTCTGTATCTTGCAAACACCTATATGTTATAGGTATTTCATTCATTTGTCTATTCATCAAAAGTTTACATTCTTTTCTTGAGTTATAACTCATGTGGTGATTTGATGATTATTCAACAATAGTCTAACATGAACCCAAAGTTTCTTAAATTGTAGACATTTTGTTTTTTAACAAGATATTTATATTTATAATATTCACAAATTACAATTAATTAATGACGTTTGTAAATAAGTCTTTAAAAAAATCTAGAACATATCATCTAAGGTACAATCTAATAACATTATGTTATGTATCATAATATACTTTAAATCAATCACTTTACTTTATATATATGCTTATTTTTATTCACATATTAAACTTACTCATTTGTAGTCACCTTTTGGGCGATCAAGTTAATATCAAGCTGTCTTCAGGAGGACTTTTTGGAGATTTAATATTATAATAAAGTATTTGTTGTTTCGTAATGACTTTTAACTTAAGGGTTCATTGGGTATGATATCCCCATTTCTGCTGATGTAACTAAAGCTTACTAAAAGTCTTAAAGTTGGAAGAGCATTTTCGAATTTAGTATTGTTCTTAATTTTTAAACATAAAGTAACTACATATATGAAATAGTTAAGCTATTATCAAAATAGTATAAAAAATTGCTCAGCTAGCCCGTGCGTCCGCACGGGTCTCTGACTTGTGTTCATACATTCATCAGTTATGAACTTCAGAATGTTCTTGGGTTCATATGGATGAATGTCAGATGAATTTCTGGGTGAATCATATGAATGTCACATGGAGATCTGGGTTATTGATGTACTTTTGTTATGCGTGCATACTTCAGAATGTTCCTGAGCCAAAAGATTTTGCAGATCTGTGTTGGAATGCGTGCAGGAGAAGAAAAGTGGACTTGTCACTTCATGCCCATGCTTTAGGGGATTTTGCTGGTCTTGTACAATACCAACTCCCTTATGTTTTGAAATCTTATTGATTCCGAATTGAGATTGCTTGCTTTGCTTTTGCTTTTGCAACCACTTTACTGTGCTGTCAGAATTAAAACATGTGTTGTATTGATTTTTCTGAACTTCAGAATATTCCTTTGTTTTACTTAGGATGATTTGTAAGACTTCCATTTGATGTAATCAAATCCTAATAGTAAAACATCAATGAAGTGCGGTATATACAACATCTAGGATGATATTCCAAGAGGAATATTCCTAATGTTTTGTACTTCATTTGTTCATAAGTCTTCAATGAACAATGAATGTGCTTTTTGTCTTTTAATCCAAGTAGATGCCTTTATTCCTTAATTGATCCAAGTTATTGTACTATTCTGGGCATATCATTTAAGTCACGTGAGCCTTGAATGTTCATGAATTTCTGGGCTTGTTCTTGATAACCATAAGAACAACCTTCTGAATTATGTCCAACCTTCTGAACTATGTCCAACCTTCTGAACTCTGTTCAACTTTCTGAACTCTGACTGAGTTCTTATTCTTAATGATCTTTGATTCCTTGTATCTTGGTATGATTCATACTTTGTTCCTGTCTTAATTAAACACTCAAGAACACAAATTAAATACCAAGAAACTAATCAAAGTCCATTAATCCTTTAATCATTATGGTTTGTTATCTTTAAAATTAATTAGGGATTTTGCCTCAACAATCTCCCAATTTTGTCATCAACAAAAATATATGCAAGTTTAAACCATGAATACAAGAATGAATAGCAGATTATAGAACATGATTAAGCAGATATAGCATATTCAAGCAAATTATTGAGAAAAACATGCATAAACAGAATTAGGAGTGCATATTTAAGAGTACAACACAAATGTTCAAGGAAAAAACATAAAATAAAATCCTAATTAAAATCCTTTGGTAGCCAGCATCTGAATCAGCCTCTTGACATTATCATTTGTTTCTTCTGAAGCTGCTTCCACCTTTGTCTGAGCTGCACTCAGTGTTGTACCCCAATTTTGTCCCAACCCTTTTAAAACAAAAAGGGAGAAGTCAAACTTTTTTATTAAATAATAAATAATAATGATAAAGTTATTATTTATCATTTATTATCTTTTATTATTATTATTGTTATCATTTATCATTATTTTATTATTATTATTATTATTATTATTATTTCTATTATTTTCTTTTAAGTTTTATTACAAAACAAAAAGAAAAAAAAGAGAGAAAAGGAGACAGAGAAACAAAAAAAAAGGAAACAAAGAAGAAGAAGAAGCAAAAAGGGAGAGAAAACAAGAAGAAAAGAAAAAACACACGGCCCAGCCCATTTAAAGCCCAGAAGAAGAAAGAAAAAAAGAGAGGCCACGTGCGTGGCACACTTGCTTCAGAAGCTGAGTGAAAAAGAAAAGGAAAAGAAGAAACACGTGCAGAGCACGTGTTCTTCAGAAGCAAAGAAACAAAGCCAGAAGCACGTACAAGGCACATGTCTTCAGAAGCTGAAGGAAAGAAGGAAACCCAGAACTCCTTCTTCCCCACTTGCTCTGCATCCTGTCCCCTCCTTTCCACCTGGCTTTTCCCCTTTCTTCTCCACCCAAAACCAGTCAACTATTGCAGCAAAACAACCTGCCCTAATTGCAAAACCACTTGCCCTGTTTCTAGAAACAGCTGACCAAATCCAGCATTTCTTCCTTCTTCTGCAATTCAGCACGTTTTTGTTGCTTATCCCCAAGCTCTGCTCACCAGCACATGGCTTTCCCTATTTATCTTCTCAAATCCTCAAGGGTCAATCCCCAAAAAGCATAGCCTGCACCCTGTTTCCATGAAATCCAACAATTCCAGTCACAATCAGCCCCCATTGGGTTCTGAAATTTGCCAAAGTCTTGACCATGATCACAAGGCAGGGTCACTTCCCTCCTTTTGCATTAAATGCATAGCCATTAGTCATGATCATCAGCCCTAAAAGCAGCCTGTTTTTAGGGGATTTGCCATCATTGCATTTGATCTCATTTTGCCTATAAAAGCAATGCAAGGGAAGGATTATAGACCAAGAATTCTTTGATAAAAAAAACCGGTTCTTAGAGTAAATTTTAAAGCATAAGATTGAACCTTTGAGCAATTTCTGAAAGAAAAACAAGAGCAATTCAAAATTCAAAACAGTCCAGTTTTCAACACATAGTTCAATCCAACTTGTTCAAACACAATCCAATCCAACCCTAGAACATTTAGGCAGTTGTTTTAGGGGATTTTAGAACAAAATCAGGATCAGTAAGAACATTAGCCAGAAGCTCTGTTTTCTGTTCTTGTTTTGCAAACAATCACAAACCAGCCCAGAAATCAAAACCAGCTATCAAGCACCCTTAAACATCACTTCAAAGTAAGGAATAACAACAAATACATCATCTGTTATTGTTATTTCTTATTCCTCAACATTCAGCTTTGCAAAACCATAATTATTCAAAGCCTGTTCAGTTTCTTGCATCCCAAGCATCATCTGAAGCTTTGTAAGTCATTCTGAACCTCTTTCATATTTCATTTGCATTGCTGTTTGCAGTTGTTTTGATTCCCATGTGATTCAGCATCAGTTTCTGCATTTTTTTTAAGTGTTTTAATTGGTTTTGAACTAAGAAACATCTTTTGAGACTTCAAAGAAATCCCAATCTTTGCAAAACACAAAAACAGAAGTGGTTTAAACCCTTTTCTAACCAAATTCGAAAATTTTGCACCCCTTTGAGGTTCTGAAAACTGATCAGAAGCTGAGTCTGAATAGTACTTTAGACTCTGAAGTTCAGAGTCTGAACAGTGCTTCAGACTCTGAAGTTCAGAGTCTGAAAAGTGCTTCTGAAGGTCAACAGAAGTCAACCCATGAACAGTGCTTCTGAAAGTCAACCAAAGTCAACGTCTGAACAGTACTTCAGACTCTGAAATTTCAGCTTCTGAAGCACTGTTCACACAGACTCAGGATTTCAGCTGCTGAAGCATTTCTGGGCAAATTTTAAGGTTCAGAAGCACTTCTGGGTTTATTTTTAAGGCTCAGAACCTGACATTTCTTTTAAACTCATTTTTAAAAGGTTTAAAACTCATTTGGTTCAAAACATAACAAGTGTTTTTCTTTGGTTTTTATTTGGAATTTCATTAAGTTCCAACAACAAACTTGAACAGCTTTGTTCATGAATTTTAACAAATTTAAACAACACTTGTTTACTTTACAAACTTGAACGGCCTTGTTCATGATTTTCAAACACACTTAAACAACTTTTGTTCATCAAGTTTCAAAAGCATTTGAACATTAACTTGTTCATTAAATTGCAAAACAATTTGTGCATTTTTCATAAACTTATCCTTTTTTCAATAAGTTTCAATCACAAGCTTGAACAATTTTGTTCATGATTTTCCAACAAAGTTGTTCATTTTTCAAACTTGAACAACAAACTTGTTCTTAAGTTCCAATAACTTGAACAAACAAGCTTTGTTCATTAGCTTTCAAAACAATAAACTTGAATGAAAAAGGAGTGTTTTGACGTATGTCTCTTCATTCCCCGATTGAATAAGCACTTGATGTATGTCTCGTTGCTTAGACGATCGTCATTCTTTTCAAACATTCACCAAAAATACCTTTTTAAGTTTTAATCTTAAAACTTGAATGAAAAAGGAGTGTTTTGACGTATGTCTCTCCATTTCCCCGATTGAACGAATGCTTGACGTATGTCTCGTTGTTCGGACAATCGTCATTCTATTTTCAACGTATCCAACACAAAACAACCCTTTCTTGATCCTGTTGGGTCAATTTGAACCCTTTCTTGATCCTGTTGGGTCAATCGAACCCTATCTTAACTCCGTTGAGTCATTTTACTCAATGCTCAATCCCGTTGGATCCTTTGAGCCTTTTCTTGGTCCGCCGTGACCAAATGAACCATTTCTTGACCCCTCGTGGTCAATTGAACCCTTTTCCCCAACGGACATGCTTTTAACATTTCTAGCGCAATTTTAAACAAACGCTTAAGCCTCCCATGCGCGAGCACACAAGCTACGTTTAATCGCAAGAATACGGTTAAACCATCGTTCATTAAAAACAACCAACAAATAAACGTTTTTCTACCAAAGAACTACGTTAAGCTTTGAATTCTCCATCGCACCAGGAGATACGTAGGAGCAAGATCATCATCTTGTCAAGCACAATAATAAAAAACAAACTTTTTCCCCCTTCTTTATTATCAAGCATGCAAGCAAATTTTGAAAACACTTTTAGCCTTAACTAACTAGGAGGTTCCCGTTGAGTACAACGGACGTGAGGGGTGCTAATACCTTCCCCTTGCGTAACCGACTCCCGAACCCGGTAATGGTTGCGATGACCATCCTTTCCTCATCGTCAAAGGGTTTTATTATCGTTTCCCTTTAAAAATAAAAAAAACTCAAGGGTTTATCAACGTTCCCTTTAAAGAAAAACTTTGGTGGCGACTTCACAGTCTTTTCGAGCGTCCTTTAAGACCTCGATTGCGCTCCGTCTTTTTTAGACGTTCGCACAGCTGGTGACTTCACTGGGGACATAAGGATCCTCACTAGCGAGTCAAGCCTATCCTAGTTAACTTTTAGGCTAAGTGTTTTTATTTTTGCTTGCATGTTTTTGCTTTATTATCCATATTGCTTTTCTTCCCTTACTTTATATTTATATGTTTCATATTGCTTTATGTTTATATATCAATTGTGGGGTTATTACATGAGCGATGTTCCGCCACATTGTTCGGTTTAATGCCGGACGTGTGAGGCTCTATACCCAAGCTTTGAGAGAAAATTAAGATAAGATGGTGGTTGCGTAGCGGAGGCCCACTGGACGTATGTCTTGAAGGGAAGATGCGAAAACCCCGCCTAGAGTAGATTTCACTTGGAATTTATTGAGGTCTTGCGAGTATTTGTAATTGACGACAATAGTTCCCTGTGGGATCCATGACTCTAGGGACCTTTTAGAAAATCTCATCTCTAGAGCCTACATGTGAGAATGGGGGGAAGTTTTGAACATTCCTATACCATACCTATGCATACCATATATTTGCATTCATGGAAAATAATTTTGCATATCATTTTGCTTTATAGGGAATTAAAAAGGCAATCAAAAAAATTAGCAAAAGAAATATGGCTTCCGGAAATAGAAACACGTTTCCTTTCAAGGTCAAAACTCCTAAAGTGGAAAGCTTGCTAGCTTTGAGTAAACGACTCTCTTTGGTCGACAAGAGCAACTTCGAAGTAAGCTATGGTTTGATACTTGATCTCTTGCCCGTGAAGATAGATTCAGTGGCCTTAACCACCTTGGCTCAATTCTTTGATCCACCTCTTCGATGCTTCACTTTCCAAGACTTCCAATTAGCCCCAACCTTGGAAGAATTCGAGAAGATCTCGGGATGCAGTTTGAAAGATCATGGACCTTACCTCGGTTTGAAGGAGGATCCTACTTTAGAAGCCATTGTCGAATCTTTGCACCTTAGTGTCCAAGAAATAGCACCACACTTGGAAACTAGAGGATATACCAAGGGTTTTACAAGGAGGTTTTTGGAGGCTAAGGCTCGAAGCTTGTTGGCCAGCAAAGAGGGGAAAGCGTTCAACGCAATCCTAGCCCTTTTGGTATACGGGCTAGTTTTGTTTCCTAATATGGAAAACGTTATAGATCTTCCGGCTATAGGCGCATTCTTGACTAAAAATCCTGTGCCTACACTTCTAGCGGATTTCTATCACTCTCTTCATGCTAGGCATGAAAAAGGGAAAGGAGGCATAATTTCTTGTTGCACCCCTTTAGTGCACATTTGGTTAATGTCCCATATGCCAAGAAGTCGGGACTTTATGGAGAATCGGGCTAAGCTCAAGTGGTCGCAAAGGATGACAACTCTTACCGAGAGGGATATCCATTGGTTTTCTCCAGATTTAGAGGATCCAGAAATCATGCTTAGTTGTGGTGATTTCCCTAATGTACCCCTCATTGGTACTAAAGGATGCATCAATTACAACCCGGTCCTCTCTCTCCGCCAGCTAGGGTATCCAACGGAGAATAAGCCCGACGACCTTTTGTTGGAAGCTTTCTTCTTAAGAGAAGGAGATCAAGACCCGGCATTGCTAGAAAGAATCCAAAGAGCTTGGAGACAAGTGCACAAAGGAAAAGTTGGCAAGAAGAATTGTGTAGCCAAGCCTCTTTACACTCAGTGGGTGAAGGAAAGGGTCAAAACAATCAAGTTACCCTTTGTGGTCGTATGCCCTCCTAAACCTCATGCACCTAGGCCGATCACAACCATTCCCAACAAAGAAGCGGAGGAACTCAAAGCTAAAATTCGAGAACTCCAAAACAAAAATGGGGAACTAGAATTAAAGCACCTCCAAGCTTTAGGAGAAATCACTAGGACAAAGAGAGATCGAGATGAAACAACAAAATCTCTCCTAGTGTGCGAAAAAAGGCTAAAAATCTCCGAAGGGAAGAGAGAATGGATTGGAGGAGGCTTGGTCAGTGCCGATGCTAACCTCATAGCCAAGGACGAAGAGTTGGAAAAAGTCTTGCATTCCAACCAAGAACTCAAAAAGTTCGGAGAATTAGCTATCGAAGCTCAACGAAAATGGAGGTTGAAATTTCAAGAGAAAGATCAACAACTCCAAGAAGTCGTAAAGGACTACAAAGAGCAGCTCCAAGCCGAGCATGTCCAACGGCAAAAATATGAGAGCCTTTCTCACCAAGGAAAGCTAAAATGCAATCGTCTCGAAGCGGACATCAAGAAATATGAAGAATATTTCAACAAGATTGCAAGAGCACACGGGGACCATATTGCACAAAGATTAAAAGTGCAAACCTCAAGCTAGCCTAGCGCAAAGAGGTGATTGAGTTTGTATGGCAAGACGCCACCCGATTAAGTGAAGATTTCACTAAATTGGTCGCATTCTCAAACTTGGTCATTACCAAACTTCCAAAGAAGCTAGCAAAAGCCGAGATGGTCATGCCATACTTTGACATCCCTAAGAAGGTCAAGACATTCATGAAGTTCTGCAAAGACACTGTAGACTTCTATAGGGAAGAAATGGACAAAGCGGAAAAAAGAGCGGCTGTTTGATTTGTATTAGCATTAGTTACATTTTGTAAACAAATGTTATCCAATCAAATAATAATATTTTGAAGCAATACAAATTTCCTAGCCTTTAATATTTACGATTGCTAATATTAATTGCGCGCCTTTAATTTCCCCGTAAAGCAAAATGAGGAAAAAACGCATGTTTTTGCATACTCATCGCATTCATACATTCACATGCATTTTCATGCATTTTTTCTTAAATAAAAGGAAAAACACTCATTTCATTTCCCCTAAAAACAGTTTGAAGCAATCATAGCCAAAAAACCCAAGAAGCCATCGGCCCAAGAGCCCAATCTCCGACACTCGTACGGAACGCGCGCCAACAAGCAAAGGATCATGGATAACTTGGAGCAAAATCAAGCTGCTTTGAGAGGGGAGGTTGACGCTATAAAAGAAAAGATGGATCAAATGATAGAGTTAATGTAAGCTCTGTCTGCTCGGGAAAGCAACCCTCGTCCAACAGCGGATGCAGCCAATGTGGTATGGCCTCCATACGGTCTTCCTCCAGGATATACCCCACCACTTGAAAATGATGGCCTTGTGCCACCTCCACAACCACAACTTACAATCCCCGTTAGGAACGAAGAACATCGTCCTCAAGGAAATTCCACTACTCAACATGAGATTGCTTCTCATAATGTGGAAAACACTCAGCCTAGGCAGTCTGCTCACGGCAATACTCACCAAGACAACAATTCAGCCCAAATGTATCGTGTTTTGGAAGAAAGATTAAAAGCTGTTGAAGGATCCAGCTCATATGGCGCCTACAATGCCTTGGATATGTGCTTAGTACCCGATGTGGTAATCCCTCCAAAGTTCAAAGTCCCGGACTTTGACAAGTATAAAGGAATTCAGTGCCCTAGAAACCATCTACGGATGTTTTGTAGGAAGATGGCGGCTTACGCAACAAACGAGAAACTCATGATCCATGTGTTTCAAGATAGTTTAAGCGGAGCCTCGCTAGATTGGTACATGCAATTGGAGCGTACCCACGTCCAAACTTGGAAAGACTTAACCGATGCTTTCTTAAAGCAATACAAGTACAATTTGGACATGGCTCCAAACAGGATGCAGTTGCAAAACCTTGTACAAAGAAGCAACGAGTCCTTCAAAGAGTACGCTCAAAGATGGAGGGAACTAGCATCTCGCGTGCAACCACCGCTTTTGGAGAGGGAATTAGTTGACACCTTTATGGGCACACTGCAAGGCCCATATTATGACAAAATGATCGGAAGAACATCATCTGGTTTCTCCGATCTAGTCATAATTGGTGAAAGAATAGAGGATGGAGTGAAGAAGGGAAAAATTCAAGGCCCTCCTGAAGCTCAAAGTGGAGCTAGAAGACCCCCCAGCAACTTTCATAAAAAGAAAGAGGGGGAGACGAATGCTGTTTTGGTAGGCCCACCTCGGGTACTTCCAACACAAATGCCTCGTTACCATTATCCCTACGTGGCAGCAGCAGCTCAGGGGCACTACTCACCTCAAGTAATCCCCATAACTCCACCTCAACAGCCAGCAGTGTTGCCTCAACAAAATCAGCAACAGCAACGGAGTGGGTACCCACCGAGAAATCAAATGGGCCCGAAGAATAACTACAACAATGCGCAGTTTGACCCTGTACCTATGCCTTACGGTCAAATCTTGCCGTATTTAATCCAAAAGGGGATGGTCGAGCCAAGACCACTACAACCTTTGTTGCCACCATATCCACATTGGTATGATGCAAATGCAAGGTGCGAATATCATGCGGGGACCGCGGGGCACAATGTCGAGAACTGTAGAGTTTTCAAACACAAAGTCCAGGACCTTATTAACCAGAAATTGCTGTCCTTCAAGGAGGAAAATCCAAATGTGAAGAATAACCCATTGTCGGGGCATGCGGGTCCCTCTGTGAACGCGGTAGAAGAACAAGAAAACATTGGCCCAATCAAGGAGGTAGCCAATGTCAAAACCCCCATGTCAATCATAAGGCAAAAATTGATTGGTTTCGGTTTATTCGAAGAGATGCACGCCAACTGCAAAGCCTGCATAATTAATCTCGACAAGTGTGAAGGATTAAAGAGTTGTCTTCAAGAACTGATGGATCAAGGTTGGATCCAAATGGGGTATGCAAAAGATAGCACGGACGTTGCAACTTTGGAATCTCAAGATCCAAAACCTCTCGAAATCCCTTACCAAAGGAGAGAGGTACAAATACCCGTACAACCCATCACATTCCATGTGCCGGCACCCTTCTCTTTTGAAAGCACAAAGAGGGTACCATGGAATTACCAACCTATTGCCTACGTGGAAGGAAAACCATTGGCAAGAATTGAACCCAACATCACTAACATTACCGGTGTTGGAGGAATGACAAGGAGTGGTAGGGTCTTTGCTCCGAAAGAGCTCGGGAAGACACCAGCGGAACTACCAAGGGAACCACTCAAAGAAAAGAGGGTGGAAGAGGATGAAAACCAAGCCGGACCCTCTCAGAAAACGGCCCCACAAAAAGAGGCTGAAGAGTTCCTAAGAATAATCCAAAAGAGCGAGTATAAAATCATCGACCAGTTGGGTCAAACTCCCTCCAAAATCTCCATGTTATCCCTACTGCTAAGCTCGGAGGTCCATCGGGAAGCATTACTGCGGATCCTCAGTGAAGCACATGTCATTAAAGATATCCCTGTGGACCAGTTCGACGGGATAGTCGCAAACATTACCTCAAGCAGGTACTTGGGTTTCAACGACGACGAGCTACCCGACGAGGGGCGCATTCACAACCGCGCTTTACATATCTCCGTGAAATGCATGGACCACATCCTTTCTCGAGTATTGGTTGACACGGGGTCATCATTGAAGGTAATACCCAAGACTACCCTTCTAAAGCTATCATGTGAAGGGACAGTAATGAAGCCAAGTGCTTTGGTGGTAAAAGCCTTTGACGGGTCAAGAAGGGCCGTCATAGGAGAGATTAACCTGCCAGTTCAAATTGGACCTAAGGTTTTCACCATCACCTTCCAAGTCATGGACATTAATCCAACCTACAGTTGTCTTCTCGGACGACCTTGGATTCATGCCGCCGGAGCCATTACCTCCACTCTACACCAGAAACTCAAGTTCATCGTCGATCATCAAATGATTGTAGTTTCCGGGCAAGAGGATATGATGGTAAGCCATCTTTCGTCATTCCGCTACATAGAAACGGACGAAGAAGCTGTGGACATTCCCTTCCAGTCTTGGGAAGTGGCTAATGTTGTGACCTTGAGCTCAAAGCCCAAGAGGGGAGCATGGACAGCCATCTCATCATGGAGGGCAGTAAGAGAAGCTCTAGAAGAGAGCAGCCTTAAAGGATGGGGCAAACTGGTGGACATACCGGAGAAGAAAACCCGTTTTGGGCTAGGATATCAGCCGTCAGCGGAAACTTCCTCAAAACCTCAAAAGCAAGGGATCCTTCCTATTTTGGAAACTTTCTACAGCGCGAGATTCAACTACGAAGACCAAGTAGCTCTGTTGGAAGACACAGACGAAGAGGTGCCCGAACTCGTATATCGCTGTGCTTCGGGTGAAATCTTGAACAACTGGAGGCCATCGCAATTCCCGAAATCATTACTAAGATCAAGTAATTTACCATGTTTGTTTTTGTTTTTTTAAAAAAAAATCATTTAGCTCTGCCCAAGGCAAATGATTAGTTGTGTGGGACCCCCATGTTTTTTAAGTTATTATCATAAATAAAATTGCATTTTGTGTTCAATTGAGTTCTTTTTCTTTTGTTCTTTAATCGCAATATAAATTTTTTTTTTTTGCAAAAACCTAAAATAAAATCATACTCATGCAGATCCACAAATCCACCATCCAAAAACAACGCTGCATTAATCCCTCATGACTTCGATTTCCCGATTAACCAAACGGAAGATGATGAAGAGGATGATTATGAACTTCCTGAAGAATTGTCCAGACTTGGGGATCAAGAGGATAGGGTAATACAACCTCACAAGGAGCCAGTTGAAATGATTTACTTGGGGACCGAGGAGGATGAGAAAGAGGTCAAAGTGGGTGCCTCCCTGCAAGAGGATGTCAAGGAAAAGTTGGTTAAGCTTCTACAAGAGTATATGGACGTGTTTGCTTGGTCGTATCAAGACATGCCAGGATTAGACCCCAACATCGTCGTGCATAGACTACCACTTAAGCCAGAATGCCCACCAGTAAAGCAGAAATTGAGAAGAACCAGACCCGACATGACTCTCAAGATTAGAGAGGAGGTCAAAAAGCAGTTCGATGCCGACTTTTTAGCCGTAACCAACTATCCAACGTGGGTTGCCAACATTGTGCCAGTCCCAAAGAAGGATGGCAAGGTTAGGATGTGTGTTGACTACCAGGACTTGAATAAAGCAAGCCCAAAGGATGATTTCCCGCTGCCACATATTGACATATTGGTAGACAACACTGCCCAATTCTCAGTCTTCTCCTTCATGGATGGCTTCTCAGGATATAACCAAATAAAAATGGCTCCAGAAGACATGGAGAAAACCACATTCATCACCCTATGGGGAACTTTTTGCTATAAGGTAATGCCTTTCGGATTAACAAATGCCGGGGCAACATACCAAAGAGCAATGATGACTCTTTTCCATGATATGATTCATAAGGAAATAGAGGTCTATGTCGATGACATGATTGCCAAATCCCAAACGGAGGGAGATCATCTAGTCCATTTGCAAAAGCTATTCGAACGCCTGAGAAAGTTCAAGCTGCGCTTAAATCCTAACAAGTGCACTTTTGGGGTTAGATCCGGAAAATTATTGGGTTTCATCGTCAGCCAAAGGGGTATTGAAGTGGATCCTGACAAGGTAAAGGTCATACAAGATATGCCAGCACCAAACACCGAGAAGGAGGTTCGTGGGTTCTTAGGAAGATTGAACTACATTGCTAGATTCATCTCACACATGACAGCCACCTGCGAACAAATCTTCAAACTGCTAAGGAAGAATCAAGCCGTTCAATGGAACGAGGACTGCCAAGAGGCGTTTGACAAGATCAAACAATACCTGCAAGAACCACCAATTTTGATACCTCCGGTTCCGGGTAAACCCCTCATCTTATACTTAACAGTACTTGAGGGATCAATGGGTTGCGTGCTAGGACAACAAGATGAAACGGGAAGAAAAGAGCACGCAATTTACTACCTAAGCAAAAAGTTCACCGACTGTGAATCAAGGTATACCTCGCTTGAGAAGATCTGCTGCACTTTAGCATGGGCTGCTCGACGCTTAAGGCAATACATGTTGACCCATACCACTTGGTTGATATCCAAGATGGATCCCATCAAGTACATATTTGAGAAACCTGCCCTCACGGGAAGGATAGCCCGTTGGCAAATGCTGCTATCCGAGTACGACATCCAATATGTCACTTAAAAGGCCATAAAAGGGAGTATTTTATCCGAGCACCTTGCTCACCAACCATTGGAGGATTATCAACCCATACACTTCGACTTCCCTGATGAGGACGTTGTAGCCTTGAATGATGAAAAAATCATAAGCAATAACGAAGGGCCAGAACCAGGAGCTCGATGGAAGCTCGCTTTCGAAGGTGCCTCAAATGCCATGGGGCACGGGATCGGAGCAGTCCTAATCTCCCCAAGAAATGGATATCAACCCTTCACAGCAAGGTTATGCTTTGACTGCACCAATAACATGGCAGAATACGAAGCGTGCATCTTGGGTCTCGAAGCAACAATTGACTTAAGGATAAAAAATCTTGAAGTATACGGTGACTCAGCCTTAGTCATCTATCAAGTCAAAGGAGAATGGGAAACAAAACATCCCAATTTGATTCCTTACCGAGCTCGGGTTGTAGAGTTGATTGAGCATTTCGATGAAATCACATTTCATCACATACCTCGAGAAGAGGATCAGGTGGCAGATGCTTTGGCTACATTATCATCAATGTACCAAGTAAATTTCCACAACGAGGCGCCAATCATAAAGATGGATCGTAGAGACAAATCAGTTGTGTGTGCAGCAGTCGAAGAAGGACTTGACAACAAACCCTGGTTTTACGACATCAAACGGTACCTCGAAGAGCAAGAGTATCCAGAGAATGTCTCACTAACAGACAAGAGAACCCTCAGGAGATTGGCATCCCAATTCTTCCTCAGCGGGAACACCCTCTACAAAAGAAACTATGACCTGGTCTTGCTCAGGTGTGTGGATAAACATGAAGCGGACATGCTCGTCAAAGAAATCCACGAAGGATCTTTCGGAACCCATGCCAATGGGCATGAAATGGCAAAGAAAATCATAAGGGCGGGCTATTACTGGCTAACCATGGAAGCTGACTGTTTCCGCTATGCCAAGACTTGTCACAAATGCCAAATTTACGCCGACAAGGTGCATGTGCCACCAACTCCTCTGAACGTCATGACATCACCCTGGCCATTCTCTATGTGGGGCATAGACATGATTGGAATGATAGAGCCAAAGGCCTCAAATGGACACCGGTTCATCTTTGTTGCCATCGACTATTTCACCAAGTGGGTCGAAGCGGCTTCGTATGCAAACGTAACCAAACAAGTGGTAGCCCGATTCATCAAGAAGGAAATCATTTGCCGTTACGGCATTCCCCACAAAATCATCACCGATAATGGGGCAAACCTAAACAACAACACGATGAAGGAGTTGTGCAAAGACTTCAAGATCGAGCACCACAATTCCTCGCCATATCGACCAAAGATGAACGGTGCGGTAGAAGCGGCCAACAAGAACATAAAGAAAATCATCCAAAAGATGGTAAAAACCTACAAAGATTGGCACGAGATGCTTCCCTTTGCGCTACATGGCTACAGAACAGCCATTCACACTTCAACTGGGGCAACCCCTTTCTCCTTGGTATACGGTATGGAGGTCGTGCTTCCCATTGAGGTTGAAATCCCCTCACTAAGGGTCTTGATGGAAACCAAGTTAGAAGAAGCTGAATGGGTCCAAACAAGGATCGACCAACTGAACCTCATAGAAGAGAAGCGCCTTACAGCATTATGTCATGGGCAGCTATACCAAAGGAGGCTCAAAAGGGCATTCGACAAAAATGTCCGTCCTCGAGAATTCAAAGAGGGAGACCTAGTATTGAAAAAGATATTACCTATCCACAAGGATCCCCGCGGGAAATGGACTCCCAGCTATGAAGGACCATATGTGGTAAAGAAAGCTTTCTCCGGTGGAGCTTTAATCATCACCACTATGGATGGAGAAGAGTTTCCACTCTCGATAAACTCCGACGCAGTCAAAAAGTACTATGCCTAAAAAAGAAAAAAAAGAAAGAAAAAGCTCGCTAAATCGAAAACCCAAAAGGGCGGTTTAGGCAATAGAGAGCGTCCTGGTAGATCGAAAACCTGAAAAGGCGGTCTAGGCAAAAATTAGGGACATCAAAAAAGGAAATACACCCCAGTGGACTGAAAACTCGAAAGAGCGGTCCAGGTAAAAATTAGGGGTTTCAAAAAAAGAAAGGCAAAAGACTGCAACATTCAAGATCCGGACAGGATTCAAGAGGAGAAGAGTCGATCTCGTCATCATCCTTCAAAGGCAAAGGGACTTCGGAGTTATAGGGAAAATAGCACGTGTTGTATCAAAGCAACACTCAAATAAATTTTCTTTTTTGATGTCATCAATGTACCAAGTAAATTTCCACAACGAGGCGCCAATCATAAAGATGGATCGTAGAGACAAATCAGTTGTGTGTGCAGCAGTCGAAGAAGGACTTGACAACAAACCCTGGTTTTACGACATCAAACGGTACCTCGAAGAGCAAGAGTATCCAGAGAATGTCTCACTAACAGACAAGAGAACCCTCAGGAGATTGGCATCCCAATTCTTCCTCAGCGGGAACACCCTCTACAAAAGAAACTATGACCTGGTCTTGCTCAGGTGTGTGGATAAACATGAAGCGGACATGCTCGTCAAAGAAATCCACGAAGGATCTTTCGGAACCCATGCCAATGGGCATGCAATGGCAAAGAAAATCATAAGGGCGGGCTATTACTGGCTAACCATGGAAGCTGACTGTTTCCGCTATGCCAAGACTTGTCACAAATGCCAAATTTACGCCGACAAGGTGCATGTGCCACCAACTCCTCTGAACGTCATGACATCACCCTGGCCATTCTCTATGTGGGGCATAGACATGATTGGAATGATAGAGCCAAAGGCCTCAAATGGACACCGGTTCATCTTTGTTGCCATCGACTATTTCACCAAGTGGGTCGAAGCGGCTTCGTATGCAAACGTAACCAAACAAGTGGTAGCCCGATTCATCAAGAAGGAAATCATTTGCCGTTACGGCATTCCCCACAAAATCATCACCGATAATGGGGCAAACCTAAACAACAACACGATGAAGGAGTTGTGCAAAGACTTCAAGATCGAGCACCACAATTCCTCGCCATATCGACCAAAGATGAACGGTGCGGTAGAAGCGGCCAACAAGAACAAAAAGAAAATCATCCAAAAGATGGCAAAAACCTACAAAGATTGGCACGAGATGCTTCCCTTTGCGCTACATGGCTACAGAACAGCCATTCACACTTCAACTGGGGCAACCCCTTTCTCCTTGGTATACGGTATGGAGGTCGTGCTTCCCATTGAGGTTGAAATCCCCTCACTAAGGGTCTTGATGGAAACCAAGTTAGAAGAAGCTGAATGGGTCCAAACAAGGATCGACCAACTGAACCTCATAGAAGAGAAGCGCCTTACAGCATTATGTCATGGGCAGCTATACCAAAGGAGGCTCAAAAGGGCATTCGACAAAAATGTCCGTCCTCGAGAATTCAAAGAGGGAGACCTAGTATTGAAAAAGATATTACCTATCCACAAGGATCCCCGCGGGAAATGGACTCCCAGCTATGAAGGACCATATGTGGTAAAGAAAGCTTTCTCCGGTGGAGCTTTAATCATCACCACTATGGATGGAGAAGAGTTTCCACTCTCGATAAACTCCGACGCAGTCAAAAAGTACTATGCCTAAAAAAGAAAAAAAAGAAAGAAAAAGCTCGCTAAATCGAAAACCCAAAAGGGCGGTTTAGGCAATAGAGAGCGTCCTGGTAGATCGAAAACCTGAAAAGGCGGTCTAGGCAAAAATTAGGGACATCAAAAAAGGAAATACACCCCAGTGGACTGAAAACTCGAAAGAGCGGTCCAGGTAAAAATTAGGGGTTTCAAAAAAAGAAAGGCAAAAGACTGCAACATTCAAGATCCGGACAGGATTCAAGAGGAGAAGAGTCGATCTCGTCATCATCCTTCAAAGGCAAAGGGACTTCGGAGTTATAGGGAAAATAGCACGTGTTGTATCAAAGCAACACTCAAATAAATTTTCTTTTTTGATGTCATCAATGTACCAAGTAAATTTCCACAACGAGGCGCCAATCATAAAGATGGATCGTAGAGACAAATCAGTTGTGTGTGCAGCAGTCGAAGAAGGACTTGACAACAAACCCTGGTTTTACGACATCAAACGGTACCTCGAAGAGCAAGAGTATCCAGAGAATGTCTCACTAACAGACAAGAGAACCCTCAGGAGATTGGCATCCCAATTCTTCCTCAGCGGGAACACCCTCTACAAAAGAAACTATGACCTGGTCTTGCTCAGGTGTGTGGATAAACATGAAGCGGACATGCTCGTCAAAGAAATCCACGAAGGATCTTTCGGAACCCATGCCAATGGGCATGCAATGGCAAAGAAAATCATAAGGGCGGGCTATTACTGGCTAACCATGGAAGCTGACTGTTTCCGCTATGCCAAGACTTGTCACAAATGCCAAATTTACGCCGACAAGGTGCATGTGCCACCAACTCCTCTGAACGTCATGACATCACCCTGGCCATTCTCTATGTGGGGCATAGACATGATTGGAATGATAGAGCCAAAGGCCTCAAATGGACACCGGTTCATCTTTGTTGCCATCGACTATTTCACCAAGTGGGTCGAAGCGGCTTCGTATGCAAACGTAACCAAACAAGTGGTAGCCCGATTCATCAAGAAGGAAATCATTTGCCGTTACGGCATTCCCCACAAAATCATCACCGATAATGGGGCAAACCTAAACAACAACACGATGAAGGAGTTGTGCAAAGACTTCAAGATCGAGCACCACAATTCCTCGCCATATCGACCAAAGATGAACGGTGCGGTAGAAGCGGCCAACAAGAACATAAAGAAAATCATCCAAAAGATGGTAAAAACCTACAAAGATTGGCACGAGATGCTTCCCTTTGCGCTACATGGCTACAGAACAGCCATTCGCACTTCAACTGGGGCAACCCCTTTCTCCTTGGTATACGGTATGGAGGTCGTGCTTCCCATTGAGGTTGAAATCCCCTCACTAAGGGTCTTGATGGAAACCAAGTTAGAAGAAGCTGAATGGGTCCAAACAAGGATCGACCAACTGAACCTCATAGAAGAGAAGCGCCTTACAGCATTATGTCATGGGCAGCTATACCAAAGGAGGCTCAAAAGGGCATTCGACAAAAATGTCCGTCCTCGAGAATTCAAAGAGGGAGACCTAGTATTGAAAAAGATATTACCTATCCACAAGGATCCCCGCGGGAAATGGACTCCCAGCTATGAAGGACCATATGTGGTAAAGAAAGCTTTCTCCGGTGGAGCTTTAATCATCACCACTATGGATGGAGAAGAGTTTCCACTCTCGATAAACTCCGACGCAGTCAAAAAGTACTATGCCTAAAAAAGAAAAAAAAGAAAGAAAAAGCTCGCTAAATCGAAAACCCAAAAGGGCGGTTTAGGCAATAGAGAGCGTCCTGGTAGATCGAAAACCTGAAAAGGCGGTCTAGGCAAAAATTAGGGACATCAAAAAAGGAAATACACCCCAGTGGACTGAAAACTCGAAAGAGCGGTCCAGGTAAAAATTAGGGGTTTCAAAAAAAGAAAGGCAAAAGACTGCAACATTCAAGATCCGGACAGGATTCAAGAGGAGAAGAGTCGATCTCGTCATCATCCTTCAAAGGCAAAGGGACTTCGGAGTTATAGGGAAAATAGCACGTGTTGTATCAAAGCAACACTCAAATAAATTTTCTTTTTTGATGTCATCAATGTACCAAGTAAATTTCCACAACGAGGCGCCAATCATAAAGATGGATCGTAGAGACAAATCAGTTGTGTGTGCAGCAGTCGAAGAAGGACTTGACAACAAACCCTGGTTTTACGACATCAAACGGTACCTCGAAGAGCAAGAGTATCCAGAGAATGTCTCACTAACAGACAAGAGAACCCTCAGGAGATTGGCATCCCAATTCTTCCTCAGCGGGAACACCCTCTACAAAAGAAACTATGACCTGGTCTTGCTCAGGTGTGTGGATAAACATGAAGCGGACATGCTCGTCAAAGAAATCCACGAAGGATCTTTCGGAACCCATGCCAATGGGCATGCAATGGCAAAGAAAATCATAAGGGCGGGCTATTACTGGCTAACCATGGAAGCTGACTGTTTCCGCTATGCCAAGACTTGTCACAAATGCCAAATTTACGCCGACAAGGTGCATGTGCCACCAACTCCTCTGAACGTCATGACATCACCCTGGCCATTCTCTATGTGGGGCATAGACATGATTGGAATGATAGAGCCAAAGGCCTCAAATGGACACCGGTTCATCTTTGTTGCCATCGACTATTTCACCAAGTGGGTCGAAGCGGCTTCGTATGCAAACGTAACCAAACAAGTGGTAGCCCGATTCATCAAGAAGGAAATCATTTGCCGTTACGGCATTCCCCACAAAATCATCACCGATAATGGGGCAAACCTAAACAACAACACGATGAAGGAGTTGTGCAAAGACATCAAGATCGAGCACCACAATTCCTCGCCATATCGACCAAAGATGAACGGTGCGGTAGAAGCGGCCAACAAGAACATAAAGAAAATCATCCAAAAGATGGTAAAAATCTACAAAGATTGGCACGAGATGCTTCCCTTTGCGCTACATGGCTACAGAACAGCCATTCGCACTTCAACTGGGGCAACCCCTTTCTCCTTGGTATACGGTATGGAGGTCGTGCTTCCCATTGAGGTTGAAATCCCCTCACTAAGGGTCTTGATGGAAACCAAGTTAGAAGAAGCTGAATGGGTCCAAACAAGGTTCGACCAACTGAACCTCATAGAAGAGAAGCGCCTTACAGCATTATGTCATGGGCAGCTATACCAAAGGAGGCTCAAAAGGGCATTCGACAAAAATGTCCGTCCTCGAGAATTCAAAGAGGGAGACCTAGTATTGAAAAAGATATTACCTATCCACAAGGATCCCCGCGGGAAATGGACTCCCAGCTATGAAGGACCATATGTGGTAAAGAAAGCTTTCTCCGGTGGAGCTTTAATCATCACCACTATGGATGGAGAAGAGTTTCCACTCTCGATAAACTCCGACGCAGTCAAAAAGTACTATGCCTAAAAAAGAAAAAAAAGAAAGAAAAAGCTCGCTAAATCGAAAACCCAAAAGGGCGGTTTAGGCAATAGAGAGCGTCCTGGTAGATCGAAAACCTGAAAAGGCGGTCTAGGCAAAAATTAGGGACATCAAAAAAGGAAATACACCCCAGTGGACTGAAAACTCGAAAGAGCGGTCCAGGTAAAAATTAGGGGTTTCAAAAAAAGAAAGGCAAAAGACTGCAACATTCAAGATCCGGACAGGATTCAAGAGGAGAAGAGTCGATCTCGTCATCATCCTTCAAAGGCAAAGGGACTTCGGAGTTATAGGGAAAATAGCACGTGTTGTATCAAAGCAACACTCAAATAAATTTTCTTTTTTGATGTCATCAATGTACCAAGTAAATTTCCACAACGAGGCGCCAATCATAAAGATGGATCGTAGAGACAAATCAGTTGTGTGTGCAGCAGTCGAAGAAGGACTTGACAACAAACCCTGGTTTTACGACATCAAACGGTACCTCGAAGAGCAAGAGTATCCAGAGAATGTCTCACTAACAGACAAGAGAACCCTCAGGAGATTGGCATCCCAATTCTTCCTCAGCGGGAACACCCTCTACAAAAGAAACTATGACCTGGTCTTGCTCAGGTGTGTGGATAAACATGAAGCGGACATGCTCGTCAAAGAAATCCACGAAGGATCTTTCGGAACCCATGCCAATGGGCATGCAATGGCAAAGAAAATCATAAGGGCGGGCTATTACTGGCTAACCATGGAAGCTGACTGTTTCCGCTATGCCAAGACTTGTCACAAATGCCAAATTTACGCCGACAAGGTGCATGTGCCACCAACTCCTCTGAACGTCATGACATCACCCTGGCCATTCTCTATGTGGGGCATAGACATGATTGGAATGATAGAGCCAAAGGCCTCAAATGGACACCGGTTCATCTTTGTTGCCATCGACTATTTCACCAAGTGGGTCGAAGCGGCTTCGTATGCAAACGTAACCAAACAAGTGGTAGCCCGATTCATCAAGAAGGAAATCATTTGCCGTTACGGCATTCCCCACAAAATCATCACCGATAATGGGGCAAACCTAAACAACAACACGATGAAGGAGTTGTGCAAAGACTTCAAGATCGAGCACCACAATTCCTCGCCATATCGACCAAAGATGAACGGTGCGGTAGAAGCGGCCAACAAGAACATAAAGAAAATCATCCAAAAGATGGTAAAAACCTACAAAGATTGGCACGAGATGCTTCCCTTTGCGCTACATGGCTACAGAACAGCCATTCGCACTTCAACTGGGGCAACCCCTTTCTCCTTGGTATACGGTATGGAGGTCGTGCTTCCCATTGAGGTTGAAATCCCCTCACTAAGGGTCTTGATGGAAACCAAGTTAGAAGAAGCTGAATGGGTCCAAACAAGGATCGACCAACTGAACCTCATAGAAGAGAAGCGCCTTACAGCATTATGTCATGGGCAGCTATACCAAAGGAGGCTCAAAAGGGCATTCGACAAAAATGTCCGTCCTCGAGAATTCAAAGAGGGAGACCTAGTATTGAAAAAGATATTACCTATCCACAAGGATCCCCGCGGGAAATGGACTCCCAGCTATGAAGGACCATATGTGGTAAAGAAAGCTTTCTCCGGTGGAGCTTTAATCATCACCACTATGGATGGAGAAGAGTTTCCACTCTCGATAAACTCCGACGCAGTCAAAAAGTACTATGCCTAAAAAAGAAAAAAAAGAAAGAAAAAGCTCGCTAAATCGAAAACCCAAAAGGGCGGTTTAGGCAATAGAGAGCGTCCTGGTAGATCGAAAACCTGAAAAGGCGGTCTAGGCAAAAATTAGGGACATCAAAAAAGGAAATACACCCCAGTGGACTGAAAACTCGAAAGAGCGGTCCAGGTAAAAATTAGGGGTTTCAAAAAAAGAAAGGCAAAAGACTGCAACATTCAAGATCCGGACAGGATTCAAGAGGAGAAGAGTCGATCTCGTCATCATCCTTCAAAGGCAAAGGGACTTCGGAGTTATAGGGAAAATAGCACGTGTTGTATCAAAGCAACACTCAAATAAATTTTCTTTTTTGATGTCATCAATGTACCAAGTAAATTTCCACAACGAGGCGCCAATCATAAAGATGGATCGTAGAGACAAATCAGTTGTGTGTGCAGCAGTCGAAGAAGGACTTGACAACAAACCCTGGTTTTACGACATCAAACGGTACCTCGAAGAGCAAGAGTATCCAGAGAATGTCTCACTAACAGACAAGAGAACCCTCAGGAGATTGGCATCCCAATTCTTCCTCAGCGGGAACACCCTCTACAAAAGAAACTATGACCTGGTCTTGCTCAGGTGTGTGGATAAACATGAAGCGGACATGCTCGTCAAAGAAATCCACGAAGGATCTTTCGGAACCCATGCCAATGGGCATGCAATGGCAAAGAAAATCATAAGGGCGGGCTATTACTGGCTAACCATGGAAGCTGACTGTTTCCGCTATGCCAAGACTTGTCACAAATGCCAAATTTACGCCGACAAGGTGCATGTGCCACCAACTCCTCTGAACGTCATGACATCACCCTGGCCATTCTCTATGTGGGGCATAGACATGATTGGAATGATAGAGCCAAAGGCCTCAAATGGACACCGGTTCATCTTTGTTGCCATCGACTATTTCACCAAGTGGGTCGAAGCGGCTTCGTATGCAAACGTAACCAAACAAGTGGTAGCCCGATTCATCAAGAAGGAAATCATTTGCCGTTACGGCATTCCCCACAAAATCATCACCGATAATGGGGCAAACCTAAACAACAACACGATGAAGGAGTTGTGCAAAGACATCAAGATCGAGCACCACAATTCCTCGCCATATCGACCAAAGATGAACGGTGCGGTAGAAGCGGCCAACAAGAACATAAAGAAAATCATCCAAAAGATGGTAAAAATCTACAAAGATTGGCACGAGATGCTTCCCTTTGCGCTACATGGCTACAGAACAGCCATTCGCACTTCAACTGGGGCAACCCCTTTCTCCTTGGTATACGGTATGGAGGTCGTGCTTCCCATTGAGGTTGAAATCCCCTCACTAAGGGTCTTGATGGAAACCAAGTTAGAAGAAGCTGAATGGGTCCAAACAAGGTTCGACCAACTGAACCTCATAGAAGAGAAGCGCCTTACAGCATTATGTCATGGGCAGCTATACCAAAGGAGGCTCAAAAGGGCATTCGACAAAAATGTCCGTCCTCGAGAATTCAAAGAGGGAGACCTAGTATTGAAAAAGATATTACCTATCCACAAGGATCCCCGCGGGAAATGGACTCCCAGCTATGAAGGACCATATGTGGTAAAGAAAGCTTTCTCCGGTGGAGCTTTAATCATCACCACTATGGATGGAGAAGAGTTTCCACTCTCGATAAACTCCGACGCAGTCAAAAAGTACTATGCCTAAAAAAGAAAAAAAAGAAAGAAAAAGCTCGCTAAATCGAAAACCCAAAAGGGCGGTTTAGGCAATAGAGAGCGTCCTGGTAGATCGAAAACCTGAAAAGGCGGTCTAGGCAAAAATTAGGGACATCAAAAAAGGAAATACACCCCAGTGGACTGAAAACTCGAAAGAGCGGTCCAGGTAAAAATTAGGGGTTTCAAAAAAAGAAAGGCAAAAGACTGCAACATTCAAGATCCGGACAGGATTCAAGAGGAGAAGAGTCGATCTCGTCATCATCCTTCAAAGGCAAAGGGACTTCGGAGTTATAGGGAAAATAGCACGTGTTGTATCAAAGCAACACTCAAATAAATTTTCTTTTTTGATGTCATCAATGTACCAAGTAAATTTCCACAACGAGGCGCCAATCATAAAGATGGATCGTAGAGACAAATCAGTTGTGTGTGCAGCAGTCGAAGAAGGACTTGACAACAAACCCTGGTTTTACGACATCAAACGGTACCTCGAAGAGCAAGAGTATCCAGAGAATGTCTCACTAACAGACAAGAGAACCCTCAGGAGATTGGCATCCCAATTCTTCCTCAGCGGGAACACCCTCTACAAAAGAAACTATGACCTGGTCTTGCTCAGGTGTGTGGATAAACATGAAGCGGACATGCTCGTCAAAGAAATCCACGAAGGATCTTTCGGAACCCATGCCAATGGGCATGCAATGGCAAAGAAAATCATAAGGGCGGGCTATTACTGGCTAACCATGGAAGCTGACTGTTTCCGCTATGCCAAGACTTGTCACAAATGCCAAATTTACGCCGACAAGGTGCATGTGCCACCAACTCCTCTGAACGTCATGACATCACCCTGGCCATTCTCTATGTGGGGCATAGACATGATTGGAATGATAGAGCCAAAGGCCTCAAATGGACACCGGTTCATCTTTGTTGCCATCGACTATTTCACCAAGTGGGTCGAAGCGGCTTCGTATGCAAACGTAACCAAACAAGTGGTAGCCCGATTCATCAAGAAGGAAATCATTTGCCGTTACGGCATTCCCCACAAAATCATCACCGATAATGGGGCAAACCTAAACAACAACACGATGAAGGAGTTGTGCAAAGACATCAAGATCGAGCACCACAATTCCTCGCCATATCGACCAAAGATGAACGGTGCGGTAGAAGCGGCCAACAAGAACATAAAGAAAATCATCCAAAAGATGGTAAAAATCTACAAAGATTGGCACGAGATGCTTCCCTTTGCGCTACATGGCTACAGAACAGCCATTCGCACTTCAACTGGGGCAACCCCTTTCTCCTTGGTATACGGTATGGAGGTCGTGCTTCCCATTGAGGTTGAAATCCCCTCACTAAGGGTCTTGATGGAAACCAAGTTAGAAGAAGCTGAATGGGTCCAAACAAGGTTCGACCAACTGAACCTCATAGAAGAGAAGCGCCTTACAGCATTATGTCATGGGCAGCTATACCAAAGGAGGCTCAAAAGGGCATTCGACAAAAATGTCCGTCCTCGAGAATTCAAAGAGGGAGACCTAGTATTGAAAAAGATATTACCTATCCACAAGGATCCCCGCGGGAAATGGACTCCCAGCTATGAAGGACCATATGTGGTAAAGAAAGCTTTCTCCGGTGGAGCTTTAATCATCACCACTATGGATGGAGAAGAGTTTCCACTCTCGATAAACTCCGACGCAGTCAAAAAGTACTATGCCTAAAAAAGAAAAAAAAGAAAGAAAAAGCTCGCTAAATCGAAAACCCAAAAGGGCGGTTTAGGCAATAGAGAGCGTCCTGGTAGATCGAAAACCTGAAAAGGCGGTCTAGGCAAAAATTAGGGACATCAAAAAAGGAAATACACCCCAGTGGACTGAAAACTCGAAAGAGCGGTCCAGGTAAAAATTAGGGGTTTCAAAAAAAGAAAGGCAAAAGACTGCAACATTCAAGATCCGGACAGGATTCAAGAGGAGAAGAGTCGATCTCGTCATCATCCTTCAAAGGCAAAGGGACTTCGGAGTTATAGGGAAAATAGCACGTGTTGTATCAAAGCAACACTCAAATAAATTTTCTTTTTTGATGTCATCAATGTACCAAGTAAATTTCCACAACGAGGCGCCAATCATAAAGATGGATCGTAGAGACAAATCAGTTGTGTGTGCAGCAGTCGAAGAAGGACTTGACAACAAACCCTGGTTTTACGACATCAAACGGTACCTCGAAGAGCAAGAGTATCCAGAGAATGTCTCACTAACAGACAAGAGAACCCTCAGGAGATTGGCATCCCAATTCTTCCTCAGCGGGAACACCCTCTACAAAAGAAACTATGACCTGGTCTTGCTCAGGTGTGTGGATAAACATGAAGCGGACATGCTCGTCAAAGAAATCCACGAAGGATCTTTCGGAACCCATGCCAATGGGCATGCAATGGCAAAGAAAATCATAAGGGCGGGCTATTACTGGCTAACCATGGAAGCTGACTGTTTCCGCTATGCCAAGACTTGTCACAAATGCCAAATTTACGCCGACAAGGTGCATGTGCCACCAACTCCTCTGAACGTCATGACATCACCCTGGCCATTCTCTATGTGGGGCATAGACATGATTGGAATGATAGAGCCAAAGGCCTCAAATGGACACCGGTTCATCTTTGTTGCCATCGACTATTTCACCAAGTGGGTCGAAGCGGCTTCGTATGCAAACGTAACCAAACAAGTGGTAGCCCGATTCATCAAGAAGGAAATCATTTGCCGTTACGGCATTCCCCACAAAATCATCACCGATAATGGGGCAAACCTAAACAACAACACGATGAAGGAGTTGTGCAAAGACTTCAAGATCGAGCACCACAATTCCTCGCCATATCGACCAAAGATGAACGGTGCGGTAGAAGCGGCCAACAAGAACATAAAGAAAATCATCCAAAAGATGGTAAAAACCTACAAAGATTGGCACGAGATGCTTCCCTTTGCGCTACATGGCTACAGAACAGCCATTCGCACTTCAACTGGGGCAACCCCTTTCTCCTTGGTATACGGTATGGAGGTCGTGCTTCCCATTGAGGTTGAAATCCCCTCACTAAGGGTCTTGATGGAAACCAAGTTAGAAGAAGCTGAATGGGTCCAAACAAGGTTCGACCAACTGAACCTCATAGAAGAGAAGCGCCTTACAGCATTATGTCATGGGCAGCTATACCAAAGGAGGCTCAAAAGGGCATTCGACAAAAATGTCCGTCCTCGAGAATTCAAAGAGGGAGACCTAGTATTGAAAAAGATATTACCTATCCACAAGGATCCCCGCGGGAAATGGACTCCCAGCTATGAAGGACCATATGTGGTAAAGAAAGCTTTCTCCGGTGGAGCTTTAATCATCACCACTATGGATGGAGAAGAGTTTCCACTCTCGATAAACTCCGACGCAGTCAAAAAGTACTATGCCTAAAAAAGAAAAAAAAGAAAGAAAAAGCTCGCTAAATCGAAAACCCAAAAGGGCGGTTTAGGCAATAGAGAGCGTCCTGGTAGATCGAAAACCTGAAAAGGCGGTCTAGGCAAAAATTAGGGACATCAAAAAAGGAAATACACCCCAGTGGACTGAAAACTCGAAAGAGCGGTCCAGGTAAAAATTAGGGGTTTCAAAAAAAGAAAGGCAAAAGACTGCAACATTCAAGATCCGGACAGGATTCAAGAGGAGAGAGTCGATCTCGTCATCATCCTTCAAAGGCAAAGGGACTTCGGAGTTATAGGGAAAATAGCACGTGTTGTATCAAAGCAACACTCAAATAAATTTTCTTTTTGTTTTTTTGCTTTTTCTTGTTTTTCTCTATCTTTCTCCCGCGGAGTAATCACTTTTTACAAGGATTACATATTCATGTGTTGTTACCCATTCAAGGGATCAAATCTGCATTGAATAAAAGTCATCTTTTAAACCTTTTCATTGCTTTGTGTTCTCAATAATGCATAAAATGTTATTTTTTATTCATGATAAATAACGCATTGAAGCATGGGAAATACATAAAAAAAACTTGCAAAAACGAATGTGGGTTTTACTTGAATTTCTTAAATGTCGAAAGAATTTCGTTGGTCTCCAGCATTGCACCAGGAGCCTCAAGGCCTGAAACTCTTCATCAGTCATTTTAAGATTCGTGCTCTTAAGCAGAAACAAGTGCGTAGCTCACAGTGCGTGAAACACAAAGATCCCGAGTGTCGGAGGAACAAATTTCCCGAAATAAAGCACACCCCATGCATCTTTTTCATCCACTAAAGCTGGATATTGATCATGCTTCCAAAATGATCCTTATATCCCCAGTGTGGTCACAACAAAGCCCAATTTTCATTGGCACCCACAATTGGCACACCCAAAGCCCAATCATCATTGGCACCACAAAAGCCCAATTACCATTGGCACCTCATCACAAATAAAGCCCAATTTTTCATTGGCATTTCCAACCCCAAAGCCCAATCATCATTGTCACTCACAAACACAAATTCCAACCAAAGCCCGACCTTGCTCGGCATCCAATCATAATCCCCAACATTTAACATGTCATCCCACATGTCAGCATATGCATACATCATATCAAACTCATTCATTAGCATGCATCATATCAAACTCATTCATATACATGCATATCATATTCATATCATGCTCCCCAGCAAGCATTCCCCAGTGAGTATCACATATTCACCAACATCTATCATCACCTTTCCCAGTGTTTCAACCTTCAGTGTAAGCGGCTGAATAAGATCACTCCATCCTCAGGTATCCACCTCTAGTATCAACGGCTAGATAAGATCACCTTTCCCAGTGTTTCAACCTTCAGTGTAAGCGGCTGAATAAGATCACTCCATCCTCAGGTATCCACCTCTAGTATCAACGGCTAGATAAGATCACCTTTCCTAGTGTTTCGACCTTCAGTGTAAGCGGCGAATAAGATCACTCCATCCTTAGGTATCCACCTCTAGTATCAACGGCTAGATAAGATCACCTTTCCCAGTGTATCCACCTCTAGTATCAACGGCTAGATAAGATCACCTTTCCCAGTGTTTCAACCTTCAGTGTAAGCGGCTGAATAAGATCACTCCATCCTCAGGTATCCACCTCTAGTAACAACGGCTAGATAAGATCACCTTTCCCAGTGTTTCAACCTTCAGTGTAAGCGGCTGAATAAGATCACTCCATCCTCAGGTATCCACCTCTAGTATCAACGGCTAGATAAGATCACCTTTCCCAGTGTTTCAACCTTCAGCGTAAACGGCTGGATACGATCACCTTCATCCCCAATGGATCGACCTTCAGTGTGAGCGGCTGAATAAGATCACCTTTATCCTCAGGAATCTACCTCCAGCATAGACGGCTGGATATGATCACCTTAAGCCCAAGCCAGTCTAAGCACCCCCCGAGGCGACGACTTGTCTATTTCACTCATAGTTTATGCACTAGTAGCCAAACCAGGTCAACCTGCATTTACTTTTGTTCATTGCATTTGCATATCATTATTATCTACTACAATCTTTTCTCACCTTGAAGGACAAAATTTGGATCCTTCTTTTACTTAATTGCTCTTCACAAAGAGTTTACGTGATGCCTTTGGCACTCACATACTCTATGCAAAGACACAATTAAGTAGGGGCAGCTGTTGTACCCCAATTTTGTCCTAACCCTTTTAAAACAAAAAGGGAGAATCCCCAAAAAGTCTTGACCTGCACCCTGTTTCCATGAATTCCAGCAATTCCAGTCACAATCAGCCCCCATTGGGTTCTGAAATTTGCCAAAGTCTTGACCATGATCACAAGGCAGGGTCACTTCCCTCCTTTTGCATTAAATGCATAGCCATTAGTCATGATCATCAGCCCAAAAAGCAGTCTGTTTTTAGGGGATTTGCCATCATTGCATTTGATCTCATTTTGCCTATAAAAGCAATGCAAGGGAAGGATTATAGACCAAGAATTCTTTGATAAAAAACCGGTTCTTAGAGTAAATTTTAAAGCATAAGATTGAACCTTTGAGCAATTTCTGAAAGAAAAACAAGAGCAATTCAAAATTCAAAACAGTCCAGTTTTCAACACATAGTTCAACCCAGCTTGTTCAAACACAATCCAATCCAACCCTAGAACATTTAAGCAGTTGTTTTAGGGGATTTTAGAACAAAATCAGGATCAGTAAGAACATTAGCCAGAAGCTCTGTTTTCTGTTCTTGTTTTGCAAACAATCACAAACCAGCCCAGAAATCAAAACCAGCTACTCAAGCACCTTTAAACATCACTCCAAAGTAAGGAATAACAGCAAACACATCATCTGTTATTGTTATTTCTTATTCCTCAACATTCAGCTTTGCAAAACCATAATTATTCAAAGCTTGTTCAGTTTCTTGCATCCCAAGCATCAGCTGGAGCTTTGTAAGTCATTCTGAACCTCTTTCATATTTCATTTGCATTGCTGTTTGCAGTTGTTTTGATTCCCATGTGATTCAGCATCAGTTTCTGCATTTTTTAAGTGTTTTTAATTGGTTTTGAACTAAGAAACATCTTTTGAGACTTCAAAGAGATCCCAATCTTTGCAAAACACAAAAATAGAAGTGGTTTAAACCCTTTTCTAACCAAATTCGAAAATTTTGCACCCCTTTGAGGTTCTGAAAACTGATCAGAAGCTGAGTCTGAACAGTACTTCAGACTCTGAAGTTTAGAGTCTGAACAGTGCTTCAGACTCTGAAGTTCAGAGTTTGAACAGTGCTTCTGAAGGTCAACAGAAGTCAACCCATGAACAGTGCTTATGAAAGTCAACCAAAGTCAACGTCTGAACAGTACTTTAGACTCTGAAATTTCAGCTTCAGAAGCACTGTTCACACAGACTCAGGATTTCAGCTTCTGAAGCATTTCTGGGCAAATTTTAAGGTTCAGAAGCACTTCTGGGTTTATTTTTAAGGCTCAGAACCTGACATTTCTTTTAAACCCTTTTTGAAAAGGTTTAAAACTCATTTGGTTCAAAACATAACAAGTGTTTTCTTTGGTTTTTATTTGGAATTTCATTAAGTTCCAACAACAAACTTGAACAGCTTTGTTCATGAATTTTAACAAATTTAAACAACACTTGTTTACTTTACAAACTTGAACAGCCTTGTTCATAATTTTCAAACACACTTAAACAACTTTTGTTCATCAAGTTTCAAAAGCATTTGAACATTAACTTGTTCATTAGATTGCAAAACAATTTGTGCATTTTTCATAAACTTATCCTTTTTCAATAAGTTTCAATCACAAGCTTGAACAATTTTGTTCATGATTTTCCAACAAACTTGTTCATTTTTCAAACTTGAACAACAAACTTGTTCTTAAGTTCCAATAACTTGAACAAACAAGCTTTGTTCATTAACTTTCAAAACAATAAACTTGAATGAAAAAGGAATGTTTTGACGTATGTCTCTTCATTCCCCGATTGAATAAGCACTTGACGTTGTCTCGTTGCTTAGACGATCGTCATTCTTTTCAAACATTCACCAAAAATACCTTTTTAAGTTTTAATCTTAAAACTTGAATGAAAAAGGAGTGTTTTGACGTATGTCTCTCCATTTCCCCGATTGAACGAATGCTTGACGTATGTCTCGTTGTTCGGACAATCGTCATTCTATTTTCAACGTATCCAACACAAAACAACCTTTTCTTGATCCTGTTGGGTCAATTTGAACCCTTTCTTGATCCCGTTGGATCAATCGAACCCTATCTCAAATCCGCTGAGTCATTTTACTCAATGCTTGATCCCGTTGGATCCTTTGAGCCTTTTCTTGGTCCGCCGTGACCAACCAACCATTTCTTGACCCCTCGTGGTCAATTGAACCCTTTTCCCCAACGAACTTGCTTTTAACATTTCTAGCGCAATTTTAAACAAACGCTTAAGCCTCCCATGCGCGAGCACACAAGCTACGTTTAATCGCAAGAATACGGTTAAAACATCGTTCATTAAAAACAACCAACAAATAAACGTTTTTCTACCAAAGAACTACGTTAAGCTTTGAATTCTCCATCGCACCAGGAGATACGTAGGAGCAAGATCATAATCTTGTCAAGCACAATAATAAAAAACAAACTTTTTCCCTCTTCTTTATTATCTTTATATATTTAAGCATGCAAGCAAATTTTGAAAACACTTTTAGCCTTAACTAACTAGGAGGTTCCCGTTGAGTACAACGGACGTGAGGGGTGCTAATACCTTCCCCTTGCGTAACCGACTCCCGAACCCGGTAATGGTTGCGATGACCATCCTTTCCTCATCGTCAAAGGGTTTTATTATCGTTTCCCTTTAAAAATAAAAAAAACTCAAGGGTTTATCAACGTTCCCTTTAAACAAAAACTTTGGTGGCGACTTCACAGTCTTTTCGAGCGTCCTTTAAGACCTCGATTGCGCTCTGTCTTTTTTAGACGTTCGCCAGATGGTATGCAACCTAAGGACTACGATGGATGAATAAGTGCTAATAATAAGACCCGTTGCAGGTTGAAGTGTGAATCAGATATTCAGATGTGTTCTATAAGTAAGGAGATTGGAAATAAGTTAAGTTTAACTGGAATTTTACTCAATGAAGGTTGGATAATAAATATTAAGTTGTTGGAATATAGTGAACTGATGGACGAACAAAGTCGAATTTCCTTGATTGGATGAAGAAGGCAAGTTCTAGATAACACAAGATTAAGATAGATTAGTATTTTGAGAAATAGTTGGAATTTTAGCCGAGTTTTATTTAGAGGCTTTATTATCAGAAAGATCGGCACTAGTACGCTAGTTAGTGTTGTGTTTAATGTAATAAGTTCTATGTTCAATTGATGGATTTCCTTATACAATTATTTTGGAAAGCCGGAAGTGATTACCTTATGATAGTATGCTTTCAAAGGTGGTAGAACGTACAAACTTTGGGGTTGTTTAAACTATATGAAGAACCATTCAGCTAATAAGATCAAGACTTGAATTAAGAATACAATAACAAGTTACTGGAGGAATCCAATAGATTATGATAAGTGCAAAAGTTTAAGATCGATTAATTGGGTTCTCGAAGAGACATAACCTATGTTTGGGCGTGCAAGAGAACCGATAAGAGTTTGAATCTTTTCAAGACGGATTGTTCCGTAGAAACTCAAGGGTAACTTAAGGGACATGATAGAGTTATGGAGACCGAAGTTGTCTCGGAAAGATTATGAGTATGAAATCCTTACGGATAAAGATAGAATGATTAGTAATGGGACTCAAACCCTCAGTGGATTCAGTGTACGAAAGATGTGAATCTCCAGAAGTCATAGAATGTTTTGGAATTTGCCACAAGTGATTGTGTGTGAATTTAAGTCGCCTCAAGCATGCTTTCAATTGGGTTTCCACAATGTTTTAATGATTATACATGAAGAGCTGACCAAGAGATGGTTACAGAATTCAAGATATGGAGAGTAAAGTTAGAACCAGAGTATGAGCCGTTGATAGGAGCATTGTTGGGCTCGTAACAGTTGCTGAAAACTGTTTACAGGTTTTGGCATATAATCGTGAAAGTAAGTATATGGTCCATGTACGAAAGGAAACACAAACTCAGGTGATGACCAATCCGTAAGTTAAGCAGATGGTTTAAGCCACAAGAGAAACAATAACGTCAGATGGTTTTGTTACGGTAACTACAAGGGATGAAGTAAAAGGAATGGTCAAGGAAAATTTTATTTGGCAAGAGTGGTGTATTGCTCCAAGTCTAACTCAAGTTGTTAAGAATCAGAGTTGCGCAGCGGAGTAGTAATCCAAGAATGAATTAATGAACAATGCTAAGTTGAAGTTTAGAAAACGAGAAGATGTTAAGTGCTTCATCCTTATTATACGGAATAGCAGTAAGTATAGACGACTTGAACATATCACAAGTTCTAATGGAAAATTTTGGAAAGTTAAGTAAAGGAAAACTTTAAACCTCGAAACCCATGAGAAATGGAATATTGGAATAGTTTAAGAATATATGGTAAGGAATAAGAAGGATGTGATTCTAGCACTAAGTCTGAATCAATGGAAGTTATCGCTAAAACGGTAGTTTAGCTATTTTAGCTCAACAACATCAAGTATACTTGAATAGTCAGTTAGTCTAAAGAGAATTAAGCATGAGCCAACAACGGTACAGGTTGCGCTTGCAAGATAAAATATTTGAATTTGAGGCCTTGATCAGAACGACAATGCAGTGGTGAATGAGTTTAATTTCACGTTGTACCAATGTCATGTCAACATATCTTAGCTGAAGAGTTCGGAAACTCTTGAACTTAATGTTCGCCAGTAAAGGAAGGAGAACTTTCATGCAGATTAAAAGTCACTCGTAGTCCACAGTAGAGGGCTACATATTTTCAGGTTATGACTAAAGGATTAAAGGCTAAGTGTGCTATTTTTGGTAGCAATCAAGTAGAGTTTCTATTGAAAACAAGGATCTTGAACTCGACGTCCAGAATGAGAAAAAAGTTTGTGATGCCGATAGAATGTAACAATAATTTACGGGTTGTTGTACACTTAAGAAATAAACACGAGTAACATTGGCGGGGCAAACCTTGCAAGCCAGTTGAAAGGCAAATCCCGGATGTTACAAAATGAGTTAAGAGTAAGAAGAGATTCCCAATTGATGTGGTAGTGTCTCAAATATGTTAAGATCAAGAATGATGTCCCGTTAGTCGGACAAGGATGAGGTGGTGTATTGTGTACCCGTCAGTAGTGTACACGTGCTCGCTTATGTATGTAAATTATATGCTATGAAATGTACCATATGGTGTTACGTGAGATGATTTATACCACTCATCACTTGGGCTAAACTCCTATGAGTTTTGGATTTACCAATATAGAAAATATTTATGCTACGGCAAGAATTCGAGAATAATTTGTGACATAAATGAGGGAAGATCATCAACTCCAAGTAATGAAGGATGATTTCTAAGTTATTAAGATAAGTGACGTCGTAGACCAATTGGAGCAGAACGCGAGTAATCTGTAAAATTCCGCGAGCTCTTGAGAATTCCGTAGTGGAAGTAATAATTAGAATTGTGATAAGTAACACGTCGTGAGGTCGAAAGAAAGGAACATAGTCAAGTGAATCGGATAAGATGGTTCAGACAACCACATATCCTATTACGTAAGAGTTATGTGATATGCATTAAGCCTTTCAGTTAAAGAAAAGATTGTCGAGTATTTTCGACTTATAGAATTGGAATTTCGATAAGCAAGTTAAGAAGAGAAAGGAATGTGAAAGGTATATTTATATATATGTGATTTCCAGAGGATTCTAAATTTCGAGGACGAAATTTCTTTAAGGGGGGTAGATTGTAATATCCCGCTTAAGACTTGAATATTTATTAATATTGAGACGATGTATCAGAAATGTTTTAAGCAAAGGGTAATTTGGTAAATCGTCAGTTAATGGATTTATTTATATGGCAAGTGTAATATCCCGCTTAGACGTAACTTTTATCGATGATTGAGGAGTAAAATGGAAGCAATGGCAAAGTTGTAATAATATTTGAAAGAGAGGATTTTTAAGGGGGAAAACAAGATATTTTCCCTTCATTTCTCCTCTCCCCTCACTCTCTCCAAAATCTGATCCCTCTCATCTCTCTCTTCCAAACTCACGCCAATCCTCCCTTGGTGATCAACCATCATTCTTCCTTCCTTCCAAACTTCTTGGAATCTTAAGCAAGCTATTTTGGGAGTTTAGAGCAAAAGAATTAAAGGAGAATCAAGGAAAGGAGTAAGAGCAAGTTAAGGATTTGGAGTTCAGAACTGAGTAAAGCACCAATCAAGGCTTAGGTGAGCTCCCTAGAGTTTTATAACCCGCTTTGAGTATGTTTAAGTGTTAATTATAATTTGAGCAAGTTTAGAAATATACCCTAATTCTTTGTTATGTGTTGATTCCTTGTTCAATCATGTTTAAACTGTTTAAATGCTAAGGAAAATCCTTTTTAATACCTTTGGGAAGCTTGGGTAAGTTGGAATGGTTTGAAATGATGAAAAAATGCATTTTCTGAGTTTTCTGAACTGTCATGGTCACTACAGCGACCAGCCCGTCGCTATAGCGACCAGACAGCATTTTGAGTTCTGCCTACGGTCGCTACAGCGACCAGCCCGTCGCTATAGCGACCAGGCACATTTTCAGGTTCGACCTACGGTCGCTGCAGCGACCAGGCCGTGGCTGTAGCGACCACATCAGGACAGCTCAGGACAACTTAGCTGTTTTGGGCGTTCTGGTGCGCGTAGGCGAGGTTTTTCACATCCGTTTTCTCCAAAAACATTTAAGAATGATTAAACATCATTTTAACTCACCTAAGAGGCATCCTAAGGGATGTAATTATAAGGAACAAGGATGGTACAATAACTTAGAATTGTGAGGGCAAAGTTCAGACGGGTACGAGAATACTTCCAACAATCAAGTAGTGGCTTATGATAACGATAAGCCTAAGACCCTATACTTATATGTTAAGCAATGGGAGAGTGGTTCCCTTAAGTAATGCATTAAATATGCAAAAAGCTCATAGTAAATTATTAGACGTACTTTCAAGTACTTAAGATAAGAAAATTAATGAGAATGAGAATGCACTCAATTAAGTGTGCGTAAGCACAAGAATGATCCAATGTTCAAAGTTAAGAACCTTTACATATGTTAAGCATTTAAGAAAGATTTACTTAAAGAATGCATCAGATATGCATAAGTTATAATTATAAGTTATATGTATATATACAATGAATAAGAACAAAGTATCTAAATGACTAGATGTGTCTCCTGTAGGCTCGTTAGTTAGTATACAGGGGGTTCTGGTGAAGTTACCGCCTTAAATGGCAGCTGGAATGGTGAAGTTACCGCTCGTGAGGGCAGCTACACATCCAAGTCAAGAAAGTTAATGTGTCTCCTGTAGTCTTGCTAGTTAGAATACAGGGGGTTCCGGTGAAGTTACCGCCTTAAATGGCAGCTGGAACGGTGAAGTTACCGCTCGCGAGGGCAGCCACACAAAAGAAAAGAGGAGTCCGGTGTTAGCCTGATATGATAGGAATTTCACCGGTAAGAAGAGAGATGTACTTCGGGGTTACTCCACCCGGATGCACTCCGTAAAATGAACTCAGATAAATATTGTTTGTTCAACGCTGACTTACTAACTTTATAATTAAGAATGATGTAAAGTAATACTTATGAATTATTATGAGAATATGATGAGTAGTCAGCAAAGAAAGAAAGTGATCATAGGATGTCCCCAGATCACTAAGTATGAGTTTAAGTTTAAGACGAGATTATGACAAGTATAAGATAAGATAAAGACATGTAGCGATCCTAGGTTTCCCCTTGATCGCGAATTATGTAGAGAATGACGGCGATCGTAGGTATCCCCAAGATCGCTAAGAGTAGGCACGGCGGCCCTAGTTTTCCCCCGTGGTTGCCAACAGTAGGTTGGGCTGGAGCTCACTGAGACAATATGTCTCATCCCAATCCTTCTGGTGCAGGTTTTCAGGTTAGCAAGAGATGTTCATGATGATATTCTTCAGGAAGACACTGGATGGAGTGCAGTTGCTCGTTGTGGACAAGCTTAGGAGGTTGTCAGATTATATATATGTATATGAAAGTGTATTTTATGACATTTGGATAATTGTGTAAGCGAGCCAATTGTACTCATTCAGTTGTATTGTATTATTATTATTGAAAATTTTAATGTATCCGGTATCAGAATAATACACATGCTAAATATTCTAGATAATTTAGTATGGGTGTTACACCAACCCCCCACTTGCTTCTTCAAAAGTTGGTAATTATCCTCCCACGAGGCACTAACCAAATAATGGTTTGGATACGATGAGGTCTCTTCCACATCCATAAAGTTTTCCAATCACCTGCCACACCCAAAGAGGTATATCCTACTGCAAATTATAAACACTTTGGACACTAAACTGATGAGTGTTAGTGCCTCCCCATCCAAGAGTATCCAACCCATCATAATCTAAAGGGGATGGGAGGGCCAAAGAATTGTGAACAATGTTCACTTGTAAGTATTCCATCAAGAAGTTTAGATCTCAATCACTAGAAGGATTAAGAGAATCCCTGACTGAAAGAGTAGTGTCAACATACACTTGGCTTACTAAAGAGAATAGAGAATTATTATTTGGCACCCATTTGTCTAACAAAAAATTAGTACGTCTTCCATCCCTAATTTGTCAAATTACATGACGTTGACAATTATCCCAAATCCCTGCTAGCGCTTTCCAAAGGGGGGATTCATAAGGTTGGGCGCTATTAGTAATACTAAGATCATATTTAATGTAGAAAAAATGCCATGAACAATTGCACTGATGCTTGAGAAAACTTAGCTTAATTTTTTTTTCCCAAGTAGTCTACGGGTTAGAAACTTACATCTTAAGATAAATAAGTAGAATGTTTGGAGTTCAAACGCGACCTTTGTATATATTATGCGATGTTCATACTAACCGAGCTAAACTCACATGGACAACTTAACTAAATTATTGTTTGTATTATTGTGATATTTATCGCCGCATTTTTTTTGTTACATTTAAAAAAGAGGTGTAACACAAGGACACCTCATGAGGTCACTCATCCTATTATTACTCGTCTCAGGATGTCCAGTAGTCCTTGAGCGAAACAATTGGTCCATTTACCCATTCTCATACTCTTATATTTTCCTACAAAAAGGGTTCGTTTGTAATTGAGACACACATAAGAAAGACTAAAACTCCCACTTTTCTCTCTTTCTTTCCATCATCTCTAATTTTCATAACACGTTATCAACATGATAAAAAAATAATGAAAATTGTAACTAATCTGACAATCCTTCAGTGATGCATAGTTATTAAATTATTTTGAGTTCTTCAAGAACTATAAAATAATTCTAATCAATTTATTTGTGCAATCCTTCAGAGATGCATCAGTGTTGAATTATTTATGAATTCATTACAAGAAATTGAGTTTTTAAGCAATCATTCAAGGATGCGTTCTTTTTTTTTAATGTCATATAGTTTCAAGAACCATATTATAGATGTGATCGATCTCTTGTGCAATCCTTCCGAGATGTATGAATATTAAATTTAGTATAAATAAACATTATATAATATTCATAATGACGATAATGTGTATCTATAAGACACTGATTTCAGTTGATGGAATTGCAACAATGTAGCCTATAATCATCGATAAAAAGAAACTTATTTTACATACTAAAATATATTAAGAAGATTTGTGTACCTTCTCAGCTGGTTAGAGCGTGCTGATAACGTGCTATGAAGAATATTTGCATTTAATATAGATATGTGATAATGAAGATCATGGGTTAAATATTGTAGATAAAGAAAATATATGCAAATGGAAAGAGAAAATTCTAGTGAAATCAAACTCGTTTTGTAGACTGAAACTTTATAGACTCGTAGTCTGCACACTTGAAGATGTGACGTTAATTAGATATATATGATTTTTTGTGTCAAAAGAGAATAAGAGTGATAAAACACGTGTGCGCGCACACACACATACATATGTGTGTGTGTGTGTGTATTGATATGTTCACCATAAGTGAATTGGTAAATATTTATCATTTATTTTTAAGAAAATAATTCACATAAAGTGAGTTTAAGAACTATTTCTTGCTTGATTAGGTTTAGTAGCATATAAGAGGCTCAATTTATATAAAAGATGTGTTACAATATATGATTCACTTGATAGTAATGATTATATGAAACTCACTTAAGGATTTAATTTTCGTGAGACATACTATTAAAATTAATGGAGAAACGACATCATTTGTCCCTTTTAAAGATTAGGAAATTAATTTGTTATTTTGTTATAAACGATTTTATTATGATGGTATAAATATTTTTTATTATAACTCCTGAAGAGATTCTAAAATTTGTTGATTATAAAAAGGTTTGAAATGAATAAGTTGGATGCTCATAGTTTGTTTGGATTTGCAAATTTATTATTTAAATGAGATTTTGTGAATCAAAAAACTTAAAATAAATTGATAAAGACAAATCCAATTGGTTATGTGCTAGAATGATTGCGATGTCATTTAACATGAACAAAGATCATGCCATGCCTCAAGAAAATGATGAACTTGAATTGCTTACCATATCTTAGTTCAAACAAGGACACTAACATATTTTGTTAATTATATATATATATATATATATATATATATATATCGTTGTATTTTATCTTTGTCAATAATTTGTCCGAAACTTTTGAGAAACTTGTACTAAGGATTGATCTTCGTCGTCTTAGAGATAATTGTCTTCACGAGGGGGAGGAATTGAAGGGTTCTGCACTCTTTTTCCCTTCACCATGGTTTTATCCCATTGGGTTTTTTGGTAAGGTTTTTAACAAGATAGTTCACACGCAAAAGAATATTGTACTCTTTTTCCTTCATTAAAATTTGTTCCCATTGTTTTTTTTCTAATAAAATTTTAATGAAACATATCTTTAATGGACATCCAAGAAGGAGTTTTATGAATATATTATGGGTGGATGTCCATTAATCATTGGACTAAGCAATTGACATATTTATCCATTCTCATACGTATTTCTCAATAAATCGAGTTTAAATTGTCGAAAAGACACAATTCCGTTTGTATTAGCTTATTTTAGAGCTTATATAAAACAACTTATGCAAATAAATAAGTTTTTATGTATTATTTATAAGTTTTTAAGGTTGTTTATGAAGATACAATTTTTGCTAGTAAGAGTTTATAAATTAAAATAAAAACTTTTTTTTTGAAAGATAAAATAAAAACTTATTTATTTATATAAACTATTTTTCATAAGTTCAAAATAAACTCAAACCAAACGGGGACTAAAACTCTCACTTTTCTCTCTTCTCCCCGCCATCTCTAATTTTCATAACAAAAATACATTTTTGGGATATTCGCGATCCTGCAAGGACATTGGAAGCTTGTAGGATGAGAGAATAGCGGTGATCCACGTGCCTGCCAAAAATCAATGTTTGACTATGTCAATCTAAATCTAAAAATCCCTTGAGTGGTTTGGTTCCGTGGTTAATTTAATTTAATTTAATATTTAACAACAACAATGATAATAAAATTAATAATTGTGTGGGTAACATAACAAGAGAAGAAGTAAGATTTGTGATTTTGTGCAAGCAAACACAAGGTATTTTAGGTTGGTTTCAATGGCAAACATTCTAGGTCTTATCAGACTTCGTATCAAAAAAGGCATAAATCTCATACCTCATGATTCTCGTACCAGTGACCCTTATGTTCTTGTTACCATGGCTGAACAGGTTAGTTAATTAGAGGTTATTTCTGTTTTTTTATTCATTTTAAATTAACTAAATCATTATTTCATGTTTATATTTAAGAACTAATTGAAATAAATACGGATTGCATGTTAACATGATTAATCACATCAAGTTGAACTATGATCTTTCTTTTTATTGGTACAGTAAATATAAATCTGTGACTAATTTAACTTTGGGTTAAATAAGTAAATTGTCTCCATAAATATACCAATTTGATTTTAGTCCTTCTAAAATATTCCTCAGACTTTTGGTCCCTTCTATGAAATTAGTCATTGCTCTACATTGAAAACGAGGACTAATTTCATGGATGAAAAATTTTGGAGGAACCAAAAGCCTAAGGAATATTTTAGGGGGACTAAAATCAAATATTGATATATTTAGGAGACCATTTACTTATTTAACCCTTTAACTTTTTGTCACTGTTATGATCTGTTACTAACTTATTATAAATGGTGCAGACACTGAAGACTGCTGTTGTGAAAGATAACTGCCATCCTGAATGGAATGAAGAACTGACACTTTACATTAAAGATGTTAACACACCAATACATCTGGTCAGTACTCAGTACTCAGTACTCAAACTCTAACTTTTTTTAAGTTGCAGAAGAATTTATTTCAAACGAGAAAATAACTAAATAAAAGGAAAAATGGAAAACATATAAAAGGGAGAAGAAAACTAAAATTAGCTACAGAAATTTATGACTACCTCTAATTTATTAGACTAATGTATTGTTTTGCTTTTAAAGAAATTTTCACGCTTCCTTAGTTTATACTTCTGTGATTTGGATGTAACTACAATGAACTTATCTTCAACTGAGATAGTGTCATTATCTAAATCGACCTTATCCCTACGGTCCAAAAACTTGGATCAAAGGGAACTGAGTTCATCACAAACTTGGTTGCGGCTCTTACATCACTGAAACTCTATCTTATGTCATCAATAAGTAATGTAGCTTAACTAATGGTTTAAACCACGGTAAGGTTGTGCTCACATTGTGATCTTTGATATCAATGAGAATCACAAACAAATAGTCTTGATGTTGTAGCCTAGATCAAGGGCGCACACAGACCCTTTTTTTTTCTTTCCAAAACGACGAGCCTAATATTAAATTGTTGGTGGTATTGAATTTTGTTTTTCTCTTCAGACAGTTTGCGACAAAGACACTTTCACTGTGGACGACAAAATGGGCGAAGCAGACATAGACATAAAGCCATATCTCCAATGTGTGAAGATGGGGTTGAACGATCTCCCAGATGGGCATGTAGTCAAGACTGTTCAACCAGATACGACTAACTGCCTAGCCGAAGAGAGTAGCTGCGTATGGAGAAATGGAAAAGTCGTCCAAGAAATGAGTTTAAGATTGAGAAATGTTAAGTCTGGTGAAGTACTTGTCGAAATTGAGTGGATTGATGTTACGGATTCCAAAGGCAAAGGCTTATCTAAGGTTGAGTTTTAGGTGTACTTGCCTTCTCTAACTTTATGCATTACTACTTTTATTGCGACTGTTTTGTATCATCATAAGCTGAAGTTACTATGTAAGATTGTCTCTTTAATCTTAGTTTGATACTGATGTCAAATTCACTAATATTGACTGAAATTTGTTTATATTAAAGACAAGACAGGCAGAAGAGAAGGTTCATGAAATACATACATTAAATTGCACTATCAGATTCAAGTTCAAATGCAGATTATAAAATAAATTTCACTCACAAAGTATACAAGAATATTCCCCTTACATTTAGCTCACCATTTTCAAAATATGACTACTATAATTTAAAATAAGCTTCTTATTTTCAGACTCATTTAAATCAAGTTTGAATACTCACCGGTTAAAATTTTCTACCCTTATTTCCTTTCCTCACTATTTCCAAACTCGAAACATTATCCAAGTTCAGATTCTTTACTACTCAGACCAACAAGCGTCTACATAACTTGTCTTGATAGATGAATGGGTTCAATCATATACAATAAGAAAGTAAACTAAGTTTATTGAAATTTTTAAATTTATTTTTGTGTAGGTTGCCTCCATTTTACAAAGTTCTTGGGACAACTACCTAGTATATATTATGTGGTTCTCCAGAAATGCTCAAAATTTCTTGTGACTTCAGACACTGCTAGCTCAACTTACTGCTAGAAGTTGTTTTGGCTCTTCAACTGACACTAACCACAAGCATGGTCAATTATGTTTAATCAATCATGATTATAATGACAAAATTGCTATAAGTTTTTTGTCACGTTTTCAATACAGAAGTAATCTGCAAGAATATACCAGACACACATTTTACTCTTCAAAATATCCTTGGAACTAATGACAAAAATAATTGGCATATAGACAAAAAGAACAACAAAAATCTTTGAGATATTTATTTTTTGTTCCTGTTATATTGGATTTGTAAGGTTATGGTTTAATGCTACTGCATTCACCTTATCTCTTAAAACTTGGTTTTAATTCAAATAAAGCAAGAGCGGCAAACAAAATAAACAATGGCTGCTTCTACTTCACCAAAATTCTCAACATCTTTGCACAGAAATATAAAGAAAACATACTATCATTCTTTGCTAGGAAATAGTACATCTTTGCAAACCAAACTTGGTTTCTCATCTTCTGTGCCATTCAATAAATCAGTAATAAGTGTGAAATCTTATGGAACTGCAAAGTATGATGAAGTAGTGGTGGATGAAGAATTGGACAAGATTAGGAGGCTTCAGAATGGTTCAGATGTTAGAGGAGTTGCATTGGAAGGCGAGAAAGGAAGAACAGTCGACCTTACTCCACCTGCTGTGGAGGCAATATCAGAGAGTTTTGGGGAGTGGGTTATCAATGGTTTAGAGAAGGAAAAAGGATATCCTGTTGAGAATGTGAGTGTGTCTCTTGGACGCGATCCTCGAATTACAGGGTCAAAATTGAGCGTTGCAGTGTTTGCCGGTCTTGCTCGTGCTGGTTGTATGGTGTTCGATATGGGACTAGCTACCACACCCGCTTGTTTCATGAGCACATTGTTGCCTCCGTTTGTCTATGATGCTTCAATAATGGTAGGTTACACAAAACTTGCTAGTTCAAAAGTACTATACATAAGTGCTTATTCAATACGCGTTTAACTAAGTTATTTATTCAACAGATGACAGCGTCTCATTTGCCTTGCACACGTAATGGTTTGAAATTTTTTACAAAGAGAGGGGGGCTGACTTCACTGGAGGTAGAAGAAGTATGTGACAAAGCTGCTCGTAAATATGCAAATAGATTGGCCAGAGTGTCTACTCTGCTTAAAGTTCTTCCAACAAAAGTTGATTTCATGAGTGCTTATTCAAAGCACCTAAGAGAAATCATCAAGGAGAGAATAAGTCATCCTTTGCATTATGAAACTCCACTCAAGGGTTTTCAGGTTTGACTAATAATACATCTACATATTTCTTGTTTGGCTGTTACATATGCTTCTATTTGGTATCATCTAAATCACCCTTGCCTTAAGTTATACTTATTCACTATATTAAGATCTTAGCAACTACAACATTTAAGATTGATATTTTAAAAACCGAATCGAACAGTTCAATCAGTTGAGCCATGAATTGGAAATGCCTGAACTATGGTAATTTGAGCGGTTTGATAGCACTTTCGTTCCAATTCTAGCGGTTTAAAGCAGTTTAACCATGACACAAACGGTTCCATCAGTTGAACCATGAACTGGCACTGTTTACAGTTCAGTTATTTGAGCGATTCAACCGCAGTTTGGTTTTAACTCGAGAGATTTAAAGCATTTTAACCATGGCCTAGAGCCTGGGGGTCTCGTTGGTTGGATGTTTGGTTTGTTTTATAAAACATTATTTAGGACTATGTATCTATCTCCACTGACTCACAGAAAAGGAAATATAAAATAATCTTGCAATAATTATGAGTTTTTTAAGCAACATTTTTTTCGCATAAGCTAAAACTAACTTATATATTTCAATCTTTTGAGAAGCTCTCTCATTTAACATATGCATAAATACATATGATCTTATATGGATTTTGGTAACTAAAAAACAATAAACTTATTTTCACTGATAAGCTGGCATAAGGCACAAGTTAGAAGCTAATCCAAACGAGGCCTAACTGCATTTTGAAGAGAGGCTGGATGCATGCTTAATGTTGGCATTCTAGTTGATAGTAACATTTGCAAAAGACCGAATATTTGAATAACAAAGGGAATCTTCTACAGATAATAGTGAATGCTGGAAACGGTTCAGGAGGATTCTTCACATATGATGTCTTGGACAAGCTTGGTGCAGATACCTTTGGCTCTCTGCATCTCAAACCTGATGGCATGTTTCCTAATCACATTCCCAATCCCGAGGACAAAATTGCCATGGCAATGACAAGAGCAGCAGTGTTAGAAAATTCGGCTGATCTCGGAATAGTCTTTGATACTGATGTGGACAGAAGCGGTGTGGTTGATAACAAAGGGAATCCAATAAATGGTGACAAACTCATTGCTCTCATGTCTGCAATTGTGTTGAAGGAAAATCCAGGATCAACCATAGTAACCGATGCTCGTACGAGTATGTCGCTCACTAAGTTTATAACTGATAGAGGAGGTCACCATTGTTTATACCGCGTTGGTTACCGAAATGTCATTGACAAAGGAGTTCAGCTTAACAAGGATGGAATTGAAACACATCTTATGATGGAAACATCTGGTCACGGTGCTTTGAAAGAAAACCATTTCCTTGATGATGGTTAGTTAGTTAATTAGTTAACATTCATGTTCATGCATTTTTTGTTTCATTGTTTTCATTTTCATGTTGAATGTTTTATAGATGATTCATCTGATTATGTTTCTGTATTTTTATATAATCAAGGGGCCTACATGGTGGTGAAAATTATAATTGAAATGGTAAGAATGAAGCTTGGTGGTTCAGATGAAGGGATCGGCAATCTTATTAAAGATCTTGAAGAGCCTTATGAATCAATAGAACTAAGGATAAATATCATTTCCGAACCTCGAAATGCTAAAGCAAAAGGATCGGAGGCAATCGAAACATTTCGAAACTACGTCGAGGTATATGTCTTAAAACCAACTAAACTCCAACTAGCTTTGGCTTCTTTAAGGCGATAGAGAGTGAATTAAGGGTTTATATTTCACAATATCCACAATTTTTTGTGAACGTGTATATAATATCAATCATTGATTTCGTCCATAGTTGACGTTACTTACTTTAATTCTAGTCACATTCCTACATATTTTGAACACATTGTGGTTATTTAAAGTGGAGTGTTTTTTTGTTGCTATACAGGAAGGGAGGCTTAAAGGGTGGGAGTTAGACTCATGTGGTGATTGTTGGGTGAGTGAAGGGTGCCTTGTTGATACAAATGACACCCCAACTCACATTGATGCTCAAATGTACAGGTGAGAAGCAAGCTACTACATAATACTCCCTCCGCCTCTATTTATAAGCACATTTTGGGGAGGAAATTTCTCCTTAAATTTAAGGACTTTTTCATAGTTCTAGACGCGTCTATTTTTTTACAAAAAGGGACGGAGGGAGTATTCTAGGAGCTCAACAAATTTGATTTTATATTTCTCTGTTTTGTTCATGAAAACTGACTTTATTGTGGCAAATCAAGGGCAAAAGTATCAAACAACGAACATGGACAACATGGTTGGGTACACGTGAGGCAGAGTATTCACAATCCAAACATTGCTGTGAACTTGCAATCATCTGCTCAAGGAGGTTGCTTGTCTATGGCAAGAGCTTTCAGAGATGAGTATGTCACATTGTTACCACTCTGATTTAATATTCTAAATGCCATTTATTAGAGCCATGATTTGGTTGGCTGATTTATCCTTTTATTCAATTATTATTGCAGTTTTCTCAAAGCAAGTGGAGTTGATACATTCCTAGACATTGCCCAAATTGATAAGTTTGTTGAAAATGGCCCATTAGCCTGATTTACAATATGCAAGGTTACAAGATTAAATTCAGAATAATTGATTCCCATTATCAGCTTCTGTAAGAAAGAAATAGGAGATGAATGATTTTGTGTTATTATTTCTTTCTCTACATGAACATGTATATATACAACATTTTGATACAAATAGATTAATGCCTGCCTATAGCTAAATGTTAATGTCTGTCTCATATGTCAACAAAAGTAACTACTTTCACATCTCATTTAGTCTAATTTAATTTTCCAAGAGTAATAAAAAATGTAATTTTATTTTCTGAATTACCCCTCTGGGAAACTTATTCCCTAAGAATAAAAGAGTTATTAAAATGTTAAACTAAATTAATTGAAGAATATGATTGGAGTAATTAACTTTTGATTATATAACATCAACAAACGTTTTTTTAGACCGGAGGGAGTATTTCAACCGTTACATATATATAAGATTAAGTTATTTCAGATTAAACCCTTGTTTCGGACCAGCCAAATCCCAATGCAAATCGATCCTTCACCCCAAAGAAGCCAATGTTACTCTAATTCCCGTGACACACTAGATAATCCTCGATGATCAAATTATCTCCCTGTGATTAAAATCAAACTGCGATCCACAAATCATGTAGGGATTCAAGCAACCGAATAACCATCTCAAAGTTTCACGCTCCTTACACTTCACCTATATAAGGTTTTGGCCACAGGAAAAGGTACATTCTCTATTCTGGTTAAACCATTGACTTTCCTAAAACCCTCAATTACGTGAGTGTTGTAGTCTTTCTCGGTACATCACCAGGGGCGGACCTGAGCAAGGCAGGGTGTGGCAATAGCCACACCAGCTCAGGTCCTAATATTTTTTTTTATAGGCCCAGGCCCATATTACACAAACACAACATAATTTTTCCCATGTTTCAATTTCTGCAAACGTGTTTCTCTCCTTTCCTCCAAAAGACCAAAACGCGTACACACACACACCCTTTCCGGTCCACCACCCACCGCCGTCGTCGTTTACTCGTTTTCCTCTCCTCTCTCCGCCGGTGTCAGCAGCAGCGCAGCGCCCATCTCCTCTCCTCTCTCAAGTCTCAGCCGCGGTCAGTCTCAAGAGGTTAGCCCTCATCTCCTCTCTGCTTCTCTTTTAGGTTAAATTGATAGTAGACAATAGTGAAATTGAAATTGAATTAAGCTGGTGAAAGTATTGAGAGTACTGGAAGAAGAAATTGAAATTGAATTTAGTAGTGAAATTGAAATTGAATTTATTTTATATTGAATTAGGATGAAATTTTTTTATATTGAGTACTGAATTGATTTTAGGGTTAATCGTGCTTTACCCCCTGTAATATAGGTCATTTCCGGTTTTCCCCTTTAAATTTTTTTTTTTAGATTCCGTCCTTGTAATTTGAAGATTTTTGGCTTTGGACCTTGATGATTTTTGACTGTACAAAATCGATGATATGACAGGTTGTAAACCGAAATTTGCTCAAATTACAGGGGGCGAAATTTTCCATGAAGGTCCAAAACCAAAAAATCTTCAAATTACAAAGATGAAATCTAAAAAAAAATTACAGGGAGAAAACCGAAAATGACCAATATTACAGGGGGAAAACACTATTAACCCTTGATTTTATATTGAATTGAGTACTGATATGATTTTATATTGAATTAGGATGAATAAATTTTTTCCGGTTATGTCTAGAGACAAAGCTAGTAGTATTAAATTTTAATATAACTTCTAATTAAATTTTGTATTATTTAATCATTTGACAAGAAAAATATTGCCCCACTGATATTAGAATCCCAGGTCCGCCCCTGTACATCACCCCTTGTGGAGTAGCAATGCCATACTCCGCCGTAACCAACTAGTTTCGGCCGTCGTCATCAGTCCACTCCGGATCAACCGTATACTTAACTCACCCTCTCTAACGAATGAGTGACTTTGTTCCTCAAACACTATTGGGTCTTAGGAAGGTACATATGCAACACTGATATTATTGCTCAGTAGTTGATCCCTTATAATGGTCATAAACTTCAATGTGAGTGGACCTTGCATGAAATAATGGACTGGAAGCAAGAGCCTTGGCACTGAAATTGATATACCTTAGAATTGGTGTGTTCTAGAAATAAGTAGTTTTATTTTGCATTCATTCATAATCAGTTCCTTACAGATCCTTTAAGGCAAAACCAATGTTCAATTATAAGTAGAAAAACGAGTTTTACACGCTCAATGTGTTTGATAAGTTCACACCTAATCAACAAAGAGTTTTACACGAAAATCAGTACTACATTGTTGTGTTTATTAGCTATATCTAGCTCCTAGCTAGAGTCTAGTTATTTCAGACAGCTTCTGTATTTGTCATTGTTGCAATTGGCTGGTTATTGTTATAGGTAATTTTAACTAACTAATTGTCTTGTCATTTCATGTCAGTCGTTTAGTTATGTTGGTCCTCCATAAATAAGATTGTTGTAAGTACTCTCCTTTTTGAAAATAATTTGTTTTTTTTTTTTAAAGTTTTACACAAATATTAAGAAAATAATAATGTTTTTTTAAGATATTACATTTTTATTAAAATAGTCTTGTTATCTATTGGTGTATTTCTCATCATTAATATACATAGTAATAATTGAGGGGTATTATTAGAACTTTTTTTATTAATTAATACTACATTAAAAAGTGAGAATGACATTCATTTTATAACAATTTTTTTTTTGCTAAATCAATACACATTTTGTAACGGAGGAAATATATACTGATACTACTAGTATATGATAAATTGGACTCAACTTTAGATAACTTATCTCAATTTTTTTTCAAACTTTTACATTGGTTGTCTTTGCAAAATAAATTTACATTATTAGTGTATATTTATAAAAAAAATTAATAAAGTTGTTTTAATTTGGTCTCGTAAATACAACTCATATCATAAAAGGTTGTACAGACAATTATGCCTACGACTTCAAAGTGTCAACAATGCCTTATTGTTATTGAAATTACTACGATCCAGTTTATAAGATGAAACTTAAATCGTATCCCATATTAATTACTTTTATAGCTAGAGTGACATGCCCATTTATCTGTAAACTATAAGCCACATCCAGCGGTGAATTATTTCTCCTAATAAATTTGATGTTCTGGCTGTGAATTTTGTTTTCCACAATTGTCTGAAGTTCATTTAAGCCGTATGGTACGCACTTCATAAAATAATAAGACATTACACGGAAATAAGTCAGAGGCATCTGCTACATAATTTTTCTGACTCTGTCCACAAAAGATTAAAAACAAAAAACATCCATGAGCTGTTTTTAATCACATTGCTTATTTAGCTATAAAGTGTCCTAGTCAATTACCAAGAATTGAAATAGTTGCATTCTGATTTGGACCCTGGCATGGGTTCCATATATAAAAACCATTTTGGGTGGGGATCCCGTTTTGTCGGTGACATTTAACATGCACAAATGATAAATTTATGCACCATGGGAAAGTTTTTTCTGAACCATTGGATCACATAAAGAACACACTATTATAATAGTATCTCAACAGTAGATTTATATCTCTTATCTTCTCCAACCATTATCTCTCCCACCTGTCTCACTATCTTCATCTTCCGTGTATCCCTTTTCAATTCCAGGGTGTGTTTTTCCAATCTCTGCATTCCAATTATGGCAAACTGGACTCAAAAAACATCATATAGCATTGGAATCATTAATAAAATCCCTAATTTATTTGGGGACTTGGTAAGCTATGCATTGGATGAAGGTTCTTCTTCAAATAATAATAATGTTTCAATTAACAAGAATTTTGTAATGGCTTACAAGAAACCCAAATGAAAAACCTTCTTAGTCTGGGATTTGTCAAAAATAAGTGTTTCAATTTTTGTGGGTTTTGTCCCAATATTAGAAAAAAGAGTTTTTCTTATTTAATGGGTGTGTGACTCCATCGAATTCAATAACAGGAAGCAGAGGAAGAATGGATGGCATAACACTAAGAAATCAAGGTAGCTAAAAAATCCAGATCTAAAAAAGTTACTCCTCAAACAACCTTCGTTGAAGTGTCTACGCACACCACAACTGGCAAGTTTTGTTGGAGATGGTTGTCACCGTTAGTGATAGCAGAGGTGGCGGCTTCGAGTTTTTGCAAGCGGTGGTGATGTGGGAGGAGGGTGTGGGGGACGGGGGTGATGGTGATAGAGAGGCTGATTGGGTGGTGGTGGAGGAGTAGGTGTGACGGTGTGGAGGAAAGTTTGTTGTTGGGAGGATAGAGGAGAAGGTAGAGAGAAAAAGTGAGGGAGATCTAATAGTGAGAGACCATGATATAAATGTGTTCTTCATTTAATCTAATGGTAAAAAAATAACTTGTGCATGGTGCACAAATACTATATTTGTGCACCCTAAATGCCACCCGTTTTGTCATGTAACAACTCTGGTCCTTTTCCAATACCCCAGAGCCCAGGCCCCAGAGGCAGAGGCCACCCTGTTGAAGGACTATGTGTCTTGCAAGTGCAACCTAGCTAATTTGAATTTGCAACCAGTTTATCATAATTACGACGTGTCATCGTGATTTTATCAAGTTTGATTCAAAACATGCAAATAGCATTTTTCTTTAAATATATATTTGATATCACGAGGAGTATATCTGAATCACGGTGGTATATCCACTGTGATACCAAATATAGGTTAAGTGGTATAGCTATCGTAATTTAATTCCAATTGTTACCTCAAGAAAATTCACTCTGAAAATATTTGGCACCAAATAACCTTTGGATGGTTGTTACCAATAGGACAATATGAGGTAATAAATTCATAACAGTATTGTCATACTCACTAACAAACCTATTAACAAATATTGCTGAGGAGTGAGTAGTACTTTTTTTCTTTCATAGGAGCACCAATTGGGGTCTATATGAATTCAATTTTTATATATTTATATCCAACGTACGATTGACTAGCTTCACTATACGATTTATGCAATTCAACAAAGACAGTTGGTAGATGGACATAATGAACTGTAAACAAATTTTTTATGGGTCATGTTAACCGGTGCCCCGGGACACTGGTTAAGAAAACCAAAAAAAGAAAGTTTTAAATTAAAAATAATACTTTTTAGATATTTAATAAGTTAACTGCACAAGTTTCAATGTAATATTACTATAATTGTTTCCTTAACCAGTGCCCCGAGGACACCGGTTAACATTTCCCTTCTTTTATATATAGTAAAGGTCTAGAGGAGTTAAGTCCAACTTCTGGTTCAATTCATTCGAACTTTTTTTTTAAAAAAAAAACTTTAATTTCACGGACTTTCCACGGAATTGGATCCTCTCCTTCCTTTTTTGTGCAGCCCTCTCTCCTGCACTCTTCACTGTCCTTTTATGTTCCTATCTCTCTCATGATTTCCTCTCTCTCATCATTACTTCTTCCTTTTTTATTTATGATTTCTCTCTCCTCACACACAAAATCACAACAGCAGCACTGCTGCCGCAGGAGAGGATCCGGATCCACTTTCCACTTTATACAGTTTCCTTCATGATTTTAATAGGGTTTTGTTATCGATAAAATTAGGATTTTCACATGACTTTACACTTTATATACTCCCTCCGGTCCTTGTTATAAGAAATTTTTTAAAAAAAAATTTGGTCTTATTTATAAGAAAATGTCACAACTTTTAAGGTGTAATTATTGTTTAAAAGACTTTTCTATCCCTCATTTAATGCTTCTCTTTTTAATATTAGTAGGTGTATTTAATGTTTCACAATTTTTTATGAGAGTATATTTGTAAAAATATTCAAAAAGTTATATTCATTAATTAATGATTGCATTGGTTTTGATGTTTTTTGGTTTTGTTTCTTATACTCCATCCGTTTCAAAATACATGTCCATTTTGAAGAAATTTTTTGTTTCAAAATACATGTCCATTTGATAGTTTAAGGATACATTTTGTCTATTTTACCCTTGCCTACCAATTAATTGGATTCTAGATTTTCTCCACAATAATTATTTTCTACTAATAAATGTTGACCCAATTTTAAGTGGATTTACTCATGCACTCTCCCAAGAAATGACTACTGGACTCTCCCAAGAAATGACCAAGGGTGTTTAAATGATGGACTAATTTGTTTAATTAATTTTGGTATTGGTATTGAGAGTAATTATGAGATGAGTAAATAAATGTAAAATGGCGGAAATCAAAGACAGGGGTATAATAGGAACTTTTGTGTCAAACTAGCTTGTCCTTGGTTACTGCAATTTCTCTAAAATGGACATGTATTTTGAAACGGAGGGAGTACTAAGGACCGGAGGGAGTACTAGTTTACTGTACATCGTGATTTTAAATTAAAAAATTATTCTTTAAAAAAGTCAAATAGTTCGATTTTCAATGTATTAAATACACAAGTTTTTATAAAAAAATGTTATTTAAGACCCATAAAGAGTGCCCCATAGACGCCGTTAACATTTCCCTTATAAATCTAACTTATTTTGTTTCTTAGTGCAGATGGTTTTCCTATGTTTCCTCATATTGCCGCTTGACTATAGTTGACTATTATATAATCAAATTTATAAAAACCCGTACTGTCTAATCATTAATATAATTTGTTTAAAAAAAATCATTAATATAATTGATTTGCGTTACTACTAATTACTAACTGCAATTAGAACATTCCGTGGAAGTATGATATTCAGATCTGTTAAGTGAAAAGATAATTTACAAGGCATGCATTTATTTGAAACTACACTAATCATCAAAAGAAGCTATCATTGCAAAGTTGTATGAATGTGACCCTCATTGAATCACATTTATAGAGCCTTTATTTTGGGCAGCTGGTATAATTTATGAAATTATCTTTCCAACTAACATCATATCTGTTGTGGGACCTTTATTTTAGTCATGGTGCTTCCACATTAAGGATCAAAATGTTCCCTTAATAATGAGATAAACAAATGGGGTTGAACATTGTAATTAGCCAACAAGTAGCAAGACATGCAGCAAAGAAATAGGGTGTTGGAAGCAATAAACTAAGGTTATTTTTTGTAAGTTGGAGAAAGAGAGAGAGAGATGGGGTAGATGCACTAGTATCACTGCCTTTTAACTCACATTTATGTAGGTGCTCTATAATGACTTCAAGGTCCAACCAGACATTCATTTCATGGGGAAACTCTAACTCTATTCCCCTAGTAAAGAGAAGGGAAAAAAATTGAAAGGATCTTATTCTTGAACAGAATGTTTAAAATTAAATGTTTAGAAATTTCTATGACAATTCATTCCAAGGAAGTGTCTATACGCACCTTGTTAATTACCAAAAATCTTAGTCCTTCGGTTAAAATATAGGAAATGCTAAAGAGTGTCTTTAAGACATTGTTTAAGAAGATAAAAATAGAAATATTGTATTGAGAAATAGCGAAAAATGATAAATTTAACTTTATAAAAATAAAAAAATTGTTTAATCCAATGCAAACTCAGTAGTACTTTTGATTTTCTTAACAAATGTCATTAAAACACTTGTTAGGGGTCTATTTTTTCTCTCTTTCAAATAATTAGGGAGGTGTTGAAAATAATGTGCTAATGAATGGTATTACCAGCATTTTCCAATATAGAACTCACTTGCGTAAAAAAAAAAAAAATAGAACTCACTGACCACAACTTGTGAGGCCATGAACTTTGTTTTTCCCATATGTGAAGAGGAAAATAAAACTGCAAGTTAAGAGAGGTTCATATATTATGTGTGGAGGACCCTATGATAAACGAGACATGGAAGAAAGCGATTTCCCAACAAAAACACAAGGATGTTTGTAGGCTCATTTATCAACTGAAAATGAGGACCAGTAATGTATTTTTCCTTAGAAAGAGTAACTCATTTATGAAATACGGTAGGCCCACTGAGAAGCTTCATACAAAATTTTATAATGTGCAATGCAAATAATTTTGAATTGCAGTGTCCTAACTTAAACCTTGAGAAAGCGTGTTGAAGCATCGAGACAGGCATCCTGTTAAAGAAAAAATGGTGCATTTAAGTCAAAAACAGTTGGGGATTTCTAGGAATAATCAATCAAACAAGTCCTATTTCCCACCCAATTATTAATGTATGCATAGGTAGTGTCACAGTTTTACCCAATACATAGTACACACCACGGTAGAACATATTTTACCTTAAAATATTCACACTGCCCGTGGACCAGTAGTGAATTATGGTGCATGTTCTCTGCTGATCAAATGGTCTGGATTCTTCTATAATTTTGAATATGCAGGAAATTCAATTATTTCTGTATGAAATGAAGTGGATTATGTAAGAGTTTCATGTAAATAATTTAATTGTCTATATTAAAAAAGTACATTGCTAGTCTAATTAATAAAAATATGTTAAGAACACTCTTTACTATTTTTCTTAGTCCAAAGTCGAATATGAAGAATTTGACTCTATTAAATATCGTCAAATTCAACTTTTTAATATTTGTTATCATTTTTTATTTCTTTTTTAGGGATATCAAAAAATGATAAAGCAAATAATCGCAACTCAATATTAAAGTTATCCTTTTGATGGATCATTATGAATAATCATGAATTGGTGATTGATTGATTGATTGCCTTTTGGAACACAAAATCATTGATTGTCGAAATCGAGACCGACCACGAGTGTTGCACAATCGACAACACTTCTACTCAGTCCTCGTGAATATAGTTCTTCCGTTAATGATGCTAGATGTAATATAACATAAGCTTAGAGAAAGAACGGTCTCAAAACCTTTTGTTTTGTCGCTAGGGTTTCTAAAAAAAGGGAGTGAATTGTTTGATCATAATGGTTCTATTTATAAAACCATTTGTGCCCACCCTACCTTACGGTGTGCCATGTGTCCACTTATAAGTTTGTATCTTACGGAACCCACTTGGGTTGGCCGGGTGGTGTTGACTTGAGACCTTGGAGTGTTTTCCTCTCAAGATCTTAGGTTCGATTCTCCCTGATGTCAATCTTGATGGGCTAGTTTGACTTCTTAAAAAAAAGTTTGTACCTTACGGTGTACCGCATTTCTCTTATTTGTGTAAATGCGTCGTAAGAAGGCTCCACCGAACAATAAATATGTTCTACATTTTTAGTCAATATCTCATCTATTTGTTCTTATAGTGTGTGTGACATGTAGGTTCTCATAACGTTGACAATAAAATTAAATTACTAAATTAATATTATAAATAGTGAACGACATCTGACAACACATCACCGTTACCCAATTGATAAGATATCATATGATCTAACGTAACCTTTTTGTAATAATGATCATGTGTACAATTATCTTTTTTCTCTTATGTCTATATTGGACACAAAACATATAAATATGTCACCCTTGTATAAGTTCAACATTAAATTCTTTGATTCCCTAGTTGACTTAGTAACAACAAATAAGTTCAATATTTCATACATTATTAACTTATTTCAGCATGGTCGTGCATGGATTTCTACCATCACACTCTATCAAGGGGCTTATTGAGATTACTCTTGTTATGTAGCAGGGGCAAATTTCATCTGAGTCACTCGTGTCCCTTAGCTTAATTCAAGGAGTGCCCATCAACCGATTTTATAATCATCTTGTTACAAACAATATTTCAATGACAATAAATATTACTTTTGTAGAAAGAGATTCGGCGAAATTGAAAGGTTTTGGGGGAATTCTAGGATTGGAAAATACTTTTGTAGAAAGAGATTTGGAGAGAGCCTTTGTACAAAAATACTCTATGATTGGTGTCTTCAAATGGTGGTGACAAGTTGATATATAAGTACCTCATGTGTCACAAGATCAGTGACTTGATGAGGGATTTTTCATAGTTAGGGGACAATGATGATTTTGCGCGATTTGAAGTTTCCTTAGAGGATTCTGAGGATGTGGGTGCTCTGGTGTTTCATGTTGGGATCCAAAAGAAGGTGGAGTATATTACCTTGAAACACTCAAGGTCAGCCTGAAGAGGTGTTTATCTAAAGAGATATCAAAACACTCATCATCAGCCTAAAGACGTGGTGATAGGAATACTCAAGGTCGGTCTAGATAGACAGAGGTAAAAACACTCATGATCAGCTTAAGGCGGGGGTTACAAGGTGAAAGACATAATGGATGTACACAATTGGAAGTTGATGCGAAAAAACTCAGCTTGAGGTGATGTTTTCCACTAGTGGGAGGAGACAAATGGTGGCAACGTAATGGTACGGCTACGGAGACCGTGTTTCTCATGCTCTAGTGGAGATCAAGGAATTATTCAAAAGGATATGGAAGCGCACTTCGGGGGTTGAAGGTATGGTACAACTTGTAGGATTACATTAAGGATTACATTAAAAGCCATGGGTAATTTGAGGCAAGTGAATCTTCAAGAGGATGCAAATGATCCCTTCGATGTTGAAAAGGTTATGACGAAGCTATCTAAAAGGCCTAAGGTAGTTAGGCACAAGATCTTAACGAGGCCTGACGTAATTCAGATGATTTAAGGAAAAATGTGAAATCTTGTGAGACTACAAGTGTAGTTGGATGCAAGGGCAAGAAACTAGGAGATTAATGGTTAAAGCGGTATCATTATCAATTTAAAGGCAAGGTTTAGAATTGTTGCACATATCTTGAAATCGCGAATTCAGTAATTGGTGTTGTTCTGCCTCATGAGTGGGGCGCATGACATCATGCGCGGGGTACATATGGAGCACACAGATAGGAGAATGTCAGTGGTTGTTGTTGATGCCTGATGCACGGGCGAATGGGTGCACACACAAGATTAGGTCTATAAATTTCGCATTATGCATCAGTTTTCAGCGTGAAAAAATGGGAATTCTAGGGTTACAAAAGAAAGAACTTTTTTGGTTAAAAGTTGAGAGCTTTTAGGGAAATTCTAGGATTAAGAAACACTTTTGTACACATTGGGAATAAATCAAGTCTCTTAGCCATATGAAGAGATTCGCAAACAGGGTTGACATTAGATTTTATTGTTGAAAACTGATTTTTTGTAACTCTTGTATCTTTTTGTAAGAAATTCTTTGAAAGTGAATTGAAGAAATCTCTCTCATCAAGACGCAAGTCAAATTTAGACCGAAATGGATAAACAAATATCGTTGTGTTTTTCCTTCTTCTCTTGTATCTTATTGCTTGTGTTTTGTTTCATTACTTTGATTTGGTTGCGGCTAATTTTTCCCACATATCAGAGTATTAGACCGAGTACAAGTTTATTGTTATGAATTAGTTGCTACATAAGCATCTCATTTGCTACATCATCGAAATTCATCTCGAAACGCATACATGATAAAAAAAACACGTAATTTTGAAAAGTTGGGGACCATGTAGATTGAAAAATAAGGGAAAAAAAAATCTTAAACGAGGTTAAAATGAAAGAACGAAAATTTGTTAACATTTTCCTTATTTTTGTTTTTGACTTTTTTTTCACCACAAAAAAAAAGTCAATTTTTTTGGTTGCGGCTAATTTTTCCCACATATCAGAGTATTAGACCGAGTACAAGTTTATTGTTATGAATTAGTTGCTACATAAGCATCTCATTTGCTACATCATCGAAATTCATCTCGAAACGTATACATGATAAAAAAAACACGTAATTTTGAAAAGTTGGGGACCATGTAGATTGAAAAATAAGGGAAAAAAAAATCATAAACGAGGTTAAAATGAAAGAACGAAAATTTGTTAACATTTTCCTTATTTTTGTTTTTGACTTTTTTTTCACCACAAAAAAAAAGTCAATTTTTTTAAGAGGCGTGTATAAAATTAAACTCCACCTAATATAAGAGGGAAGTAGGATTCTTTTTTTTTTTTGGTCCAGTGGGAAGTAGGATTCTTACATTATTATAAACTACACCTAATATAAATTAGGCTTACTGCTTCAAAAAATAAATTAATTAGGCATAGTATTTTAAACTTTGATGCAGCCATGCAATAGGGCATGGAATTAGTCGACGGTGAGCGCAGTAAATGCAATGTCAGTGATCTGTGATCTGCCGTATTTCTTAATTATCATACTTACATACATAACTATGCATGTGCATCAACACATTTATAGAATCATTTTCTTAAAAAAAAAAAACAATATAAAATAATTAACGTCAAAGAAGGAAATCTCAGACTGATTTTCCCCAAGTAAATTTAACTGTGATCTTCAAATATATTATTTTTATTTGATATTTTATAATTTCTATCTAACCTCTTGGATCTTGACTCATTCCTTGCTTTGAATGTTAGAATTGAATTCCGCACAAAATTGCATAATACACTGTCACTGAATCAATGGTGATGCAGTTTTATACAGGAAGCTTTATCTGTATGTGACTGTAAAATTAGCGTACTTTGTACTTATTTGTTAGCTGTATAATTGCATAACATTGATCATAGAGAGGTTCAATACCAGAAAAAGAAGAACATGAATAGTAGATGAATAATATAAATTAATAAAATAATTAAGACTTACCAATTAATTCACACATTGATTTGAATTGTTCTGCTTTGAATAGAAAAAGAAGAAATATGAAAGAAAGAAAGAGATTCATTACTGCAAAAGAAACAAGAGCATTAACACTAGCCTCTTCATATTTTTCCTCTCCACCTAATTAATTCCTTTCCATTTACTACTACATGGTCACAACCCAACTGAAAAGGCTACAGCTATGCTCTCATTCTTCCAGATCCAAAATAATATGATATGATAAAAACAAAATTAAAATGTAACAAACAAACAGGGATATTACATAATATGCACTAAATGCAATAATTAATTAAAACTAGCTAACATAAAAAATTTAAAAAACCCCTACCATGCATATATATGGAATTACTAGCTAGTTGTGAAGAGGATTTGGACCAGTGTGAATTAATCTTTTGTCATCAGCATAAAGTGGATTACCAACATTTGTAGTGCTTCTAGCTTGATCATGATGATGAGTAGTTCTTGTTCTTTGTTTTGAAGGTGCATGAGACAGTAATGCTTTGTTGAAAGTACGTTGTCTGAGTAACCGAATATTTGAACGGTGGTTGTTGGTTTCATTGTTAATGGAGAAAAACAATGTTACTATAAGAGCAAAAACTAACATGACCCACAACAACAAAATTCCAGCTCTAGACAAAGAAAGCCTTCTTTCTCTTGTCCTTTCTCTTTCTCTGAAACCTATCATTGCACTTTTTGTTGTAGAGATTTTGTCACACACATACAAATTTAGAAGCTTCAGAAATCCACCATGAAATTGTGCACAGAAAGATATGTCTCTCTCTCTCTCTCTCCCTCCCTCCCTCCCTCTCTCACTCACTCTTAATTTTGACTTGATAACACAAAGCTATAGCTGTGAGAGTGTGTAGAATGAAAAACAAAGTGTGATTTGGATAATTCAGATAGAAAGAGGTAGAAAGAAAGACACAAAAAGAAAAGAAAAGAACCTCAAAGTTTGGGTTATTTCCTTGTCTTATGGGTCTAGTCACATGATCTCGACCCTTGATTCCTGGAACCTTCTTATAAATTTTATAGTATTTCACTTCATAGTCCTTTTTCTTTGGTCGTTGTTGCAATCTACCACTATATACGGGTTTTGTCATCCCATTTTTTATTTTTATTCTCCATTCATTCATTTTTTAACTATAAATGTATAGACTCCTGTCAAAATAAAATAAAATTTGCTAACTAAATTTTTATACGAGGACACTTTTAAAATCTATTATTATTAAATAGGGGTGGCAAAATGGGTGGATTGGATGGATATGGATTTGGATCCTAATGGATGGATCAAAAGAAATCCATTAATCCATTACAATCCACTAATTTTTTTGTTGAAAAAAAATCATCTGATCCATCCATTAAGTATATTGACCATCCAATCCATCCATTACTAGATTTCAACGGATGGATTGTCCATCCGATCCATCAAATAAAATGTGTTATTTATTTAATTTGTATTTCATAAATATTTAGTTAATTAATTGGTGCCAAAAGTAAAAATATCCAACCTATTTATTCATGTCTAAGCCCAAAATATATTTTATTATCAAACCCAAACTTGATTTTTGTCTCAGCCTAAACAAAATTAAATATATAATAATAGGTGGTGGTTGACCGGCGTTGGCCACAGTGGTGCTCCGGCGAACCCCGACGGTTGACCGGAGCTCCGGCAAGATTGGGGCGGGCGATGGTTCACGAAGGACCTTCGGCGTTGACCGGTGGTTCTCCGGCGTTCACCACCGTCAATGTTAAAATAATATTAAAGATTAATAATATATTAAATAAACAATATTTTAATATTAAAAAAAATTAATTTTTTTTTCTTTCAGTTTTTTTTCAATTGTTTCAGTTTTTTTATAATTTTATTATTTAAAATGATCCAATGGATTTGTTTTTAAAAAAAAAATAATCCAATGGACTTTTACAATAAGGTGGATGGATCAAATCCATCCATTGTTCTAAATGGTTGGATCCAAAACCAATCCATTAACAAAAAATTTGTTTGGTGGATGGATTGGATGGATTTTATGGTGGATGGATTGGATGGATATGGATTTGGTGGACCAAGTTGCCACCCCTATTATTAAAGAGTCAAAGATTATTTTTATGCCATAGAACATTTTTTTGTTTAAGAAAAAATTATTAATTCGTGAAAATATTAGTGGTACTTTAGGGGGGTGTATTGAATTAAGATTCTACAAGATTTTAAAAGACTTTTTTATCATGAAAAAGTCTTGTGGTATTCAATCAAGACTCTTTGCAACTTAAAAAAAGTCTTTTGGTATTCAATCAAGACTCTTTGTCATTTAAAAAAAGTTTTGTGGTATTCAATCAAGACTCTTTATCACTTAAAAAAAGTCTTGTGGTATTCAAAATCATTCAAATTTCGAAGATTGTTTAATAAATTGGATTTTGATGGATTTGGTGGGATTTTCTAGTGAAATTTTAGCATGAAAAAGTCTTTTATGAAAACATGAGATTTCTTAGGATTGTTTTTTCTTTAAAAATTTTACTATTTCTCTCCTCCCTTCTCTCTCACTCTCTCTTCCTCTCTCCCTCTCCCTCTCTCTCTCTCTCTCTCCTCCTCTCTCTCTCTCTCTCTCTCTCTCTCTCTCCTCTCTCCTCTCTCTCTCTCTCTCTCTCTCTCTCTCTCTCTCTCTCTCTCTCTCTCTCTCTCTCTCTCCTCTCTCCCTTCCTCTCTTCCCCTCTCTCTCTATATATCTCACTCTCTCTTTTCCCTCCTCTCTCTCCTCCCTTCTCTCTCTCTTTTCCCTCCCTTCTCTCTCACTCTCTCTCTCTTCCTCTCCCTCCTCTCTCTTCCCCCTTCTCTCTTTATCTCTCTCTCCTCTCTCTATCTCCCTCATAAAAAAGTAAAGTAAAATAAATAAAAGAGTCTGTATTGAGAATATTGTGAAAGAGAGTGTGTTATGATCATTTTTTTCAATGAGTCTTTAAAAATTCATAAAATCTTTTGAAATCTTTTAAAATCTATAAAATCATTTGAAATCCTTTAAAATCTTATGAGTTAAATCCATTGAAATCTAAATTGTAAATTTCAATAGTCTTTTAAAATCATCAAAGTCATTAAAATCCTGCAAAGTCTTTTAAAATCCTTAAGACTTTTTTAAACAAAAATTGTCCTTTAAAATCTTAATCCAATACATCTATTACAATGGGCGACAAATATGCATTATATGGTAGGACACTTTCCACACTAACTTAGGGAAAAAATGTTTGATTTATAATTCACATTGGTTTATCTTCATAAAAATAGTATGTCTCTTCATAATAAAATAGGTATTGTCCCAGAGCGAAAGAGAAATCTTCTGAACTCAAGTGTTGTCAATAAATCATCATCGCTGATATTTCAATGGATGCGTCACCGCCACTATCAAAAGTTAAATAAGATTACAGATCTCTCTATAATGTTGGTGAAACTATATGCCATATTGTGTATTAAATTGTATATTGATCTTACGTGATTGAGATGAGTTGAGTGAGATTGAACGGTCGTCGTTGAGATTGAAATTTAGGAGTACCGCAAGCACTCAATCTGACGCCTAGTCAATACTCAATATGAGAGCAAAAAGCGACATGTGTTGAAAGGATGAAGTTGTCTTCCTAGCATTAATGGTGAAGGATGATTTTATAGTCTCGCTGATTAGGAGTCGTTGGGGGAGTGATCGATGGAGTGTTTGCTACAGACGGAGTCCGTCAGTTTTTCGACTCCGGCGATCGTTACTAGTCGTTTGAGGCGTTACAAAATGGTGAGAATCCAAAGCTAGTTGTTGAACTGGCTCGATTAGATCACTCTTTGTTCAGACCTCTATGTGTTTGAGCCTTTAATAAGAATTCTAGGCATTGGACCACTTCATAACAATTTCCCCATGTCGTCAGTCTGTTGTCTGGAGTGATGACTTTATATGATGTTATACGAAGAAAGTGTGTCAAATAGAATGGAAAATTGCACTTTGTTGATAACTCGAAGAGGATTATTTCGAGCAAGATTTTAGAACTTGTCAGTGACGATGGTGATCATATGAGGAATAGTCTTTTGTTCGGAAAACAATGTTTTGAGTTTGACTAGAAGTGTTGAGAAGAGGAAATGACCTTAGCATGAGTTTTGTCGATGAGATGTGTGTCGTGACCTGCCATTGAGGTCGTCGAGCGGGATTGAATTTACATTGTAGTCTCTATGATGAAGAGAGAGTTGATTGTGCAAGAATTTTGGCTCTTATACAAAAAATTATGTGGAAATAGGATTTTCTGCAGTCAGCTCTTTTACAAAATCTGACCATCACAACATCGGACTCAGACAGTCTAGAGAATGTGACGAAGATCGTACAACTAAGATCGTACGACAACCAGAAAAACATTGAGCTTAAATTAAGACCGTTCGACCAAGATCGTACGACTACCAGAGCGTGACACGTGAATGCGACGATCTGTTGACTACAACAAATCGTGGTCCCAAAAATGCGAGGTTGGTTTTTAACTATAGAGAGAGAGAGAGAGAGAATGTTGTCTCATTTCCGTTATTCACACTAGTATACTAATATTTTGTTGGTCTATCCTCGGTGTCTGATTTTGTTTGTACTATTTTGATGGCTTTGTATTTAGGTTGGAGTACCTCTTGCACTTCCTTTAATTCAGGAGCGGATCCACCATAAAACATAGTGTGATATAGCCACACAAGAATGTTAAAAAAAATAATAGAAATTTCTTTTTTAGCGAACTAATTTTCAGTCGCTAAAGTATAAAAATCGGTTGCTACTTGTTTAGCCACAAATGTATTTCTAGATCCATCCTTGGTTTAATTCCATTTTTTATTATAAAAAATATATATTAAAATTCTTAAGGTACAATTGTAATTATTTCCCTAAAAAATTGTAATTTATAGAACTTTGATATATTTTGGTTTTTTTTTTACCATGAGATTATATTTTCATAAAAGCTTATGCTCCCTTCGTCCCAGAAGAAGTGAGATATTTGATCACTTCACACATATTAAAAAAATTGTATAAGTGAAAGAGAAGAAAAGTTGTTTTAATTTGTATACACTCCAATGTAAAAATTTTACGGTGTCAATTATGAGTGTGTTTGACTTTTTTTATACTTTTTTTAAATCTACTCATATGATTTGTTGTGAATGACTAACAATGTAAAACTTTTTTCCCTCAAAAAAACAATGTAAAACTTTTTACACTAACAAATACATGCAGATTAAATTTTACTTTTTATGTAAAACTAGGGTTAAATAATGTTTAGCCCGAGTTTTGATTTTACCCTTGTAAAAATAAAAGTTTTATATTCCCCCTTACCATTTTAAGATTTTTTTTAGACCCTAATGACATATGATTGTGGAGATAAGCTTATGTGGTACGTTGACTATGTAATGATTAATTAGGTGGCGTGTTGATTTGAGTTTTTATTTCTTTTTTATTTATTTTTTCCACCTGTCTTTTTTATTAATTAACATTAATTTTGAAAAACAAAAAAAAACAATTTCATTCAATCTCTCTCTCTCTCTCTCTTGCGTGCTTCTCTCTCAAATCTCCCTTAGAATTTTTCAAATCCCTATTCAATTCTTAAATTTATTCCATTTCCATTTTTTTTTTCAAAAACGGCTTCTCATTTGTTTCTAGATTGTCATTGTTTTGGGTCCATTTGGTATCTTGTTCGTAACTGGTTAGGAATTTCTGGGGTTGATCCTCCCGATATCACAGATCACTTTATTCAATTTTGCAGTATAGCAGGTGGATCAAAAGCGCAGCACTCCATTATGCAGTTAATCTGGTTTTCTTGCGCTTGAGAAATTTGGAAAGAAAGAAACAACATGATTTTTAATCATAAGGAATGTTCAACTGTTCAGCTCTTGGAGAAGATTAATTCTCATTATTTTTGGTGGTTGAAAACAAATCATACTAGTTTTGCTTTTAGTTATCACAATTGGTGGCTTAGTCCCTTATTGTGCCTGGACATCAGATAATTCATGTATTTCCTGTTTTGTTTTCAGTTCCTTTTCGTCTCTTTTTTTTAATGTAACTTGTTGAACTTTGGTCCGCCTTTGGTACACCTTGTACTGGAGGGGGCTAATCTTTGGTGAAATATATTTCATTTTGGCTTCTAAAATATATCTCTAATATTCACCCTCATCTCCGATATGTATATCTCTCTATCTTGCTGATCTTGTAAAATAGAAAATCTTAATTCCCAAATTGAAGAAAAAGAAGAAGGTTTAAGTGCTTAGATCTAGGTTGCGATGCAAACATATTATGAGTGCATTATAATATACTAGTGAAAGCTAATAATCGTTTGTCTTTAGCTTGTTTAATAAATCCATATGGGTGTTTATATATCTCAACTTTCAAGCATAATCTAAAATTCATAAAACATCCAAAAAAAAAACTCAAATTCTTCAAAGTGACAACCCATGAGGATGATCTTAACCTTCATCCTCATTTTATTATTCCTCCTCACCCATCTTTTGTAACCCATTTGTTTAGATATGAATAAATCTTAACCTTCGTGATGAAGTTATGAATGTGAAGAGAAAGATCAAGGTGAGAAAGATGAAAGGGGAATGAGTTTTAATGGGATTGATGATGAATTTTGTGATGAATGTGGTGAAGGGGAAGATAAAGAATTTTCTAAAAAATATTTATTTATTATGTTTAACTATTATTTTAAAAAAAAAATTGAGCTAAAAATGCCACCTAATTAAAAAATGCCACATAATCAAAGAATCTTGAAATGACAAGGGAGAATCTAAAACTTTTATTTTTACATGAGGTAAAATCAAAACTTGTCCAATAACAGGGGGCTAAACATTATTTAACCCTATAAAAATATTACTCCTTACGGTCCTTATTATACGAAGAAAACTCAAAAAACATCAAAACTAATGCAATCATTAATTAGTGTAACTTTTTGAATATTTTTACAAATATACCCTCATAAAAAATTGTGAAGCATTAAACACACTCACTAATGTTAAAAAGACAAACATTAAATAAGTGGTATAAAAAGTCTTTTAAACAATAATTACACCTTAAAAGTTGTGACATTTTCTTATAAATAAAACCCAAAATTTTTTTGAAAATTTTCTTATATATAGGACGGGAGGGAGTATGCTACTCCCTCCGGTCCTTATTACAATAAGAAAAACCAAAAAACATCAAAACCAATACAACCATTAATTAATATAACTTTTTTAATATTTTTACAACTATACCCTCATAAAAAATTGTGAAGTATTAGATACATTCACAAATATTAAAAAGACAAACATTAAATTAGGGGTAGAAAAGTCTTTTAAACAATAACTCTACCTTAAAAGTTGTGACATTTTTTTATTTAAATATAACCAAAAAAATTTTGAAAATTTTCTTATATATAGGATCAAAGGGAGTACTATTTTATTGCTCCAGGAAAAGAAATTTTTGGATGTATCTCATTGTGCACCAAATAACATCATTTCCATAATTGGTTGGCTATTTTGGGTTTCTCTATGCTTTTTGGCATCTGGTTTGTTTTTGTTTATACAAATGTTTTCTATACTTTTATTTTTTCCAGAAAAAACCTTCACACTGTGTTTGCTTGATAAGGGTGTGAGTCGGTCAAGTATTAATAACCGCTGTCTCCGGAACATATTCAAATTTAGAGGGCATTGGGAACCAAGCTCAGCGGTCATGTCCTGATTTTATAAACCTTGTATTATCGCTAACGAAATTAATTTGGTTGATGCATGGATCATTGATCAAATAAGTTTACCCAAGTTTTACAACTTAAAAGCTTACCTCAATTCGTTCTACTTAGTTAAACTCGATCCGTAAACTTGTACGAGTTTACCTATAATTAAATTAAAATTATATAAAATTTATTATATACATGATATGTGTAAGCTAATATATATATTGTAAATATGTCAATAGTGTAAAATATGACTTAATTATAAAGACAAAGTATACCCAACCGCCATAATAAAACGTAATGCTTGACTTAGCATTAAAATACAAAATTAACTCGCAAAATCATAAATATTGTGTGTTGTGTTGTTCTTTTAAGAATGTTTCAGAAGAAAGAAAGACAAGACAAAGCAAGAAAGTATTAACGGTAAAGACAAGACAAGGAAAATTGCTCTTCCCACAAACAACATTGTTCCCTCCCAAAAAAAATGATGAAAATACCCCAGCATGACTTAAGTCACGCTCGGTACATCAGCGTGACTTAAGTCAAGATGTGTGCTGTTATAGAAACAACACAACCAGAACACAGAACCACTGTGTTCTTGCGAAAAAAAATCGAATTTTCTCCCAATTTTTGCGATTTTCATCAACATTGAGCAAATCAACGTTAACTTCTACCCCAAAATCAAGTAAGTGTTTATTATCCTATTGCATTGGCTTTTTATGGTTTACATTTTTTTTTTTTTTTTTTGAGAAATTTAACATATTTAGGTTTTTATAAATTTGGTTTGCATGTTAGTTTTTAGGATTGTTAATGATGAATTAAGTTAGAAGTTGTAGTTTAAATGTTGTTTAGAGTAAGTTTGACTCCAATGTGGTAGTTTAGGGTTTAGAAATTGTTAGATTTTATGTTGATTGAATGTTGCACTCTAGGTGTTTGATAAAATGTCTCAATGAAAATTTGTTTGATTTTTGCATTGTTAATGATGAAATTAGTTAGAAATTGGATTGTTAATGTTGATTATATTGATTTCGAGTGCAATGTGGTAGTTTAGGGTTTAGTTAAAAATTGGATTGCTAATGTTGATTATAGTGAGATTGGATTGTTATTTTTGCATTGATTTTTGCTTTTAAAAATGTTGTTTAGATATGTCTCAGAGACCGGACAAGCTTAGAGGTAATAGAGAGAGCATGACAAGTAATGCACGTGCCGAAAAGGCGGCTGCGCGCCCTCCTACTACTCGACGGAGACAGGGTGTTAGGATACAGCAGGGGGTGGGATCGTCGTCCCAGACGGGTGCGTCCCAGATAGTGGACCCCACTCAGCATCAGCAGCATGAGGAGTATAAGCCTCAGTATGAGCAGGCGGCTCACCAGCAGGAGGGTGAGGCCCAACATCAGGCTGAGGAGGAGGAGGCGCTGCAGAGTTTTCTTGAGGGCCCACATGACTTGTCGCTCCTACCGAATTTCGGTAGACACGTGGCATGTCAGGTTTGTAGCGATGCACAAGTAAGTATAATTGCTTAATTTTATTTAATTACGCGTCAATTGATATGTTTATTTTAATTTCATTTTACGATTTAATTACGCGCCATTATTTACGCGTCAATTTTAATTAAGCATAAAATGTGTAATGTTAATTTTAATTATTGTTTTTTTACGATTAAATTATTATGTCGCTTTTAGTTATTGAAATGTTTATATTTTTAACGGTTTGTTGTTCGTTTAATTTTTTGTATTTTAATTGTAGATGACGCATAAGCTGATCGCTGTCTCGCACGGGAAGAAAATTAAGAGACTGACACTCCCGACAAACAATCAGGTCTGGTTCTGGCAGCAGGTGAATACATTCGGTCTTGCATCCCTCCTTCAAACTGTGTACGAGAGCATCAGTCATGCCCTTATCACCGCCTTTTCAGAGAGATGACATGTCTTCTACACATCTGTCCGTTGGGGAGATGACCGTCACACTAGATGATGTGGCGTGTCTTCTACACATCTGCATCCATGGGAGGCTCATGAGTGACGATGAAGTGGGATATGACAGAGGTATGGTGCTGCTGCAGGAGGGTCTGGGTTTGACGGCAGCTGAGGCTGATGACGAGACAAAGGCGCAGTGGGGTGGTTATATTAGTATAACTAACCTGAGGAAACATTATGACACACTCTTGCATATGTGCAATGAGTTGGAGCAACCTGCTGCTGATGATGATGAGGAGGAGGAGGAGGAGCAGGCGACTGTTAGGGCGCAGTGCATCAGGGCGTTTTTGTTGTACTTGGTTGACATCACCATTTTCGCCAACACGAACAACAAAAGCGTTTAGCTATTGTGGCTGGAGATGCTTGTGATTTGGACACGGTAGGGGGTGGTCCTGGGACGGGATGAAACTTGCTTGGCTTCACCACCAACTTTCTCATGTTACGGACCTGACCAGAGGCATCATTGGCGGTTACATGATTCTACTTAAGGTAGTATTGTTTTTTCCATAACATATTATAAATGACTGACGATATTATTATGTATGTTTATGGGTTTGTGATGCTGAAATATTTGTTTGTAGGGTGGATATTGGCGCACTTCAGGAACATGTATCCGAGGAAGCTGAATCTGGACTATCATGTTGATATGTCGCTTGCTGCTAGATGGAGTCCGTCTAGGGGCCATGCTGATACTGCACACTACCGTGGCTTCATTGATCTGATGGTCAATTCTGATGTGACATGGAGGTCGTACGAGGATCGGCGGCACATCATGCATTTCCAGGACATTTGCTGATACTCCGGTTGGATCATGGCCGGCAGGACGACTATGTTCCTTCACTTGCCAGAGCGGGTTCTCAGGCAGTACAAACATGTGCATAGGATACCCAAATCTCCTACTGATATTCAGGCTCTTCAGACTCAGGCGGTTGTTGTGGCCTTTCAGGACTTTCTGCTCCATGTCCTTCCACAGGCGCTTCGGGGTCGGCCGACATCAGAGGCTCGACAGTGGAGGTATCAGGAGGGGTACATGAGATGGTTCTACAGGGTATATCATCCTATCATGACTGACCCTGATGTCATTGATGAGGACGCACCTCTTTTCCCTCCTTACGAGGAGGTTATTGTTGAGCATCAGTATGCTAGACAGGTTCCCAACCCACTACAGATTATTGCGAACATTAGAGCCAGGGTGGACAGTGCCACAGGTTGTCCTTATCTGTTTCAAAATCCAACCATCTTCGGTATTTTTCAGGGCATCCAGTTAGGGTATTATATCTTGCAGGAGCAGGGAGTTCTCCGGATGAGGACTAGATGCCATAGTCCAGCAGAGTAGGGTGTAGTGACTGATGTAGTTTTGTACATTTTTAGTTATTTTTTTATGACATGGATGTATTATATTTACACTCGCGCCTTTGCGTATTTTTAGTACATTTTTTATTTTATTTTGGCGTATTATAAATTTGATTGAATTTGCGTATTTTAAGTTTGAATTAATGAATGATTGAATTATTGGTTGAATGGGTGAAAAATGGATGAACATTGAATCATGAATGCATGAATGAAGGAATGGATGAATGAAAACATGGAGAATTGGGCATTATGTCTGTTCTATTTGCTGACACAAACAGAGCGTGACTTAAGTCACGTTGGCGTATAACCTGCGTGACTTAACTCACGATGATGTATAACCTGCGTGGCTTATGTCCCGCCCAGTAGATGCCAGTGTGACTTAAGTCACGTTGATATACCGAGCGTTACTTAAGTCACGCTGGAGGTATTTTCGTCAGTTTGTATGAGAGGACCAATTTTCGTTGGGAGAAGAACAATTTTCCAAGACAAGTACTTTGGGTTGCTGCTTGAAAAAAATAATTTGATTTTAACAGAAAATGGACCCAGAAAAAATGGTCCGAAACTAAAAAAAAGTGTGTTTTTTAAGTGTTAACTCGGACGATTTTACCCGAGTTTACCACATGTTAACTCGCTCAAATTCGTGAAACATTCCAATTTTAACAAAAAAAAAACCTTTGAGTTAACATGATTTTGACACCTAAACATGTAAACTCGAACGAGTTTACGAGTTAACACTCGATTTGTGGAACATTGGGTGCAGGGGCGGACTTGAGCAGGGCAGGGTGTGGCAATAGCCACACCAGCCCATGCCCAATTGTTTTTAATTTTTTTTTATTAATGCACTCACTCAACAACCCAGCCCATCACCATCCCTTTTCTAATTTCTATGCAAGCGTTTCTTTTCCTTCTTCTTTTCTAACCTCACACACGCGTTTTTCTTCTGATTTCTCACAGCAACACCACTACCACCCACCCACCAACCAACCATGAACAATCACTCTCCTTTCCTCTCTCAGCCCATCTATCGCCGCTCTCGCTATCCTCTCCTCTCTCAGCCCATCTCATCTCCTCTCCTCTTTTAGGTCAGTTTTGAAATTACTATATTGAAATTGATAGTAGTAGTGACAGTAATTGAATCAGGAAATTTAAATTGAAATTGAATCATAATAGTGAGAGTAGTAGTGATAGCAATACTAAAATTGAAATTAATTTTAGCTTTTATGTTTTGGTTACTGAAATTTATTAAATTTAGTATTATTTAATTATTTGACGAAAAAAAAAAATTGCCTCAGTGATATTGCTAGTCCAGGTCCGCCCCTGACTGAGTGTATCTTTAGTGTCGTATATAGTGATAGTACAAGGTTTAAAGTATAGCCGAAACAAATACTCACTCATTCCTAGAGTATGAACAAAAAAATTGTTGAAATTACGGTGAGTCGACGTGGATAAAATAAATACACTCCCATTTCTCGAATATTAACAATAAAAATGAAAAATGTTTCATGAACACCTATATACTCAAATAAGAATTTGTGACAGATGTGATGTGATATGTTGGTAAGGTGGTTTCTTTTTATGCATGTTGGTGAGGTGATAAGAAGATATATAGAAAGAAAATGAAGGGTATTAGATGGATATTAAGGGTGACAAAATGAATGGATTGGATGGATATGGATTTGGATCCTAATGGATGGATCAAAAGAAATTCATTAATCCATTACAGTCCACTAATTTTTTTGTTGAAAAAAAACCATCCGATCCATCCATTAAGTATATTGACCATCCAATCCATCCATTACTAGATTTTAACGGATGGATTGTCCATCCGATCCATCAAATAAAATGTGTTATTTATTTAATTTGTATTTTATAAATATTTAGTTAATTAATTGGTGTCAAAAGTAAAAATATCCAACCTATTTATTCATGTCTAAGCCCAAAATATATTTTATTATCAAGCCCAAACTTGATTTTTGTCTCAGTCCAAACAAAATTAAATATATAATAATAGGTGGTGGTTGACCAGCGTTGACCAACGTTGACCACGGTTGACCGGCGTTGGCCACGGTGGTGCTCCGGCGAACCCTGGTGGTTGACCGGAGCTCCGGCAAGATTGCGGCGGACGATGGTTCACGACGGACCTTCGGCGTTGACCGGTGGTTCTCCGGCGTTCACCACCGTCAATGTTAAAATAATATTAAATATTAATAATATATTAAATAAACAATATTTTAATATTAAAAAAAATTAATTTTTTTTTCTTTCAGTTTTTTTTTCAATTGTTTCAGTTTTTTATAATTTTATTATTTAAAATGATCAAATGGATTTGTTTTTTTAAAAAAAAATAATCCAATGGACTTTTACAATAAGGTGGATGGATCAAATCCATCCATTGTTCTAAATGGTTGGATCCAAAACCAATCCATTAACAAAAAATTTGTTTGGTGGATGGATTGGATGGATTTTATGGTGGATGGATTGGATGGATATGGATTTGGTGGACCAAGTTGCCACCCCTAATGGATATAATTATCATCACTAAAAACAAATCAGATTTTAAAGTTAAAATATATATATAAGCAAAACTTAACTAACTTCGGTTAATTTATTCTATTATTTCTAAAATACTTTTAAATTAACTTAAATTTATGTTTATATAAGTCTTTTATTTTAATGAAACAAGTTCATATGATGAGCAATTTTAAATAAAATGACATCACCTACTTTTATGAAGTATGTGACATTATTAATGGTTAAATAACGGTTACCTCCTGCCTTTTGAGGGAATTTTGATTTACCCTATTGTAAAACAAAATAATCTGAGATTCCCCCTTATCATTTCAAGATTATTTGATTTTAGACCTTCGAGCATATGATTGTGCTTGATGAGGTGGCACGCTGACTTGACTATTTTATTTTAGCTGCCTTTTTTTTAATTTAACAATTAATTTAAATGATTAAAAATATTAATAATTTAAAATAAAACACTAAAACTACAATATAAAAAAATAAATAAAAAATCTTGTTTGATCTTCTTACACGGAATAAAAGGAGATAAATTGAGTCTAAATCACACAAAAAAACTCCAACCCACAAATTGATGCATCCTCACCTTCAAAAACAAATTCATCCAACCCAAAAAAAATAGATTTCAAACCCCAAATTTTGTTTTATTCTCTTTCAAATCCTCCAAATTTAATTTGTTCCATTGAATCTCACTCAAACTCCATACCCAATCACATTAAGGTCTGAACCACATGAATTGAGTGTTTTAAATTTGTTGCTTTAATTTTTTACGGTCACTTAATTTTCGGTTTTGGATTTGAGTGTCTTAACTTGTTGATGAATTCATGATTTTTTATTTAAATTCTGAATTTTGAAGAAGATGAATATGAGGATGAAGGGTTGATGATGATGAAGGGTTTAGATGAAGATTTGGGTTGGAGTGATGAATATTTTTGTTGAGGTTGATGAAGATGAATATGAATGTTTAGAGGATGAAGATGAAGGTTTGAATGTTTGAAGGATGAAGATGAGGGAAAGGATGAAAAAAAAATTTGTTACAATTTATTTAATAATAAAAATGACATGTGAAAATAAAATAAAGATGAAAGAATTAAAAATGTTGACTCACTAATTAAAAAACGTTGACTCATCGTGCCACATAAGCTCTCTTACCCAGTCAGATGACATCAGGGGTGAAAACCAAAGAACTTGGGAATCTCAAACTTTTTTTTTACAGGAAGGTAAATCAAAACCCGTCTAAATGACAGGGGGTAAACATTATTTAACCCTTTTTTAATTTATATATGAGACCGAAATGAGTACTATACAAGTTTTTTTTATAAATAGAGTGAAACCATAAAATAGTTATATAATATAAAAAAAAACACAGAACAATTGCGATATATATTTATCCTTTTAAAAACTACAATATTATATATTTATATTTATCGGTATAAATTAATAGATTTGCCTACACCACTCAAAATTTATGGGTGTGTCTACTCACCCCTACATTTTGTGTGAACTAACCATTTCGTCCTCATATATAAACTAAAATTCTTCATTTTTTCAAATTTTCGATATACGTTTATTTCCAAAAACATAGGTACATGCATGACAACATGCATAAACAGTTGTGTTACCCTCTTTCTTTTTGGTACATTAAGAAAGAAAAAAGGAAACAAAATAATTGAAAAAAAAAAGAAACTAAAAACAGAAACTAGTTCCAAGGAACTAAAATTCTGCTAGCGTATGAGAGCAAGAGCGAAATGACTCCATAAGGAGGCTCCAAACACTCCTTCTAGATATGATTTCCATGAGCTCCTTGCTTGGCAAAGTAGTCCGCAACAACGTTGCCTTCTATAAGGGTATGACAAAGATGAACTCGCCACTCTTTGTTGAACAATTCCTCAATGTTATTGATGATGGGTGCATTGTGATGCCAAATATTCGTCGGTCCTTGAATCAGATGGATCACCAACGTTGAGTTTGAATAACAATACAAGTCTCTTATCCCCTTGTCCCAAACATTATTCAGTCTATGATAGAGTTCCAACAATTTGACATGAAGAGTGTTAGATATGCCAACACTACCTAAAAAGCCAGCAATCCAGGTGCCATCGGAGTGTCGAAGAACTACTCCAAACCCCAATGCAACAGGGTTGCCTAGACTACTCCCATCAATGTTCAAAATTGATACCAACCCCGTCTCTTGTTGACAAGACACCCATTTATCATAGTTAACTAGCATGTCCACAGAGGAAAAAAATTGCTGGATGAGGTTGGTATAATGTTCTTGATTGATTGATTGATTGTATATTCTGAATTGTTGAACTTTGGATGATACATGTTTATGTGATATTTGAAAAAATATGTTGAATGTGTAGTTAACTGTCGTTGGAGGTAAAAGTCAGTTCAAAGTGCCTGAGAGCAAACCATGAATGCCCAAAGAGCAATTTCAAGGCCTTTAAGGGCTCTTTTTTGTTCTAATGTGGGTTGGGTTTGGGCTTGCTAGGTAATGAGTGAGAAAATTGCTCTTCTCCCATACAAAATTGCTCACTTCCATACAAACTAACTAAAATACCTCCAACGTGACTTAACTCACGTTCGTATATACCAACGTGAGTTAACTCACATTGGGTACATATTATTACATTACATTACATTAAAACAGAAATATTATTACACACAATAGAAATATTATTACATTACATTGCAATTCATTACATTCAACAATGATTATTATAACATAAATTAAAGAATTTTTTTAAAAAAAAATCGATTAATCATAATGACCAATTTTCTTGGGGTGGGGGGAGGGGCGGGTAAAAGGCCACTTTTGGGAAACCCCCTATAGCAAATCTAAGGTAGACGAACCCGCCATAACCACCTCTACCGATAGGGGCAAAACACAATCAGGGCGGATTCATTTCGATTAATCATAATGATCCTAATAGGCCTAAAAAATTCCTTCGTCGATTAATATAATGATCTCAATCGCCGTCATCAAAAAAACAACATATGATCATTATGATTAGTCGACGACGGACATTGAGACCGTTTACACCTATACTAACAAAACTACAAAAAAAAAATGAGAGAAGAGATAAGAGATGGGAGAATGAGAAGAAATGAGAATGAGAAAAAATGAAAGGAAAAATTTCAATTTATAGATTTTTTGCTTGAATTCTATTGGTCGAAGAAAGTAACAGCTCCTCTTTGATTAGCCACTGTCCTAATAGTCGTCCATCCTACGTGAGTTAACTCACGCTAGGCAGTAACCTACGTGAGTTAACCCACGTTGATTACTGACCATCCTACCGAGCGTGACTTAAGTCACGTTCAGTCACCTGCCATCATACCAAGCATGACTTAAGTCACGTTCATTACAGGTCAACGTGAGTTAACTCACGATGTCTTCTGGTGTAGCAGCAGAACATCATTGAATGCAAGCAACACAACCATTAATGACCCATAATAAATACATACTCATAATTGATCCAAATTACACCATTTCAACAACATAATCACACATAATCGATCCAAATTACACAAATTCGTCGTTAATCACACATAATCACTTAATCACACATAATCGATTCAAATTACACAAATTCATCGTTAATCACACATAATCACACATAAACGATCCAAATTACATAAATTTGTCGTTAAATACACAATCCACAAATTCATTAAAATGCAACATTACAGACACAAATTCTAACACATTACACTATTACACGTTAATAAATTTTACACTTCAATGGATCAGACACAAAGATGTAAAATATTATTTTCAACCATTAACCTAAACATGTAATCAACGTCACTATCATCACTGATAAGTTGTGGAAAATACACGGTCTTCCAACTGTCTTCATCCTTATCCTCCCCCAGGTTCACGCATGACACATGTACAAATGCATGAGATGTTCTTTGATTTTCACCAATATGGACAAAGTATATGTTAAGTTGTGCATTCAACTCGTCCAACTTGTCGGTGGGGGTTAAAAAGACCTTAATTGTCTTCTTCGTGGCGGAGTATCGGACATGAGCTTCAACTTCAACTTGTGCATCTTCAGACATGTTTCACTTCACAAAATTTAATTGAATAACAAGTATGAAAATAAAACCAAATGAAATATAGAATAAATAGTTGAATAATTAGAGACAAAAAAATGTGAGCAATAATTGGCGTTACATAATCGGGCACAAAAAAATATTTAACTTCATATATTTATATAATCTATATATTGTTAGATACATATTGGCCACAAATATCGGTATTACATAACCGGCCACCAAAAAATATATCGGTGTAATATCGACAAAAAAAGGACGAACACCGACAAAAAAATGTCATAGCCTATCTAACTAGCTAGTGATAGGGAATCATCTTCATCTTCTTCAATGACTTCAAATTCTCCTTTTGGATTTTCGGGAGTGGAAGTGGGAGTGTCGCAATAAATTGGATTGAGATGATTTGTTGGTTTTTTTGACGGTTTCGACTCCTTAGACATGAGGTCTTTGAACAAGGCTTGTATACCCAAAAATACAAACTCTCATTCCTCAGCCTCACCAATCTTGTGATTCTTCCACTCCATACAAGACGGTGGTAATGGACAACCGTCTTTCAAATAAACATGAAGAAAGAGGCCGGGAACTAAGCCAAGACACATGATGTGGGCATGTGGGTTAAGTGGCGGAGCACATCGAATTGAGAAATAAGTCTCACATATACCTCTTTCGGGTAAAACCAATTGAACAACTACTCTATTGTAACAAGTTGCAACAATGTGACTCATATCCGGTAATGTCAACCACTTATCTAAGTATGCAATTCCACCACTATTTGTTGGAGGGTGTTAACCATTCATGATATATTGAAAATGCTCCTCCGAATCAAATATCGACAAATAGTCTCGCTTATTGGTTTTCAACTCATGAATAAGTGCACTACGAACCAATATGTGATTTTCCTCATCCATGCCCATGGGTCTAGCTATGACCCGGAATCCGCAATTACCATCCCCTTTAACATTCACAATATTTTCAATGTACGGTCTCATGATCTTTGGCATTTGTGTAATGTATGGTAAATCCCGAAACGGTTGTGTAGTAGGAGTTGAAGCTTGTAAGCGCGATGAATTGCCAATACGTGCATTTTTCCTCTTTGGAAATGATGTCTTGGTTTGTGACGATTGACTATCGGGAAATTGAGAATCAACACGCTCCCACGTAGAGAGAACTCGACATGTGGATGACTCTTTCAGTCTAGACCTCACCCTTTTAGGTGCTCCCTTTGTTACCACTTTTCTTGGAGGTGAAGACAACATTGTGTCTTGTGGAAATGCTAGTTGATGTATCACCTTTTTGATGTGGAGTTTCATTCTGTAAGGGACTTTTTGGAGATGTTCTTGAATGCAATTCCACTCCTCCATCACAGAAAAATCATCATCAACCTCTTCTTCACATACATGTAACCTTTGCCAATGAGGATATATGTCATCCAATCGAATAGGCAATTTTTGTTTGATCTTCATGGCAAGAATACATGCATAAGTCAACCCGTACGATGTCTTATGCACACAACCACAATCTTTCTTAGCAAAGCCTAATATCTTGGAGCGTTTTGCTTCCTCAAAGATAAAACACAATGTGGTTCTAGATACACAACCCTCCAATTCGATGTACAAAAAGTTGCCTTTGTATCTGTGTTCTAAGACGGTACGGCTCCTCCCAAAACTTGCTTGTATCTCAGACAACTGGATAGCCAACATTTTGTCTATTTCATCCCAACATGATGCCAAATCTCCCACACTACTCCTCAAATATTTTTTCAACTTTCCATGAGCCGATTCAACAATGTTGGTGGTTCTGCCCCCTAGATGCAAGACTTTATATGTTCATGCCCTCACAAATTTTTCCTTAACGATGTTCAATATTGTGGTTTCAACATATGCAAGGAACTTTAGAAATGGTTTGCATACATCTTTGAATCGCTTTACCGCACTTGCATATGAATCTTCCGTAGGAGATTCAACCAAATCTTTCCAAGCACCCATGATTTTGTCAACAACATCACTTGCCTTCTCCTCCTTCACTTCCTTCACTTCTTTCCCATGAACTTTTACATCCTTAGGCTTCGCTTTGACTCCACAATCTGTGATGTACTTAGCTCTTACATTCTTTCAAATATGAAAATAACAAAGTAAAGCAGAAGTATCAGGGAGAACTTTGGCAACGACATTCATCAGAGTATTGTCCCTGTCGGTGACAACCACCTTAGGCATGTTGAGTTTGAGGACAAAAGACCAACCAACATCTTGAGTGCCCAAGCAAAGTTATCCTCGTTTTCAAAGGCAAGAAAGGAAAAACCAACATAATATGTCATGTTGGTAGAGGTGACACCAACAATCTCAAATAATGTCATTCTATACAAGTTGGTTTTGTAAGTGGAATCCATGACCAAATGGTCAGAAAAGTGTTAAGTATATTAATTGACTCCGGATGAACAAAAAATATGTCTTCAAGAGTGGTTTCCTCACTATTTACTCTTGTGAAATAGACGTATTTATGCTCCTCCAACTTTGCAATCAAGAATTGCATCTCCGTCTTGTCACCTTTTATCCTCTTTCGTCATCTAGTTCGTGCATTGTACACTTGTTTGATAGTCGTCAAACTTTCTTTGTTTTTTTCCTTCAAATCCATGAGAATATTCCTAGGCAACACCAAGCTCTTTGTCATTTCGACAACTTTTTCCTTCTCCTCCTCTTTTATTCTACCCGCAAGAAGGTGACCGCCAAACTTTGGCTCTAACTCATAGTTGTGAATTCCACTAAGCATGGCCAACCACCAATCATTTGTACTCTTCTCAAAGTAACCACGCAACCTAAATGGACAATCACATTTCCTTGAGCCCGTGCCTTCAAGATTCAATTTCTTCCTCCGCTTCGCTGGTTTGTATACACGACTCCTTTCACATTGCAACGCCACCATTGGATTTTTTAGACTAGATTTATCTATAGATATAGTAAATCCTGTCATTGCTGCTTGTCGACGAACCCAACCAAGCAAATCATCTCGCTCTCACCATATTTCATTTGTTAAAAAAATGAGGCAGTGTTTACTTCAAAATCGCAAAGCTTGTCAACACTGGTAGGTACCAGTTTAGGTTTTTCTTCAATGTGAGCTTGAAAGGGAATTTCGACTTTAATTATGGCGAGGTTCCGGCTCAACGGCATCATCCACCACATTTTCAACCATCACTATGTCTATTGAATAAAAAAATAACAAGGAAAAAAAATATAAATAACTTGTGCAACAAGCTAAGAAAGAAAAAAAATGGCGCAAAAATTCAAATACTGGGCACCAACGTGACTTAAGTCATGCTGAGCTAACACCTACATGAGTTAACTCACGTGGAGCTCCAGCGTGAGTTAAGTCACGCTCAGGCATTCTTCCAGATTGACGAACCTATCTCAAAAACCAGCAAAATCAAGAGAGGTTATCTGATTTTTGACGTTTGATGAGCGTAGAAACTTGCTTCCTGACGATTTGCAATGATTTCAACTCAAGATTATGCCCCAAATTTTCGCACTTTTTGGGTTTTTGGAGGTGAAGAGGGAAAGAAAATGTATGTTGAAGTTGGAACTGCTGAGTTTTGTCCCAAAACAGTAATGCATCTCAATGTGAGTTAACTCACGTTGCTTTAAGCGTGACTTAACTCACGTTGCCTTCAACGTGACTTAAGTCACGTTCGTGTATACCGAGCATGACTTAAGTCACGCAGGGGTATTTTGATCAATTTGTATGAGTATGAACATTTTTGTTTGTGAGAAGAACAATTTTCATATAATCAGTCTCAACCCAATACAAATTCAATCCCGGGAAAAATTTACCCCACACTTATACTTTCATCCTTGTAAACCATTAAAAATGTTGTTTTACCCATTACCACACACTCCATCACTTGTAGCTTCTCAAGTTAGTGCTTCTTTTTTTTTTTATTTAAACTAAATATATGCCGAAAAACTTCATAATGTTTTTAATTTTTATTTTATCTCCACACTTCAATTTTTAGTATTTGTTCATTGGGCCATTTGCAGCCCAGCATGTGAACGTACATTATTTTTACTCAACAGACATCTAATTACACCACTGTTTTAGATAAATATTCTATTCACACTCCTCGCTACAAAAAAGGTTCATCCCACAAAACAGATCCACAAATCAGAAAAAGGAAGTGCAGAAAGTAATCCGGTTCAAATCTATTTTTCTATTAATTCAAGTTGTAAAAATAATACTAATCACTCATTCTACTTGTCCATAACTAAAATTTTGGTATTAACCAAAAAAGGAAACTTAAATGTTAGTCTTTAAAATACTTATACTAAACTTAAGGGATTAAAATAAAATGAAAAACTTAAGAGAACAAAATAAAACCTAAAAATATCTTAAACAAGACCAAAAGATTAATTTAGCATTATTTTAAAACACTCACACCATCCAAAAATGATTAAGCAAGTATTTTACACATGTCTGCACAATTTTGACCTTTAACATCATTATTTATCTATTAGCAAAAATTATAAAACAAATTGATTTTTTAAAAATATTCATCGAGACAGATCCAACATCTTCTGGCTGTCTTTTGTATTTTTTTTTGAAACTGTAAAAAAATACTATAGCACGCAATGCCCTTACAAGGCATATACTATAATAATTCTATTTCTAGTACATGTAATTCCACACATGAACGCAAGCACTCACGCGCATAGGCACACACACGTAAATATACATATAATCAAGCTAACTTAGACTAAATGAGCCGAACTATATATAGTTCATGTTCAACTCATTTAATTCATGAACTTAATTTTTATCTCAAATTCAGCTCATTTGATTCATAAATCAAGTTCAACGAATTAATTATCGAATTAAATTATAAACCTTGTGTTAGTTGACTCAATTCATTAACAACATTAACAACACGTAATGGATCAACCTACTAATAGCATTCTTCAACTAACTACCCATATGCTTCCTGTAGAAGCTAACACTTATCTTCAGCTTGCTCGGTCAAACCCCGATCATCCATTCATTTTACTAACACTCCATTATACAAGAGTTAACTAGTCACTATATTTTTCTTTTAAAAAAAAAACTAGTCACTATATTTGTTTACAAGAGTTAACTAATCACTATTAATTTCCAGGGTCGTTCCTATGAATCTGGAGTATTGCTTTTCCCACTTCATACAAAGGTAAAAAACACCAGTATTTTATGTTTTTAACCCCATCGGCAGTTAACTGTCGATGGGAAGGAAACCAGCGGCAGTTAGCTGCCGTTGCCATGTTTTGCCTATATTTTCCAAAACTTCACATTTTTTCATCTTATTGTAAACAAAAACGATAAAATGAGTGAACAAAAATAATAAAATGACATGTGATTAAAGTGAAAAAGCTAAAAAAAATGACAGCTAATTTTTTTAACTTAAAAACTGTTTTTAAGTTTTTTAAAAACAGATTTAATTTTAACAAAAACTAATACTAACATAGCTTTAATTTAAAAAAACTGATTTTAAAAAATCAGTTTTTATAAATTGTTTTAATTTAAAAACAGTTTTCAATTTATTAAAAAAACAGCTTTATTTTTTTTTATAAAAAAACTGTTTTCCAACAATAAACCTTTTTAGTATATTATTTTTTATGAGGTATTTTTATTAAAAAAACAGTTTTTTAAATTAAAAAAAATTAATATATAAAAAATATCAGATTTATTACACAATGTTTTATTAAAGCTGTTTTTTAAAATAAATTGAAAACTGTTTTTAAATTAAAACAATTTATAATCAGTTTTTTTTTAAAATTAAAACTATGTTAGAATTAGTTTTTGTTAAAATTAAATCTGTTTTTAAAAAAAATTAAAAACATTTTTTAAGTTAAAGAATTAGTTGTAATTTTTTTAGCTTTTTCACTTTAATCGCATGTCATTTTATCGTTTTTGTTCACTCATTTTATCGTTTTTGTCCATAATAAGATGAAAAAATGCGAAGTTTTGGAAAATATAGGCAAAACATGGCAACGACAGCTAACTGCCGCTGGTTTCCTTCCCATCGGCAGTTAACTGCCGCCGGGGTAAAAACGTAAATTACTGGTGTGTTTTAGCTTTCTTTGAAGTGGGAAAAGCAATTTTCATGAATCTGGAGGCTCTGCTCTAAAAGTAAAAAGAGGCCCGTAATAAATTAAAAAGAGGCCCGTAACACAAAAAAAATCCATATTCTAATAAATAATATAAAAATACAAGTTCAGACGAATACCTTTATTAACCTTCTAGCTACTCAAAACGAGTCTTCCTACTCACATTTACTGAAGCAAAATGATCAATCAACTCTTCATATTGTATATTTCCAACAAAGCATTCTCAATTGCTATCATTGCTAAGCCATTAAGTATTTCTTGTAGCATGGTAGACCGCATGTAAGACTTCAACAACTTCAATTTTGAAAAACTTCTGCGGAGGCAACTGTCACGGGAATAGTCAATAAAATTCTATATGCAACAATTGTATTAGGAAAAAAAACTCATGCCTTTCAAAAATCTTAAAATCTCAATAGGTCTCATATCTTCATCAGGCAAGATATCTTTTAGTGACCTTAACTCCACATATAGTTCTCTCCCATCAATATCAGATTCCTCGTTATGTTTCAATGCATGTTCAAAATTACTACAACAAGACTCCAAAGTCGCATTATTCAATGATTTAAATTTGTCAGAAGTAAACAAAAAACCAAAAACAGCTTCATATTGTTTGAATTGTTCAAATCTCTTAGTAAGAGATACAACAGCTTGATCAACAAGGCAAATAAAGTAATTAACCCTAAAAGATTCTTCTTCAGATTGCTCAACTGACGGGGTATTCAAATCCTTATCAAACTGTCTTTTTCTTCGAATTATGCGCCTTTGAGGAAATACTGGGTCGATATTCAATTCAATAGCAACTTTCGTAGCATCATCTAAGGCCTTCTTAAAACCAGTTTTTCTATATTCTTTAAAAAATGAAATCAACTCTTTAATTTTTTCCATAGCAACATCAATAAGCATATCATCTGACTGTAAGAGCTTGCTAACCAAATTAATTGCAGATAATATTTCAAACCATATAGTTATAGATACTATAAACTCAAAATCACCAAGTTCATGTGTTGCTAAAGATTTAGCTTCACTTTTTATTTTAGAATCAAGATCCTTTTCTGACACTTCAAGTAAAGCTTCAATAAAATCTCACATTTGGGCTCTTATAGCTTTGACACTTTCTACATGACTCTCCCAACGAGTGGATGACAATGATTTTGGAGTCAACCCTTTTACATTATCTTTCAAAATTTGCCATCTCTTAGTAGAGTTGGCAAAAATAGTATAAATGCGTTGAACAACTCCAAAAAAATCTTTAGCTTTACCACATGAGTTAGCCATATCACACAATGTCAAATTAAGACTATGACACCTACAAGGAGTATAAAAGGCTCTTGGATTTATATCTAAAAACCTCTTTTGTACACTTTGATGTTTTCCTTTCATATTTGACCCATTATCATAACCTTGTCCTCGCACATCAAAGATGTCAAGAACAAGATTTTTCAATTCATCTTGTAAAACATCAAAAAGCCCTTGCCCAGTTGTGTCATTCACATTCAAAAATCCTAAAAAAGACTCCTCAATGATAACAGAATTTGAAGAAACATCCACATATCGTATTATCAAAGACATTTGTTCTTGGTGACTAACATCAGGAGTACAATCAAGTATCACCGAGAAATACTTTGCTTGCTTGATTTTTTCAATGATTTGATTTTTAATTCTAGAAGCAAGCAAAAGTATTAACTCATTTTGGATTTTAGGCCCAAGATAGTGAACATGGAGATTATCATTTGTAATACGTCTAACATGTTCTTGGACACATGGATCAAATTCATTTAACATTTCAATTAAGCCCAAAAAGTTCCCATTGCTATCTTCATTCAATTTGTCTACAGAACCACGGAAAGCCAAATTATGTTTAGCAAGGAATTTCACTATTGAAATAATTCTTTTTAAAACACTTTTCCAATGATCCTTTTCTTTCTCAATCAATCTTTGAGTTGCTTTATCAATAGTTTGAAAACAATTCATCCTTTGACACAACTCATACCAAGTAGACATGCTCTTAACATGTTCCATGCTTGATTCATGCTCTTTAAGTCTAACACCAACATGTGACCAATCACTAAAACCTTCATTTGCTAATTGACCTCTACCAATCCCTCTTTTAAAAACTTTACAACAAAAACAAAATAATCTATCAAGCTCTTTTGAATAAACAAGCCAATCTCTATCACACTTCTCTCCATTTGATAAAGTTCTAGTATACAAATTAGCCGTAAAGCGTCTAGAAAATTTATATTTAGGACCCTTCACAATTCGTAAATCTCTTTTAGGGCCTTTTGTAGCTAACAACTCAATCATTTTAGACTCGAGAGAATCCCAATTTCTTGGATCAAATATATCTACACTAATGTGACTGTCATTAACATTATCAACATTTTGATTATCATCTTCATTATCATCATCATCTTCATCAGCAACATCAAGATTTTCAACAACAATATCATCTAAATTATCATTTTCGGTAGCAACAACATGAGCATTATCCTCTACATTTTCAGTAGTAACCACATTTTCAACATCAGCATTATTATCAATATGAATAGCATTATCATCAATATGAATTTGTGGTTCTTTTACAATAAATTTATCAAGAGCTCCTGTTTGGGATTCAATTAACTCAGCAATTTTTTTCTTTTTCCTACGCTTCTCAGCGCCAGACTCAAACTTTCTAATCTTAGGCGGCAATTTAGGAGGCATAGAAAAAGATTGAAAAAATGCAGAACCTGATATTCTTGAGTGTTCTTGAGCAATTCTGCAATATTGAAGTTGAACCACGTAGACATACAATGTAGAGGTTGAACCATAAAATAAAATTAAGACATAATTAGTAATTGGCAACATGGAAAAATCATACAGAAGATCAGAATTAAGTGATAACAATCACAGAACCATTTCAAAATAAAAAATAAAAAATTTCATCAGTGATAAGTAGTAATTGATAACAAAACCGTGATCAAAATAAAAAATTTCATCAGTGATAAGTATTACGTGATAACAATCACAGAACCATTTCAACAAAAATAACAACAGAACTGTAAATTGCACAGAACCATTTCAACAAAAATCACAGAAGTATTAAGTGATAGCAACAGAACCGTTAAAACAACAAAAATAACCTGAAATTGCACAGAATAACAGAACCGTGAAAGATGCGACGGCCGACGGAGAGAGCGCTTTTGAGCGAGAGAGATGGAGAGAGGCAGAAAGCGTTTTGATAAAATTAGGGATTGGGTTTTTGTGGTGGGAACGGCGGTGGTCGGTCGGAACAGTTGAACGGCGGTGGCCGGTGGCCAGGCAGCTTCAGTCTGGAACAGTGGAACGCGTAAGAACTAAGAAGGAATGGAAAATGAAGGAATGGAAAATGAAAGCGCGTACAAAGTTCAGAAAGAATGGAAAGGAGATTAATTTTTTTTTTGTGAGGGGACATATGCATACTGGGCTATAAATTTTTTTTTTGAGGCCCGTGCCTTTGGGAGGCCCAGCTCTGTTGAGCTGTTTGCATTTCCCTTAGGCCGGCCCGTGTTAATTTCTTATCTTATTTCATGTTATATTTAATTAATGACTTGCTATGGTTTTGTGATTTGCAGTGTAACATTAAATAATGGAATATTAATGTATTTTTATGATGTTGTCTGGGTTACATATATAATATAGGTTTTTATGTTATATGTAAAATATTTATTAAAATGTCATATAACACTTAAGTAATAAATGAAAAAAAGATTAGCCATATTATAACATGTAACTTATTAAATAAACTAGTAATATCTAAGTTCAAAAAATTATCAATGGTATTAGTGTTTGCGCTATATGTATAATATTTATTGAAAATTCATATAAAGCAAAAAAATGAACATATATATTATAACACGTTAATTTTTTTTAATGACATAACCCGTAATTAAATATACTATTAATATTTACACAGAAGTAATGGTACCCGTCCTTGCAAATTATAATGATAATTAATATGCATAGTTTGTAGAAATATTTATATTTTTTAAAAAACAAGGTTCAACAAAAAAAAAATATAAAAGCGTAGAGAAAATAACTTTCAAAAAATTGATGTGATTTTGTAACAAAAAAATCCTTTTATATTGATGTATCTAAACAAACTAAATTATTTTTTAAAAAATGATTTTATTACGATAAACAAACACAAAATAGATTATGATTTTTTTATAAAATTTTTAAAAAATAACTAAATTATTGAATGTCAATATTATTTTTATTTTAATTCGTAACAAACAAACCCTTCACATTTATAGGAAGGGAACACTTGTGCAGATAGTTTAGCTAATATAGGCTTAGCTCTGTTTTCTCTTGTTTGGTTCCCTTCTGCCCCTAACTGTATACAAGCTGACTATATTAGGAATAGACTAGGTCTTCCTAACTATAGATTTAATTACTTCTTTTTTAAAAGGTGTAGACCTAGTTCCCCTTTTCTTTGTACATTTCTTTTTGGTTTAATGATATCATGTAATGCTCCTAGCATTACTTTTGCTTAAAAAAAAAACCCTACAGGGTTTGCTATAACTTTAAAAAAAAACTTTAAGAGCGTTGTACTTGTTTGTTATAATTTTTTTAAAAAAAAACCAGGTTCAACAAAAAAAAAATCTAAAAGCATCTTTAAATGAAAAGAGATTATAGTAACTTTTCAAAAAATATAAGAGAGAGAGAAAATAAGTATAAAAAATGAAGATAATTTTGTAACAAAAAATCCATTTATATATATAACTGTATCCAAACAATTTTTTTCTTCAAAGAATTGATTGTTATTACGATAAACAAACACAAAATTGATTATGCTTTTTCAAAAAATCTCTAAAAATAATCTCTAAATGATTGAATATCAAAATATATTTTTATTCTATTAAAAGCGAATCATATATTCAATTCACATTTATTAAAAATAAGTTTTATGATTGTACCAAAAAAAAGTTTTATGATGTTCATGTGATTTTTTTCTTTTTTAGGATGCAATAGAACTACCTTCGTATGAGTTTTTCTTTCGTAGGTAATCCACTGAAAAAATGACAGTTATTTAAATATTTAGTCTAAAAAAATATTCATTAATCACGGGCATTAGACCCGACTCAGGTACAACGCAAAACAGGGATACAACATAATAAATCAGACCAAGTAGATTGACCCTAATCTATCCTAAAAAAAATTCACTAATCATGGGCGCATCCCAGCGAGCCCGTATGAAAAGTGAACATCTGCGAAGAACAATTAATGGATCGACCGTGAACACGGTATCAAAATTCAAGTGTCAACAACTCACTTAACAAATCAGCAAGCATAAAAGCTCTTTCGAGCTTGAAGAACTAGAGTGTAGGCAAACAAGACACTTTGAAACCTGCAAATCTCAACATCTTTGGAAACAACATAAAATCAAAGAAGTCAGGCCACCATGTCATATTATAAAATAATATTTTTTTATTGTTGTAGATTATTACTCCCTCCGTTCCTTTTTAAGTGTCGTTTTGAAATATTAACACCAAATTAACGAAGTGTATTTTTCCACATTTACTTCGTATTATACCCTTATTTTAATCCACCAATATATTTATACTTACTTTTTCACTATCCCAATTATATTCTTAAACAACTTTTTCTATAATAAAGATTGTGTTGGTGTCATTTAAAAAATAAGAATTTAGATTATATTTTTTTGTTATATTGTTGTTGTCATTAAAATAGATAATCATGGTTAATTTGATTTGTTATAATTTGAAAGAAAAAATCTTTTATATTTTTACTTTTAATTGAAAACAAAATTTCATAAAAAAAATACCGTTCATAATTTTCAAACGTTAGCGCAATAAAAAGAACGGAAAGACGGACACGTGAGTGCACGTCTTTTCGCTAGTATATATATATGCTATAATTTTAGTCTAACTTTTTCATTATTTCAATTACTCTCTTAAACAAATTCTCCTATATTTATGTTATATTCTTGGTGTCTCATATATTTATAATATATTTGTTATATTGTTGGTGTCATTGAAAAAGATAAACATGGTTTTTTGAGTTTGTTATAATTTAAATATCACAAACATTTATATTTATACTCTTAATCAAAATCAAAATTTTATTAAAAAAATTTGCTCATAATTTTCAAATGTTAGCAGAATAAAAAGAGCAGAAAGACGGACACGTGAATGTGACAGTGTTACAATAAAGTTTTTACATATAATTCGAAGAGATGTAGCGCCACACCTTAGCGATGCTATTATATTGTAGTACGTATAAATATAATTGAATCAAATAACATAATAATGCTTGTATTATTTATTTTTAAGGAGATGGTTGGGGGACAAACATCTGCCTATCATTCATTTAGCAGTTGATCAGCTTCAAACTTGGAACACAATGCAGACAAAAGATTGGGTTTGAGTAGGCTATGACATGATCTAGCTAATCATAACTTAGGGTGCAAAGTGAACATTTATTCTACACGTGAAACATGAAACTATGTCTTAATTATAAGAAGGTTTTTGGTTATGCATTCAACAGACTTGCAGTAGTACCTTCTCAAATGTGCGCTACACGCAAACGTGTTTTCATGCAATGATGATTGATTCAATTTTATATACAAAGGAACAATCTCACTAACGTGGAAAAGCCCCAAATGCTATGAATCAGTATGCTTCATTAGTAGTATGTTGTTTATGGTCATTTTTGGCTAGAAAAGAAGTATTTCAAGTCCGACAACAAATAAATGTCTAATTGGTGCAACCTTGAGATCTTAGAGAAGTTAATCAGTGTTGGAACACTAGTTGAATTTGAGTGGAAGTTGGAAAGAATAAACACATGTTCTTTAAGAAAGAACTAGTGTTGGTATGAATTGAAAAATGTCCCACATTGAATAGGACATACTCACTAGTAGTGTTTATATAAGTGAGGGTGACCTTGGGGTACCCACTTTTGCGAAGGGTGAGCGCTTAAGGGTGTTATTTCTCGAACGATTACTTACGGTGGTACTGTTTATATAAGTGGGGGTGAACTCCAAGGGTGTGCCCTTGGGGTACCCACTTTTACAAACAGGGTGAATGCTCAAGGGTGTTATTTCTCGAACTGTCGCGTCAAATTTCGGATATCAAGCTATTGAGAAGCGTTGTGTAACACCCATATAGAGATTGCCTAGGATCTCTTACGAGTATTAAAATTTCGTACCGGATACATTAAATACAATACAAAAAGTTTAAATTTAATTATACATCATAGGAATCCTCATACAATTCATTATCCGATACACTTTTCCTGAGTAATATTTACAACATACTACAACATATGAAACAAATATATATATATATATATATATATATATATAGCAAATGGTCAGCACGATCAATCCATAGCCTTCTCTTTACCTTTACGTCGTGCTACCTGCGAACCTGCACCAGAAGGAAAGGGATGAGACATGACGTCTCAGTGAGCTCCTACCCTACCAATTGTTGGCAACCACGGGGTAACCTAGGGTCGCCGTGCCTACTCTTGGCAATCTTGGGGATACCTACGATCGCCGTCATTCTTTACTTATTTCGCGATCAAAGGGGAAAAATCTAGGATCGCTGCATGTCTTAATCATTTCTTATCATAATCTAACTTGAACTTATACTTAGTGATCTTGGGGGACAACCTATGGTCACTTCTTGTTACTAGGAACTAATTGTCCTATTTCTCAATACATATATAAATAAACTTATTCATCTTCTCATATCTTTAAGTTAGACGTTAGCGTTGAACAATCAATAATTATCTGAGTTCATTTTACGGAGTGCATCCGGGTGGAGTAACCCCGAAGTACATCTCCCTTCTAACCGGTGAAAATTCCTATCATATCAGGCTAACACCGGACTCCTCTTGTCGTCGTGCGGTCATCCTTGTGGAATAACGCGTCCCACTAGCGTGAACCTCCTACGTCCCACTAGCGTGAACAACAGAAGACACGACTTAATAGTCTTAACTTATGTGTATACCTCCTGTGTCCCACTAGCGTGAACGACGAGAGACGCGAATTAAAATGTTTTAACTTATGCATGAACCTTTCGTGTCCCACTAGCGTGAACGACGAAAGTCACGACTTAGAATTCTTCCATAATAGTCTTTACCTTTGCATGGACCATTCGTGTCCCACTAGCGTGAACGACGAAGGCCACAGCTTATATCTTAATAATTGTTGAATACTTAACCTATAAAAGGTCCTAACTTGAATTCTATATCATTCTTGGCTTACACATACTTAATTGAGTGTTTGAGAAATTGCTTAGTAAGGATAATCCCAATACTAGCTCTTATACTTCTCTATGTTAACTTGTGGATTAAGGCATCCAATCTCTCAATAGTGTACCTATCCTCATCTATAATAATGATCTAAACATTCTCAAGGATAGGTCTTTTAAAGCTTATTAGCAATACTTAACCATTACAGGTTGTTCCTTGTGTCTGAAGCAGTATTGGATAGCCAGAACGGTGCAAGATTTGATGAAAAACATTATGTTCCTGCCCACTGTAAAATCGTGACACGATTTGGAAATCGTGTCACGATTTCCTACCCAGAAATCGTGTTAGTTCCTGCCTATAAAATCGTGACACGGTGGTAAAATCGTGACACGATTTTACCTGCAGTTGGACAGCATAGGGCAAGTTTAAAACGTGATTTCCACCATTTTGGCCAATCATGCCCAAACATCATAACAGCTTAAAGATAAATTTCTAAGTCATATTAACAGCTTGCAACATGTATGATCAAGAATTACTAGCAACATAGAATTAGGGCACTAAAATTGGCAACTTTGATCATAATACTAAAAACTCTCAAACTTACTCAAGCGGGTTCTAAAACCCTATGGAGCTCACCTTAAATCTCCAATTGGTGCTTGCTAACTCTGATTTCCAAAGCCTTAGCTTCAACTACCACTTCTCTTAATTCTCCCTTGATTCTCCTTGTTTCTTCTTGTTTCTTCTTTTACTCTAACTTCCAATATAAGCTTGCTTGCATAAACTTTCTCACAAGAGTTTGGATGAAGTTTTGATGATTGAGGGAAAGAGGGGTGAGGGCGTGTAGCTAGAAAGTGAGAGGGAGGGAGAGCTGATTTTGGAAAGAATGAGGAGAAGAAGATAAATGGGAAAGGAAATATCTTGTTCCATTTTTAAATAATCCCCCCTTTACCAATATTTACTATATTGCCATTGCTTAATATTACAAAATTGCCATGCTTGCTTAATGGCTTCTCACACTGATAATAATTGCATCTAAGCGGGATATTACAATCTACCCCCTTAAAGAAATTTCGTCCTCGAAATTTAGAATTTACCTGAAAATAGATGCGGGTAGTTCTCTTGCATCTCTGACTCTAGCTCCCACGTCGCTTCGCCGTCGGGAGAACCTTTCCATACAACCTTAACAATTGGAATCTCTTTGTTCCGCAAAGACTTAACATCACGATCAGTTATCCGATTTGGCTCAGGTTGGAAAGTTAAATCTAATCTTAAGTCAATGCTATCCAACTCTACTGGTTGAAAAGGATCGGGGAAGAATTTCCTTAATTGAGAGACATGGAATACATCATGCAAACCTGACATGGCCGGTGGCAGCGCCAACTGATAAGCTGCTGGTCCGACACGTCTAAGTATCTGAAATGGTCCAACATACCTTGGACAAAGTTTCTTGGTTCTAAATGCTCCTCTTAGGCCCAACTTAGGCGTAACTTTGAGGAATACATGATCTCCCACTTCAAATTCTAGAGGCCTTCGCCTCTTGTCAGCATAGCTTTTCTGGTGACTTTGGGCTATTCTCATTTTATCCTGAATGGATTTAATCTTTAGGGTCGTCTCCTGAATTATCTCAGGTCCCAAAATACTCTTATCTCCGACCTCAGCCCAACAAAGTGGGGTTCTACACTTCCTACCATACAAAGCTTCATAAGGTGCCATTCCGATACTAGAATGGTAACTGTTGTTGTAAGAAAATTCAATCAATGGTAGGTGATCATTCCAACTTCCTCCATCTTCTAGGATACATGCACGTAACATATCCTCTAATGTCTGAATAGTTCTTTCGGATTGTCCGTCTGTTTGAGGATGATGAGACGTGCTCATCTTTAATCTCGTTCCTAAAGCCTTCTGAAAAGCTTTCCAAAAGTGAGATGTGAAGATCGGATCTCTATCAGACACAATACTAGCAGGCACACCATGGAGTTTCACAATCTCAGAAATAAACAATTCGGCATACTGAGAGGCTCGGTAAGTAGTTTTAACCGGCAAGAAATGAGCTGACTTGGTTAACCGGTCCACTATTACCCATATGGAGTCATGTCCTCGCTGTGTTCGAGGTAATCCACTCACAAAATCCATGGTTATCTCTTCCCATTTCCATTGGGGAATTTCCAAAGGTACTAACATTCCCGCAGGTCTTTGATGTTCAATCTTTACCTGCTGACACACAATGCATCGCGACACAAATTCCGCAATATCCCTCTTCATGCTAGGCCACCAATAATCTCTTTTCAAATCTTGATACATCTTGGTGGTACCTGGATGAATGCTGAAACTGCTCTTATGCGCCTCTTCTAAAATCAACCTTTTTAACTCCACATCATTCGGAACATAAATCCTTCCTTCAAACAGTAGCATTCCATCACGTGCTAAAGAAAACTCCGGTTGGCCAACTCTTCTTTGGAGATCCACATCTATAGATTGCGCTTGTGCAATCCTAGATCGTAGATCACACGAAAGCTCTAGCTTATTCAACAAGATGCCACCTTCTAATTCGGTAACATGGAGGTTAAGATCTCTAAACTTCTCATATAACCCGCAACCCGCATGTACGCATCATCACTTCAGCCTTACCAAAGTCTTTCGACTCAAAGCATCTGCTACTACATTTGCCTTTCCTGGGTGGTATTTCAAATCAAAATCGAAATCTTTCAAGTATTCCATCCATCGCCTCTGCCTCATGTTAAGGTCTCGTTGATCAAACAAGTATTTCAAACTTTTGTGGTCTCTGAACAAATCAAACTGTGCACCATACAAATGATGTCTCCATATCTTTAGTGCAAACACTATAGCTGCTAACTCAAGATCGTGGGTGGGGTAATTCTCTTCATGAGTCTTGAGCTGTCTAGACGCATAAGCTATCACATTCTCCCCTTGCATAAGAACACTACCCAGTCCTTTAGAGGATGCATCGCAGAAAACGGTGTATCTCCTTTCAGGATCTGGTATTGCCAACACTGGTGCTTTAGTCAATTTCTTCTTCAAAACTCTAAAGCTCTCTTCACACTCTTCGTCCCAAATAAAGGGCATGTTCTTCCTGGTGAGGCGTGACAGAGGCAAGGCAATCTGAGAAAACTTCATAATAAACCTTCGGTAATAACCTGCCAAGCCTAGGAAACTTCTGACTTCAGCCACATTCTTGGGTCTTTCCCAACTGAGAACAGCTTCAACTTTAGACGGATCAACGGCTACTCCTCCTTGAGAAATAACGTGACCCAAAAACTTAATCTCAGACAACCAAAACTCACACTTGCTAAATTTTGCATATAACTGCTTATCTCTAAGAACATTCAATACAATTCTCAAATGCTGAGCATGCTCTTGAGGATCCTTGGAATAGATCAAAATGTCATCTATGAAAATCACCACAAATTGATCGAGGTAAGGTTGAAATATTCTGTTCATGTAATCCATAAATACAGCTGGAGCATTAGTTACACCGAAAGGCATAACCAGAAATTCATAGTGCCCGTAACGCGTCCGAAACGCCGTCTTAGACACATCTGAAGACTTAATGCGGATCTGATGGTAACCTGACCGAAGATCAATCTTGGAAAATACCGTTGCTCCTTTGAGCTGATCTAGGAGATCATCAATCCTTGGTAGAGGATACTTGTTTTTAATAGTCACTTTATTCAGTTGACGGTAGTCTATACACAGCCTCATGCTTCCATCTTTCTTCTTAACTAACAGAACTGGAGCACCCCAAGGTGACACACTGGGTCTGATGAAATGCTTCTGGATTAATTCCTCTAATTGAGATTTCAGCTCTTTAAGCTCTATAGGTGACATTCTATACGGTGCCACAGATACCGGCTCCGCTCCTGGAATTAAATCAATTGAGAACTCCACCTCACGCTCTGGAGGCAAACTAGTTACTTCTGAAGGAAAAACATATAAGTACTCATTCACCACAGGAATATCACTGGGACTTAACTCGGACTCTGAAGCCACAGTGAGCATCACATAAAATCCCTTATCTTGGGCACAAATAAATTGGATTAACTGGTGGGTGCGGTTAATCAATTCAGACAGAGCCACACCTTCCGCCGTATCACTGGTCGGCATATAAATACTCTTCTCGGAACATCCGATGTACACATGGTTAGAGGAGAGTCAATCCATGCCTAAGATCACATCAAGTTGCTCCATCGGGAGACACACTAAATCAACATAATAAGTCTTGCTAGACACAGTGATATGACAGTTTTCACAAACATAACTTGCCTCAATTCCGCCTTCAGTAGCGGTAGATACTAACATTGGAGGGTTCAACGGAGACAAAGATAATTGTAGCGTCTCCACACATTTATATGAAATAAAAGAACAAGTAGCGCCGCAATCAAAAAGAACTTTTACTGGGTATGAACCAAGATAACACATACCGGCAATCAAATCTTCATTGGCCAGAGCTTTTGCGCCATCAAGGGAATATACTATGCCCTTACTAGTGGTTGTCCCTTCAGCTGTTCCTTTAACACGCCTATTAGGACACTCTGTTATAAAATGTTCTGGCTGCTTACATCCATAACAAATACCGGCACCGAAGAGGCACTCTCCTTTGTGCATCCTACCACACGTCTTGCAAGTAGGATAAGTCCGTGAAGGATTAGATTGTGGAGAGTATGTCTGTTTCCCTCTCTGAGGGGATCCTTTAGGCTTAAGCTTGTCGTGATACTTATCTGACATTCTACTCTTCTTCTTCTCAAAAGCTGCCGCTCTTTCTTTCGAGGCCTTAGCAAGTCCTGCTTCAACCACCAAACTATCATGCACCAGTTCATCGTAACTTGCAGTTCTTTGGAGACTTACTGCAGTGTCGATTTCACCTCTTAAACCTCGTTTGTACTGATTCATCTTCCAGACTTCGTTCTCAGCATACTCATTATGTGTGGAATAATAAGACAACTCTTCAAACTTCTTGGTGAATTCAGCAACGGACATACTACCTTGCTTCAACTCCAAGAACTCTTGCTCCTTCTTTACCTTGTAAGACAAAGGTAAATATTTTTCCAGCATTACCTCTTTAAAGTTTACCCAGTTCACCTCTATACCATTTGCTTCCATCCGGCGCTGAGCAGATTCCCACCAATCTTCTGCTGCGCCTCTGAGTTGATTTGTGGCATAGACCACTTTATCCTCTTCTGAACACTCGGCCATTCTAAAGATCTTCTCCATCTGTTTAATCCACTTCCTAGCTTCTTGAGGTTCACCTTCTCCATTAAACTCCGGAGGGTGATGTCTATTATACTCCCGGAACACGGGATTACCAATTGCGGGAAGAGGTGGTGGCTGTGGATGGAAACCCTGCCCTTGCTGCATCATTTCCATCCATTGCTGTTGGGCTTGAGCCTGTTGCTGAGCTTGTTGTTGCATCATCAGCATCATCTGCTGATACTGTAATGCGTTTTGAGCTTGCTGCTCTTGATACTGCTGTTGCCAGGCCTGCTGCTGCTGTATCATTTGTTCCCACGAATTCATACTTGGTCCTCCACTTTCATCGCTGGCTTGATTAGCACGAGGTCTACCGGGTCCTCTTCTTCTCCCAGACATCTTATCCTAGCTGTCATATACAAGTCAAAGTGATCAGTTTCAACTGAATATAACAGTTAGAATAATGTCCTGGATCCAAGAGGTCCACAACTTGGATTGTACTTTAATGACCCAAGGCACGGTCTGAATCGACCTGCTCTGATACCAAATTGTAACACCCATATAGAGATTGCCTAGGATCTCTTACGAGTATTAAAATTTTGTGCCGGATACATTAAATACAATACAGAAAGTTTAAATTTAATTATACATCATAGGAATCCTCATACAATTCATTATCCGATACACTTTTCCTGAGTAATATTTACAACATACTACAACATATGAAACAAATATATATATATATATATATATATATATATAGCAAATGGTCAGCACGATCAATCCATAGCCTTTTCTTTACCTTTACGTCGTGCTACCTGCGAACCTGCACCAGAAAGAAAGGGATGAGACATGACGTCTCAGTGAGCTCCTACCCTACCAACTGTTGGCAACCACGATGTAACCTAGGGTCGTCGTGCCTACTCTTGGCAATCTTGGGGATACCTACGATCGCCGTCATTCTTTACTTATTTCGCGATCAAAGGGGAAAAATCTAGGATCGCTGCATGTCTTAATCATTTCTTATCATAATATAACTTGAACTTATACTTAGTGATCTTGGGGGACAACCTATGATCACTTCTTGTTACTAGGAACTAATTGTCCTATTTCTCAATACATATATAAATAAACTTATTCATCTTCTCATATCTTTAAGTTAGAGGTTAACGTTGAACAATCAATAATTATTTGAGTTCATTTTACGGAGTGCATCCGGGTGGAGTAACCCCGAAGTACTTCTCCCTTCTAACCGGTGAAAATTCCTATCATATCATGCTAACACCGGACTCCTCTTGTCGTCGTGCGGTCATCCTTGCGGAATAACGCGTCCCACTAGCGTGAACAACAGAAGACACGACTTAATAGTCTTAACTTATGCGTATACCTCCCGTGTCCCACTAGCGTGAACGACGAGAGACGCGAATTAAAATGTTTTAACTTATGCATGAACCTTTCGTTTCCCACTAGCGTGAACGACGAAAGTCACGACTTAGAATTCTTCCATAATAGTCTTTACCTTTGCATGGACCATTCGTGTCCCACTAGCGTGAACGACGAAGGCCACAGCTTATATCTTAATAATTCTTGAATACTTAACCTATAAGGTCCTAACTTGAATTCTATATCATTCTTGGCTTACACATACTTAATTGAGTGTTTGAGAAATTGCTTAGTAAGGATAATCCCAATACTAGCTCTTATACTTCTCTATGTTAACTTGTGGATTAAGGCATCCAATCTCTCAATAGTGTACCTATCCTCATCTATAATAATGATCTAAACATTCTCAAGGATAGGTCTTTTAATGCTTATTAGCAATACTTAACCATTACAGGTTGTTCCTTGTGTCTGAAGCAGTATTGGATAGCCAGAACGGTGCAAGATTTGATGAAAAACATTATGTTCCTGCCCACTGTAAAATCGTGACACGATTTGGAAATCGTGTCACGATTTCCTACCCAGAAATCGTGTTAGTTCCTGCCTATAAAATCATGACACGGTGGTAAAATCGTGACACGATTTTACCTGCAGTTGGACAGCATAGGGCAAGTTTAAAACGTGATTTCCACCATTTTGGCCAATCATGCCCAAACATCATAACAGCTTAAAGATAAATTTCTAAGTCATATTAACAGCTTGCAACATGTATGATCAAGAATTACTAGCAACATAGAATTAGGGCACTAAAATTGGCAACTTTGATCATAATACTAAAAACTCTCAAACTTACTCAAGCGGGTTCTAAAACCCTATGGAGCTCACCTTAAATCTCCAATTGGTGCTTGCTAACTCTGATTTCCAAAGCCTTAGCTTCAACTACCACTTCTCTTAATTCTCCCTTGATTCTCCTTGTTTCTTCTTGTTTCTTCTTTTACTCTAACTTCCAATATAAGCTTGCTTGCATAAACTTTCTCACAAGAGTTTGGATGAAGTTTTGATGATTGAGGGAAAGAGGGGTGAGGGCGTGTAGCTAGAGAGTGAGACGGAGGGAGAGCTGATTTTGGAAAGAATGAGGAGAAGAAGATAAATGGGAAAGGAAATATCTTGTTCCATTTTTAAATAATCCCCCCTTTACCAATATTTACTATATTGCCATTGCTTAATATTACAAAATTGCCATGCTTGCTTAATGGCTTCTCACACTGATAATAATTGCATCTAAGCGGGATATTACACGTTGAATCACTAATTTTAAATCACGACTGAACTTTTAATTTTTCGGGGAAAAAAGGAAAAAAGTTCGAAAATACCTTTAAGTAAAAGATTTTAGGTTCGAGAGTCGATTATGCGAGGGGAAGGTATTAGCACCCCTCACATCCGTTGTACTCAACGGGAACCTCTTAGTTGACTTAGGCTTAGAATGTTTTCAAAGTTTTGCTTGCGTGCTTGAATATAAAAAGGGAAAAAGAAAATATGATATAAAGGGGAAAAATAAGTTTTTTATTAAAGGGCTTGACAAGATGTGAATCCTGCTCCTACGTATCTCCTGATGCAATGGAGAATTCAAAGCGTACGTAGTTCTTTGCAGGGTAGAAAAAAATTGTACGTTGGTTCGTTTTAATTAAAAAGATTTGATCGCGCCCGAGCGAAAAAGTTTTGCTTTAAAATACAAAACAACGCGGTCTACTATCGTTATGTTGATAGGTTAATAAAGACCGATAAAAAAAGCCTCTTACCTACTACCGTTATGAGGGTAGCTTAAAAAAGGTAAGAAGGGTTTGATAAAAAAGACGGATTCGCACTCGGGCGTGAATAAATTTGAAAACGCACAAAGGCGTAAAACGGTTTAAATGATAAAAAGACAGACGCACATTAAGGCGATGGTATTCGCACAAGGCGTAAAAGTTTGTTTGAAAACGCGCAAAGGCGCGAAAAGTTCGAATTGGCCACGAGGGCCAAGAAAAGTTTTAAAATGGTCACGGGGGACCAAAGAAATGTTTAAATTGACCACGAGGGCCAAGAAAAGGGTTAAACGCGTCGGACGCGTATGAAAATGGAATGACGATTGCCCGAACGACGAGACATATGTCACGCATTCGTGCCACCGGGGTTTGGAGAGACATACGTCAAACCATTCCTTTTTCATTCAAGTTTTTGTTTTGGTGAAACTTAAAGAAATCTCAAAGGGACAAAACACTTGGTTAAAATTTAAAGAAAAAGTTGTTGAAAATCACGAACAAATTTGTTGTTCGAGTTTATTGAAAATCATGAACATAGCTTGTTGCTTAAGTTATTGGAACTCAAGAACAAGTGTTTATTCAAGTTTGGAAGATGAAAATATGCATAAGTTTGGAAAATGCACAAGTTCGGCTCAATTTTGAGCTTGGTTTTAAAAAGTGAGCAAGTTCGGCTCAAGTTCATGTTTTGATTGAAAATCATGAACAACGTTATTGTTCAAGTTTGGTTGTGAAAATAATGAACTTAGTTTATGCTCAAGCTTGATTTCGAAAGTTTTACGAACATAACTTGTTTTGCAAGTTACTCAAAAAGTTTAGCACAAACTTGTGAAATTTCCAATATCATGCAAAACTTTTGATATGGTTTGAACAACAATGAGTTTTAACCCTCTTAGGTTCTGAATCATTGGTTAGATCCTAAAAAATTTGGCCTTTGGAAGCCTGAATTCATGTTCTGAGTTTTACAGCCTTCGCAGAGCAACCAGAACTTGGCTCTGCGAACCCAAGTTCTGTCATGGTCGCAGAGCGACCATGACTTTGCTCTGCGAAGTATGCGAAAAAATGAACTCAGAAGCTGCTTCTGAACAGAAGTTCAGAAGCTGCTCCTGAGCAAGCTTCAGAACCTTAAGGGGGTTAAAAAGCTTTGCAAATTTGGCAAAAAAAGGTTTAAAATAACTCAAATTGGTGCTTTGCAACTTTGAGATTCCTTTTGAGTTTCAAAAGGGGTTTTTTGCACAAAATGAAATTAAACAATGTAAATGATGCAAAAAATCAATCAAAATGAAAGATAAAGACTTTAGGATACTTACAGAACTCCTAGCAGTGCTTGTGCAAGAGATAGGAAGTGGCTTGGTTGATTGTTTTTGCAAGGTTTTGAGGTTGGAGATTATGGGTGATGATGACACAAGTGTTTCAAATGTTTTGCTATGAATTGAACTGTTTTTTCTACTCTCACAATGCTGTAAATTTTAGCTCTTGAAGGTGTTTTCAATTGTGTCTGAATGGTTATGCATTGCATTCCTTTTTATAGGCCAAAAATGAAATCTATGCAATGATGAAAAAATCCCTAGAATCCAGCTGATTTGTGGGCTAAAACCAGGCTAAATTGCATTTAATGCAAAAGTGAAAAGGGGACACTGCCTTGCAACCTTGGTCAAGATCTTGTCCAAATCCAGCCATTAATGCAGCTGATCTTGGATAGCAATGATGATGAAAAATCTGAAAAACAGGGCAACTTGCAATTGGGTGGTTCTTGGGATCAATCCTTGCAATCTTGAGAGGTCAAGCAAGGAAAACGTGTACTGCCATGTACAGAGATTGGGGGAAGCAAAAGGGAGCATGTGGGCTGGTGTGAGGAAGGAGAAAAACAGCTGAAAACAGGGCAGCACAAACAGCTTTTTTGCAAGTAAAACCACCTATGTTTGACTGGTTTTGGGGGAGAAAGAAGGAAGAAAAGGGAAGAAGCAGCTGGCTGGCAAGTTCTGGGTTAATGACAGGTCAATTGGGAGGGACAAGAGCTGACCAAGGGCAGTCCAATTGCTTGAGCACATGCTAGGTTGGAAGAAAAGCCATCTTACCTCAACCTTTAATGTCACACATTTGATTCTTGCTTTGCTGCATTTAATCAGCCACAATTGGCAATAACAATAATAATAATAATGATAGAGGTTAACAATAATAACTATAAATGAAAACAAAAGAGATAAATCAAAAAGATTTAAAATCTGCAGAAAATTCGCAGAGTTCGCAGAGCGAAGGTAACTTTGCTCTGCGAACTTCCCTTTTTTTTTTTTTTGTATTTTCTTTAAAATAAATAAATAAAAAACCAATAATCATAATAGTAAATGATGAAAATAACAAAGATGGTAATGATGAAAATGATAATGGAAACAAAAATAGTAATGATAATAATAATAAAGATAATAATAATAATAAATGATTGAAAAAGATAATAATATTAGTAATTAAAAATAATGATAATAATAATTATAAAACATTGATAAAAATAACAAATAATAAAAAAACAATAATAATAATAATATCATAAAAAAAGGCAATAGCAAAAGTATTAATAAGGATAATGATAATATTAATAAAGGTGATAGTAATGCTTATGGTGATAAATGTAAATAAAATCCAACAACAAAAATGAAATAATAAAAAGTAATAATAAATGATGAAATAATAAAAGATAAAACAAAGAAAAAATATGAGTCAAAAAATGGGGTATGACACGAACGATTACTTACGGTGCAGTATAATCGAACAGGTGAACTTGGTTGTTTTATCCTGGAGGCGGCGTAGTTGTTAGTCTACCTTACACAAACTCAGGTAGTGCCGCGAAACGTCTTAAAGAGAGCGACATGATCGTGACTCAACCCGGTAATATTTTCGGTGGTGATTTCTTCTTTTTAAAAGGTACTTTTCTAATTTTGAAAACAACAATTTTAAGACGTTTCTAAAAACACCATGACTACAGAAGAAATTACCGCATCTGAAACGGTTGTTGACTACAATAAGCCGTTTCGGTTTCACGGCAGTCACTTCAAACGCTGGCAACAAACGATGTTATTTTTTTTAACCACGAAAAAAGTTGCCAACATCTTGAAGGAGGACGTACCTAAGATACCGGAGAGTTCGATTCCTTCCGGATCGAATAGTAACGATAAGACTCCTATGGATACATATACGTTTGATCCTATTGAGAAGGAGAAACATGTTGAACATGCTGAGAAGGTGAAACAAGCCAAAATAGATATTGCCCTCTGGAAAGATAATGATTATCTATGCAAAATTATATTTTGAATGGGCTCGAAGATGATTTGTACGATCTGTACAGACTCTACGATACTGCTAAACAGGTTTGGGATGCGCTGCAGAAAAAAAATATGATACTGAAGAAGCTGGATCCAAAAAGTATGTTGTTAGCCGATACCTGAACTACAAGATGACTGATGACAAATCTGTGGAAGCACAATCTCATGAAATTCAGAAGATAGCTCACAAAATATATGTTGAAGGTATGTAGTTACCCGAACAATTTCAAATTGTTGTTGTTATTGACATACTGCCTCCTGCCTAGAAGGACTTCAAGAATACCCTTAGGCATAAGACTAAGGAGTTCTCTCTTTAAAGTCTGATTACTCATCTTCGAATTGAAGAAGAAGCGAGGAAACAAGACCTAAAAGAACAAGTGTTTGCTCTCTTGAACAACAACACTAAAAAGAAATTTGTAGGTGTTGTTCTGAAGCCTAATGCCAAACAGTTTAAGAATCAAAACCGCCATGTGAATAAGAATTACAATCGGAATAAGAATGGGAACCCCCAAATGCTCAGAATTAGCAACCACCAAAGAATGACTCGGCTCAACCGTTCAATTGCTACAATTGCGGACAACTAGGTTATATGGCACGCAAGTGCAGGAACATATTAAACAGACCGGCTCAGGCTAACATGAGGAGCAGCCGTACACAGCTATGATAACTGAAATCAACATGGTTGGTGGATTTGATGGATGGTGCATGGACATTGGTGCCTCTCGCCATGTCTGCTTTGACCGTGCTATGTTCAAGACATACACTGTTGCTGAAGATCAGAAGGTGTTGCTGGGAGATTCTCACACCACTGAAGTTGCTGGAATCGGAGACGTGGAGCTGAAGTTTACCTCCGGAAAGACTCTAATATTGAAGGATGTGATGCACACTCCAAAAATTAGGAAAAATCTTGTTTCTGGGTTTCTTTTAAATAAGGTTGGGTTTGAACAAATTATAGGGGCTAATATGTACACCATTACTAAAAATGGTATCTTTATTGGGAAAGGGTACGCCATTAATAGCATGTTTAGGTTAAACATTGATATGAATAAAATTTCTTCTTCTGCTTATATGTTGTGTGATTTTAATATTTGGCATGCACGACTCTGTCACGTAAACAAACAAATTATTTCTAATATGAGCGGTTTAGGATTAATTCCGAAAATATCTTCGAATAATTTTGAAAAATGTCAATTTTGTAGTCAAGCTAAAATAACAAATGACTCGCATAAATTAGTAACTAGAGAAACTAAACCTTTTGATTTAATACACTCTGATATATGCAAACTTGATGGTAACTTGACTAGAAACAGACAAAGATATTTTATCACCTTTATTGATGATTGCTCCGACTAAACTTACGTGTATCAAATGAAAAATAAAAGTGATGTGCTTAATCTGTTTAAAATATTTGTTAAAGAAATTGAAACTCAATTCAATAAAAGAATCAAGCTTTTTCGTAGTGACAGATGCACTGAATATTTATCACACACATCCAATGAGTATTATAAAGAGCCCAGAATAATTCATGAAACAACTGCGCCTTATTCTCCTGAAATGAACGGTAAAGCAGAAAGAAAAAATAGAACCTTTACCGAATTAGTAGTTGCTATCATGCTTAATTCCGGTGCAGCGTCTCATTGGTGGGGGGAAATTTTATTAACTATCTGCTACGTGCTAAACAAAGTACTCAAAACTAAGAACAAAGTTTCTTGCTATGAAATTTTGAGGAAAAGACAACCTAACTTGTCTTATTTTCGAACTTGGGGGTGTCTAGCCTATGTTAGGATACCTAACCCCAATAGTGTTAAACTCGCCAGCAGAGCCTATGAATGTGTATTCATTGGGTATGCCTTAAACAGCAAAGCATATAGGTTTTATGACCTAAAAGCTAAAGTGATCATAGAATCAAATGACGGTGATTTCTATGAAATGAAATTCCCCTTCAAATCAAGAGATGGTGGGGCAATAATGGGGGCGCAAGTATAAACACTACACCTTATCATATTCCAGTAATCAGAGATAATGATGAAAACATCCAACCAGATGTTATATAACTTCAAAGAAGTAAGAGAGCAAGAACTGCTAAAGAGTATGGACCCGAATATGTGGCCTATATATTAGAAGAGGATCCATCAACCCTCAAGGAAGCCTTGTCTTCTTTGGATGTTGACTTATGGCAAGAAGCCATAAATGATGAAATGGATTCTCTACAGTCTAACGGAACCTGACACTTGGTTGAACTGCCTCCAGGCTGCAAATCAATAGGTTGTAAATGGGTTTTGAAAAAGAAACTGAAACCTGATGGAACTGTTGATAAATACAAGGCTCGCCTTGTAGCCAAAGGTTTCAGACAAAGAGAAAATATAGATTTTTTTGGTACGTACTCACCAGTTACTCGAATCACATCCATAAGGGTACTAATTTCCTTAGCCGCTATTTATAACTTGATTGTACACCAAATGGATGTGAAAACTGCTTTTTTAAATGGTGAACTTGAAGAAGAAATCTATATGGAACAACCTGAAGGTTTTTAATCCTTGGACAGGAAAACAAAGTCTGTAAGTTAGACAAATCTTTTATGGTCTAAAACAAGCCCCTAAGCAATGGCATGAAAATTTGACAACTTAATGACTTCAAATGAGTACAAAGTGAATGAAAGTGACAAATGTATTTATTACAAGTATGAAAATAACATTTGCATAATCATATGTCTCTATGTAGACGACCTACTCATATTTGGTTCAAAGATTCCTACCATAAACTCTGTGAAATACTGTTGAGTAAAAACTTTGATATGAAAGACCTAGAAGAAGCTGATGTAATTCTTGACATTAAGATTACTAGATCAGAAAAAGGAATTTCCTCGGATCAGTCTCACTACATTGAGAAGATCTTAAGGAAATATAATTCTTTTGACTGTAAACCTGCGAGCGCACATTATGATCCAAGTGCAAAGCTCTTTAAGAACACTAGAGATGGTGTTAGACAAACTGAATATGCGATCATCATTGGCAGTCTCAGATATGTCACTGACTGCACTAAACCCGACATTGCCTATGTCGTGGGACTCTTATGCAGATTTACAAGTAGGCCAAGCAATGAGCATTGACATGCGATTGAGAGAGTCATGAGATACTTGAAAAGAACTATGACTTTAGGACTGCATTATCAAAGATATCCCTGCTGTACTTGAAGGTTATAGTGATGCAGATTGGAACACCTTGTCGGATGATTCTAAAGCGACCAGTGGCTACATATTTAGCATAGCTGGTGGAGCTGTTTCTTGGAAATCTAAGAAACAAACCATTATGTCTCAGTCCACAATGGAATCTGAGATGATAGCACTAGATACTGCTAGTGAAGAAGCAAGTTGGCTAAGATGCTTGCTAGCTGATCTCTTTATGGGAAAAACCGTTACCAGCTGTGTTAATTCATTGTGATAGTATCAGCGGCTATTGCAAAGATTAAGAATCATTATTACAATGTTAAGAGACGACAGATAAGGCAAAAACACAACGCTGATTAGAGAATTTCTCTCTAATGGAGCGGTTAGAGTTGATTTTGTACGTACTAATGAAAACTTAGTTGAACCTTTGACGAAAGGACTAACTAGAGAGAAAGTCCAAAATATATCCAGTAGGATGGGACTAATGCCTATAGCTCACTAAGTGATGGCAACCCGACCTACTATGACTGGAGATCCCAAGATTTAGGTTCAATGGGTAATAAAAAGTCATGAAGTGATAGAACATGTTATGATAAGACTAAGAAAGTATGATCCTGCAGCGAAAGAAGGATGAGATAATATAAACTCTTAATGAGATATATACTCTATGTTGAGTGGGGTACATAGCTATAGGAGTACCCTTGATAGACTCACCTATACGGATGTGGAACTGAGGCCGGTTCCTATGGAATTTCGAGGCAGAATTCCTAGAGCGTTCGTTAAAACTGGGATAGACGTGCAGGGCCATAAACACACAAGCTTTTAGAATACACCTTAGGAAAAGGTTTGTGTGCGGGTTCTATGTCTGAGATAGAGTTCAATGATGTAGGCAACTCTTATTAAATTGGAATAGTATCCGCTATGCAAAGGTTCAAGTTGTAGGCGACACCTTTGTTTACTAGCAACCTTTATGGAGATGTCTCTGACGTTATTTCTCGAAACCATTTTTAAAATTCAAGTGGGGGATTGTTGGAACACTAGTTGAATTTGAGTGGAAGTTGGAAAAAATAAACACATGTACCTTAGGAAAGAACTAGTGTTGGTATGAATTAAAAAATGTCCCACATTGTATAGGACATACCCACTAGTAGTGTTTATATAAGTGGAGGATGACCTCCAAGGGTGTGCCCTTGTGATACCTACTTTTGCAAACGGGTGAGCGCTTACGAATATATATATATATATATATATATATATATATATATATATATATATATATATATATATATATATATATATATATATCACGCGCGACGCCGACGCCGTCCGTCCGACCGGGCCGGTCTTGGACTTGGGCTTGGGTCAAAAAGATATATATATATTTTATCACCTGAAAATGTTAAATTAATTTTTTTTATTAATTTAATCATTATTCGAAAGCGCTTTCTTAACGAATAAGTTTCGTTATATTCCAATCCAACAGAATATCCACTCACGAAAAAGTTTGCTTAATCTGCAAGTTAGCTTAATCGTTAAGTCACTCCGGATTTGTTACGAACTCTCCCTATAAAAGGAGAGCTCGCCTCAGTTGTTCTTTACACCGAAAAATACAGTTGATGATTCCCGTACTTTTCCTCTCTTCTCCCTCTTTCGACTTGTGTTGACGAGTCCTTCTTCCTTTCTACTACTCCTTCTGTCCCTTCAGGTTTCGAGTGGTCTTCGTACTATATAGAGTGGTTTAATACCATATTAAGGGTTTATTTCTCGAACGATTACTTACGGTGCAGTACGTAATCGAACAGGTGAACTGTGTTATTTGATCCTGGAGGCGGCGCGGTTGTTAGTCTACCTTGCACAAACTCGGGTAGTGCCGCGAAACGTCTTAAAGAAAACGACCTTGCACAAACCCACAAACCCGGTAATATCTTCGGTGGTAATTTCTTCTTTTTAAAAGGTACTTTTCTAATTCTAAAAACAACAATATGTAACATGAACGACTGTATATGTGAAAGTGAATTTAGACAAAATACGAGTTTTGCAAAAGGTTAAAATTAATTTCAATATCATGACAATGTCGTCGTGACTAAAGAAATTTTTCATTCAATTCGTAGAAATAAACCAACATAGTCTTAAGACAGTTAACAATATGATTCTCTTCAAGACTATAGATCTCTTCCTCCAAACTATCATGAAAGAATGTCGTCTTCGCTTCAAGTTGCTCAACATCTAGGTTCAAATTAGAGACTAATTTAAGCACAACTCAAAAAGAAATCATCTTTACCACAAATGAGAGATTCTTTTCAAAATCAATATCCTTCCTCTAATTAAATTCTTTCATAGTCAATATTTGATTGGGAGTTATTTTGATCATATATGCAATTATCATGTATAAGTATAACCATTTGTTCCTCTAAAAAAAATGTATACCCATTTGCTCTCGAGTGTTTTTCTCCCGCATCAAGTCCGATCAAAGTCTGATATCACTTGTTAGAAAATCCAGAGGACAACAACGAATCAATGATCCAATACTACAAGAGACGAAGACACCACATCTCGAGCCAAAACCTTAAGACATTGAAAATATGTCACCTTTTGTATATATCAAACGTTAAACTCGTCGATGAAACTACCATTCACATTTGAATTCCAACAATATATATATAAAGAACTATAAGGAGTTATTCAATGCATGTACAGGCTATTAAGATATGGTGAGTAAGAGAGTCAAACAAAAATAACCTAAACTGAGTATGAAACTTAATTCTAAGGGTTAGGGTGATCCTTCATACTCTGTCTTGTGTTATTATATATTCTTTGCCCTTGAAAAAAATAATTACGAAAAGTTAAACTGAAGAAGAAAGATTACCCAACCCCACAACGCCAGCGAGGTCTATCTCCAAAAAAACCAACGTTTCACTCATAATTTCACATATAATGGATAGATTCATTAGATTCAGAAAAGGACAAGCAGGAAGCTAGAAAAGTTATACCAAGAATAGCTTCAAGTCTCAACGAGTTCAAAAATAAGTTTTCTTTTAATATATTTTGTCTTGAATGACATTCTTGATATTTTGCCTTGTAACTTGTAAGTAAATAATATACGTTCAATCTTACATTTTTAGCCACGTTTGTGCAATCATATGCTTTTCAATATTAATAGTTTGTTATGTAAAAAAGAAAAACATTAAGAGTTGTGTTAGCTCAAAACTGTTCATTTTTAGGGAAAGGACGTATAGTTTGAATGAATTGGAAGAAAATGAGCAAAAATTAAAGAATTTTTCTATGAATGTTGCGTCCACTGGGCCACTTAGATTGGTTTTGTTCAGCTATTTAAAGGGGAATCTTTGTAAAAGAACCACACCTTATATCACAATATGGTTGGAGTTGTTCATTGTTTAGCAATTTATAGATAATTCTTTTTTCCAATTTTAGATGTTAAAGTTGTCACGTCCTAAAGTGTATTGCTCCTATACAGTGTCAACTGTCAGGTACAAGACAAACCAAACAATTGCACATTTGCCAAAAAAGAAAATTATTTTGACAAACCAAACATCATGTGCACTGTTGATCCGTTAATATATGATGATAAAACCATTTCACATATATTGTTACTTACGTTTAATTTATATGATTAATGAATATTAAGTATATTTGAATCCAATAGTTTTTAGATGCACAACATTGTTTATTTATTCGTTATATGGTTATCACGGTTTAAATATGTGGTTAATCTAATGAATATAACAAGGTGTTATAACTTATTAAACATTAATTGAATGTAATTCAACTATGTATTTGAATAAATTATATAATGGATAATGAGGTGATGTGTCAAAATATTATTGTGTTCATGTGTACATCATATACATTATCATCTACTGAATTTACTTAAATATGTATTTGAATTGCTGTTACCATGTATAATATAGTTCACATAGATTTGTGAGTAGTGTCATGCCATGTTTTGTATTAGGGTGTACAAAACCAAGTTTTACTCGTTAATCGTCCCGACTCGTAAGCTTTGGGTCAGGTCTGACCCAAACCAAAAAAAAAATACAGGCACAAAGCTATAGTAAAGACCAGGTTTGGTTTGACATTTAGGTTACCCGTCTAGTCCTAAAAGCTTAAGAGAACGAAGTTTTTTTTTTTACTTATTAATTTTGTAATTTCATTTTCACTCATAGTCTCTCACGCTCACTCATTATCTAACTCAAAAAAAAAAAAATCTCAACATGAGAGAGGGGAGTTAAGATATATATACCATCATTCGTAGCAACTACTCCTATCACATATGCACTTATTTACTCATTGGACAATGTTGTTACTACTTGTTCACGTATGTAAACACAAGTTGACTACATCGCGTGAGCTGCTCAATGGAACGTCCAAGGTGGAGTTCCAAGAGCACTCTGAACAAGACTTAAATGCTAAAACACTAACAATACTTAAATGTTAAAACACTTGTTCCCCTATTTTCTGATCTGTCCCATCAAACCTTTCAAGTGACCCCTTTTATAGTCTTCAGGGTGTTGGCTTAATGGGCCTTCCTCTGATCATTCAAGGCCCATTAAGTTGTGATCCAGAGCCTCCCATTGGCCGTCTGTTTTGAGTACGGCTGCGCGTGGACTAGGATGCAACTCATCTGTACCGAGCGCGTGGAACTAAGACATGTTTTCAGAGACGTTGATCAGTCAAACCAGTGAAGGCAAAGACGAGCTGAGCTGGCCTGACTTGAACAGTCAACTAGTGAAGACGAAGACGAGCTGAGCTGGCCTGACTTGAACAGTCAACCAGTGAAGACGAAGACGAGCTGAGCTGGCCTGACTTGAACAGTCAACCAGTGAAGACGAAGACGAGCTGAGCTGGCCTGACTTGAACAGTCAACCAGTAAAGACGAAGACGAGCTGAGCTGGCCTGACTTGAACAGTCAACCAGTATTGAGTGAGATCTTGCTAATTAGTCAAGTGAAGTATTACATGTCACACGGTATGGTTCATCCATGTCAGTCCACTACTCTTGATTAATTTGTAAGACAATGCTACTCTTTGATGAGTTGTTGATTCACAACTTTGGTGACTTGCTATTGCCCAAGATTCATATTGAGTTACTTGTTGATTAACTTTTTTTTCAAAAAAAAAAATGTTTTTGTATTACTATTTGGTGACTTAATTATCTCAACCTTAATTAGTCTCTTGTCTTTATTAAACATATACATCATCGAATTTGATTGGGTTAAGGATCGGATCCTGGTCTAAACAATTAACCCCGATCTAATGTTAGGGTTTGGTGAATGACACATTCAACCAGGTTAAACGGATCTTTGCACACCCCTAATTTGTACGTTATGAACAAGCTGTGTCAAAATAACGGAGTTGTTTGCATAACGGATTTTCTTTTATGTGCTCTCTTGAGAAAAGGAGGTAGCATCAGACAAAGTGTGATAAAAATTAACATAAGTGTGAGGTTGTTTTGTAGGAGCAAAGAGCTGGAGACATATGGGGAAGAAGCAAACTTTAATAACACACGACAACAACATCATGCTGTGACTGTTGTCCTTTTAAAGAAACACCTTAACTCTCCACATCTCTAACAACAATTCTACACTTTCCATCACTCTCTCTCATTATTTGAACATATATTTCTGAATTATATATTATTACTATTGGTCAACTCTTTATATTGCTTGTTGCTCCACCTAATGCTTTTACTACAACGTTCTTTACTTCTTATAAATACACTGTCTCTTCTTCAGCTTCCTTCTCATTCTATCTTCACTCACACTAATTAAAAACCCTATTTTTCAAACAGAGAAAAATTGCAGAGATCCTTAGTTTCCCAATGTGAAATAGTATACAACAAAAACCTTGTATTTTGTAGAAGGTAATAAGCTGATTCTAATCATCCTTCCCATCATGTCTGATTCATTCTGTAGCTTTCTCTCTGCCACTCCAAATTCCAACCATAATTCCCATGCACCTTCAAAAATCACCTCAATAGTCCAACCTTATTGTATTTGCACCCAATGCAACCATCTCCTCCCCTTCAATCACCATCTCGGTAAGCAGAGTTTAATTTTCTCAAATATCTCTCTTTTTTAACATAAAATATTAGTATCATACTCGGGTTGGGATCGAACATTCGACATCTTTATCAGTCCACTTTTTAACTTTCTCACTTGTTTGAATATTTTCTCAAATATCTCATCAGTATAATCTTCTCTTTTTCAATATGAGTAACTATATGCATGTGGTCATTTACCTATTTACTTGTTTGTATATTCCTGCTAAGAAATTTGACCATACATACACTAAAATAATTTGATTTTGAGCTATATTATATATGCCCTAATTAGCTTAACTATTTTCTTCATGTGTTTTCTATATATATTATACAGCTCATGCAGCTGAGCAAGGTACAAGCAATATTATGCAGCCTCAACCAAGCTCAAGGTGGAGTCCAACACCAGTTCAATTACTAGTCCTTGAAGAATTATACAGGCAAGGCATGAAAACACCATCAGCTGAACAAATCCAACAAATAGCTTCGCAGCTTCGACAATTTGGGAAGATTGAAGGAAAAAATGTGTTCTATTGGTTCCAGAATCACAAGGCGAGAGAGCGACAGAAGCGTCGTCGCCTTGAGATGGAGGAAACAATTGGTTCTTCAACTCAAGATAAAAAAGAGAAAGAGAAGTACGTTATGGGAAATTCAGAAAAGCAAGAAGCTGCAGGTATACAGCTAGATATTACTACCTCCATTCCTTTTTAATTGTCACTTTTTGACATTTTACACAAACCAAAACAATCAATAAATGTTACTACTTTTGATGCAATAAGTTATACTTTTACTATAATAACCTTTTTCATTTAATATCTCATTTCATATATTTCTCTCTCCGCAATAAATAACTAAGGGTAATATTCGTAAAACAACATTTAATATTGCATTAAACTTTGAAAGTGACAGTTAAATAGAAACAAAAAATTTCTTCAAAAGAGACACTTAAAAAGGAACGGAGGGAGTATCTTTAATTAGGGCTATTCAAGGTTTTTTAGTGGTCAAAAGATTCCTATAATATATTTCACTCATGACATTACAAGTTACAGCAGAGAGAGAAAAGATAAATAGCTTTTGTAAGGATAGGTAAATTTAACAAATTTCCAAAATATCAATTTAGTCTCTTAAATTGAACAGTATCAGCCAATTTAATCATTTTTTCAAATTTAACCCTACTATGTTAGAGATTTTAGGTTTATTCTGATACAATAAGAAACTATTGAAGTCAATATGGTATTCTTGGATCCCGATAAACCTAACATCTTTAAAACTATAGTGCTAAATTTGAAAGAAAAAAAATTGATTGTTGTTTATTCAATTTAATTAATGGACTAAATTATTGCTATTTTTGAAATTTGAGGCATTAAATTAACACCCTTACAATTTGAAGTATTAATAGAGTGCTGATTTACTTTTTTTTATGTGTGTATGTATATATATATATATATATATATATATATATATATATATATATATATATATATATATATATATATATATATATATGATATTTGTACAACCATTTTATGATAAGACAATTTTCTCTCTCATATTCTCATTATGTTTTTACTTTATCTCTCTTGTTACTTTGATTTTCGTGTCAATAACTACTTTTCTTTATAAATATATGGTTGTATGGTTGTTCAAATAATACACCTCTTCTATATATATATATATATATATATATATATATGAAAGATGAATGATATTTGAGTTGAATTTGTGGTGTTTGGATTTTGAATACAGGGTTGAAAGAGACAGGTAGTGGAGTTAAAGAGACAAAGAAGTGGGCAACCATTTCAAACTGCAGTGAACAAGCAGAGGTCTGTAATTTCTCTTGTCTTTGTTCATGGTACAATTACAACATTTTATTCACCTTTGTTAACCAAAGATACCCAAAAGATTTTATAATCAAAGAGGTTTTGTATGTTGGAAAAAAAAGTGTCCTCTAAAGGTGTTTTATTTAACTTTCTGTTGGGGCTGTTTTATGCTACACTTCAGACTTTCTTGGACTTTTTGTGAATTCAATCTGAAAATTGAATTCTCTTCAGATTTCAATCACATATTATCACTCTCTCTCTTTCACTCTGTCATTCTTTCCAAAAAAATTCAATTTTAAATATTATTTTTTACTTTTAACTTTAGTATCTGCTGTAATTTAGCAGGATCTAGCAGAAAAGGGATCAATACAAGTTTTGAGGAAAAACATTGCAGAAAGGCAAGGAAAATGCCAAAATATTGAAATTCCTTATTGCTTCAATCCTTTTACTATGCCAACTACAACATCATCAGCAGCATATAGAACATGTAGTAATAATAACACACAACTTTTAACCCCTCAAAATTATGATTTATTACCATCCAACAGAGTAAATTTCAACTATTATGAAGAACAAAATGCAGATTATCCTAGAACACTTGATCTTTTTCCAGCTAAGGAGGATGAACAAGGTGGAATTTCTGAGAGAAAATCTATGTTTTGTGTTAATGCTTCTATGGACACTCATGAAATCAACTCTTCCTCCAACCAGTTTTTTGAGTTTCTTCCTTTAAGAAATTGAAGTAGCCGCCAAATATTAATGTTATTTTAGAATACTTGTCATATATATGCATTGTTATATATTAAGCCAATTAATTAATTGGATGTGCCTGTAATGAATAATATATTTTTTGTTTGGATTTGCAAATTACTTTTGGTTTCACTTTCTCTCATGAGATTGAGTGGGTGATGAATCTGGTGATGCATGTTAGCATTGTAAGTGTTGTACATTTGATTGAACCTAATGTTGTCTTGTTCATACTCTACTTTTACGTGGATAGCAGAATCTCTGATCTCTCAATCACAACACTTTTATATCACGTGTAAAAATGTCAACCATGTCCTTAATTAGGTCAGCAAGAATACAAAATTAGAATATGTAAGTTTTAAGCAAGGAACAGCTTATACCGACAAACTTTATATAGTACACATGCCTCCTCTTAGTTATTGTTGAAATTGATGCATATTTATAGTGTTGGGTCACGAGAAGTTTGGGGATGATCGTAACGGATAAAGAGTAATCATACAAGTGAGACACATTTTAATTTAAAACCTTTATATATGAGTTCTTCCACTTATATGTTGATCAACATCCATTTTCTTATCTAATGTAAAATGGTCAACTATGTTATTAGTCTCTCTAAATATATCAATTCTCAATTTTAGTTCCTCTAAAAGTTTCCTTTGGTTTTTGGTCTCGCTAAGTTTTTGGTTTTCAATTTTTAGTCTTGATTTTTTACACAAGTCCAAGTTTCGTGTTTCAAACGACATTTTTTTATGACAAATCATTGATAAGACCATGAAATATTATTTGTTTAATAATTAGCCTATTTAATCTTAAATTTAAGAATTTAGTTTGTGATTTAAAGTTATAGATAAATTAATAAAGATTAAACATTAAACTATTAAAACAAATGATATTTTAAGGTCTAATAAATTATGTCATAAAAAAAAAGTTGTTTGAAACATGAAATGCAAACTTTTTGTAAAAAAAATGGAACTAAAATTAAAATTAGAAAATTTAGAGAGACCAAAAGTCGAAGAAAATTTTTATAAAGACTAAAACTGAGAGTTAGTATATTTAAAGAAACTAAACACATTTAACCCAATGTAAAAATTTTAACTCACATTTGTCACGAACATCTAGATTATTCTAGTAAAAATAAATCGCAATGTATTAGAGACAACTAGAATAGTCTAAAGTTATTGCATATATTAAGATTGTTTTTTTTACAAAGCTAGAAACATCTAAAACCGCATAATGTAGAAAAGTCAAACAGAAGTTAGATGATTCTACTTCTAAAAGTGTCTTTCGACACTTATAAATAGATAAATTTGTGTACAATTGTATTCAGGCATTTGAAATCTTATGACAACAAAATCGAGGGCACAAGTTTAACTAATGTCGTAAACATGTGACCTCTAAGGCACAAATTCAGACAGAGCACACAAACATGGACAACAAATAAAAATGTGAGATTTGTACCTTTGAGGTTCAACTTAAGTACATGCTCATTATTAAGACAAATGCAATTACTAGAGCAAGAATAAATCTCTTTGTCAGAAGTTTACAACAACACTAACAAAGAGACTCACATGCAACTATGGAGAAGAGTGGTTCTTGTTAGAAATATTAAGCAAGACCGACAAGGAGGCTCAAAAGTGCAGATAAAATGGTCCTTGTAAAACAGGAATAGGCCACAGTTTCGAAAGTGTTGTTTAAAAATTACATGCATATTATCCCTGTGAGTTTAACTCAGTTGGTAGAGACAATGTAGGGGCCGAAGTTTGAACTCCAAATACCCCACTTATTCACCTTAAAGATGAATTTTTAGCCACTAATAATACATTTTATGACTTCCAACAAAAAATTTATTGCCTATTATACTATAGGCAACGCTTTAGCCAAAGTTAAAATTTGTGAATATTTCTAAGCACACAAAAAATTGTGTGCTATGTCAGTTTAGGCAACAGTTTAACCACGAATAAAATGTATGGATACTTCTGGCCACAGAAAAAATTGCGTTCTATTCAATTTTAATGGTCACTTATTTTAAATGTGGCATGCATAAAAGAAATATTTTCTTTCATAATTAGAATGAGGGTTCTCCTTTGAAATTCAACACATGATGTTTTATTAGGAAACTGACTCCCACTCTTCTCATGAGCCCCCAAAATTGCATTAAAACCTTACATAAAATATCAAGGCCGAAAAAATCTTTGTTAAAGAAAATTGAGTTTCATCCGAAGTTTCCTTCTACCAACATAAGTGGTGTGTTTGGATAGATAGATGACATATAGCAAATTTTGCCTTCATTCACATATAATAGAAAAAGAGACTTGTTGATCATATATGCTAACCAATGACATCGTATACAATTTGTTTTAAGGCAAAATCATAAAGTAGACAAACATTTTGATCCCTAAACAAGTAAGGCATTGTTATAGTTTCTAAGTTCTCTTAATGTGTTTTCTTATAGTAATTTTAAACAGCAAACTAACTAACAAATTTAAATGCATGTTTGAGAAGGACGCATATAAATATTTAAATATCAAACTAACTAACGAAAAATTCATTTGAGGATGTTTTTTAATTTTAACAAATCTAAAGACTGTGTAGTATAATGATTGTGTCTCAAACATTCAAGGACCAAAATAAATTTACTAGCAAATCATGTAGTAGTATATATACGATTCTAACTGATGCAAAATTGGGTTGGTTAATTTAACATCTTAAAAAAATGTAGTATATATCACAAACCATAATGCATAAAATGTCACAAATAGTGGATTAACCAATATGTGGATCGTATATGGTACTCAAAGATACAATAAACGGATATTTCAGCTACTTGTTAGTTAATTAATACAGAGGTGCATGTAATGATATTTGTACCCGATGGTGAATTAGTGAAAATTCCGAAGTATAATATTACTTAAATATAAAAAGATTACCCACATCAAAAAAATCGTAACCTAATTTCTTAATTTGCGTTTTTTATTAATAATTTTGTTGTCAAGTGAAAGTGTAGTGTATTAATTTTTATTTATTTTTTGTCAAAAGCAAAGGAAGAATTCTACATAATAATCAAAATAATAATATTTTTTAATATAATAGCATTCTTTGAATAAAATTCATATTCATGGATATCCGCAAAAAATGATGGATACATCAAAATCCGCTATAAATATTCGTTTAGCGGATATCCACACAAATACATAGCGGGCACATAAATCTTTTTTATTGAACGGAACAGGTTTTTGGTGACTACTTTTTGGGCTTGTGAATACTCGTTGTAGCTAATTTTGACTGTAAACCTTGATTTATAAAGTTTGTATACTCCCTCTGTCCCAAAATATAAACAAAAATTGGTCAACAAAAGTTAATGTATATGATTCAAAATTTGTGTCAAATACATCAATTTATGTTGACTCATTTTTGCTTATATTTTGGGACGGAGTAGTACTATTTTGTAGGAAAAAATTAATTGAATTTTACATTGAACTTAATTTAATTTTAAAAGTTCCGACCATGATCAATATTTACTTCACTTCAAACTCGTTTTTTTCTATATTGATTTTACGAAAATATTCTATTCAAATTCATATTTATCAAAAGCTAAATCAAACACACACATAAGATAACTTTGCACAACTAAATAACTAACCAACCAACCAAGTAATTATTTTCGTCAGTTTGTAACATTTATTATTAGGTTATCAATTTGCCAGATATTATACTTCTTTAACAAGTAGATATTAAATGTCCACTATATATATGGCCAATTTGAAAAGAAAAATGATAAAGAGTGAGAGTCTTGTTGAAGGCTGTCAAGCTAGTTTTGAGTACGAATGGACAAAGGTTATATAAATAGTTTTCTTGTAAACAAACGTGACAATTAATGTTTTAAGTGTTCTCTCGTGTAGGATGTGGAGTAATTAATAATATGCAATGCACTTCAATTGGTCAAAATACAATTGACAACCAAAAAGAGTTGTCACTTGAAGATTGCGTGGAATGTAAGTAAGAATTGGCAACTCCCAATTAGTGATGGAATGCTATATGAGAAAGTCTAGGTTTCCCTCTACTTTAATTTATGTATTTCTTTTAAAAAAAATACTCAAACATCAATTTTCTACGTTTATTTTATTCCTCGTGTTGGTTCTTTACCGTCCAATATTTTGTCTCATTCAATATTGTAGATCTTACATTTGTACGATAAAAAATTTCTCTTAAGCTTGAACGGTAATTTTGTATCACATAAAACATTTAAGACCCTCATCTATTTCAGTTACCCCGGCCCACTTGAATTTGATAGTTTGCATCTCTTTCTATTTCTCTGTTTTTTTGTACACAAGTCCAAAATATTTAAACTATGTAACTTCTGGTGTGATTATTTACCAGTGTTTTTGGTAAACAATAAGACTAGTTTTAAATGTTACTTGCAGAATCAAACTAGAAACCATAGGACATGTTCTGCAAAGTTTTTTTTTCCAGAAAATGTATGAATATTCATCATATTCATGAGTTTGTTTATGAACAGGATGAATAAAACTGTTTAAAGATGAAGATAAGTGTCTTTTCGACAGAGACCAACAGATTAAAACAAGTAAAGACTCAAAGTTTTAAAGACAAATAAAACTTAAAAGAAATGTAAATTCCATTGCATAATTGAAAATGGTTCAGCAAATCATTGTAGATACATTTTGTTACTCATTTCGCTCTACGTTTGGATACTTTGAGTTTTGAAGAACTTTTGGTAATGATTTGTGACTTGTTTTTCCTATCAAAAACTACTATATATACATAAGAAAAATAACTAACGGACCAACGACTAGAAACTTAAACACTTCGACAGCTTTGGCTTGCTTTCCACGTGTTTGAACTTTCAACCTTGCCTCTTCAGGGAGGATTTGAATCTTTCCAGTCGAAGTAACCAAACACTTGTCAAAATATTCTTCCCATAATTTTGTCAAAATACTTGTGCTTCAACTTACACTTAGAAAATTCCATGGCTTTGATAACCATACTTTCTGTTGAAATACATATTATAAATCCAGGTTAACAGTGACATGATCTCCAACTTTCACCTCTAAGTTAAATGCTTCGCATTTTGCTAAAATCACATTTCATATACTCTATTTTGCTTCTACTTAGACGTGAGTCATACATTTCTAAGGCTTCCCTCCAATCTCTTATTTAACCCATCCTTTGACTCGCCAAATAAGACGTTATCATCTACGAAAAGCATGCATCTTGGCGTTGGCTCTTGGTTGTGTTCCATAAGTATGCCCAAAACTAAAGCAAAAAGATAAGGACTTAGAGTTGACACTTGGTGTAGTCTCATTGTTATGGAAAGATCTTATGTGGTCCCACCATGTATCTTTACACTAGTCATGGCTCCTCATACTTATCTTTGATAGATATAATATAGGAAATCTTAGCCCTTTTAATGTCTAAGGTTTTCCACAATTTCACAACTCTTTTTATCCATTTAATATCACTTCATCGCATGCATAGTAAGTAGATCGCTTCCATGGTCAACCTCCATTAAATCAAGTTGATTATCAGTAATTTGGGTCTCTTTTATTAGTCTTTACTCAAATCATTTTTTTCCGTAACTTCATGGTATGACTCATAAGTTTAATCTCATGTAATTTATGTAGTTTTACACATCTCCATTGTTCTCATAAATCGTAATTAAAGTGCTTCTTCTCCATTTGTTGAAGACTTTTTTTACTTCATAATCTCTTTAAAAAACTTTGTGAGTCATGCAATGTCTTTATCTCCAAGATTTTTTCATATATAGGAAATCACATGCTCATGCATTTCATGGTAAAAGTGTTTTTCATGTTTGAGCAACACAATGCAAGGTTTGGTTATTCTGTGTAAGCCCACCCAAATTTTAAGTATGTGATTGTCCATGTTGGAATCACTATGTTGCATATGTGATGGACATCATATTTTCTAATAGGACTCAGCCTACGACCCTCTGCGGAATCATTTGCATGTGTCATTTGTGATGGACATCATATTATTTCACTCTGATTTTAAATCAAAGACAATCGTGAATCCTTAAGTGTAAGGTTTTAAGTTGTTTTAAAAAGAAAAAAATGCACATTCGCTGTTAAAAATGCATTTTCTATTACATGTAACATTGTAATTATGAACTAATTAACATATTTTTTATTCTTGTAAAAAAAAACATATTTTTTATTTTTTGCTCACTGGATTTTATTTGTTCATGTCATGGATCTTTCTTAGAATTGTCAAGTGTTGCATATCTTTTTTAAAATTTCCAAAGTTGAAGTTAATATCGTCGATCTATTTTAACCGTCAATTTTTTGTAATCATCGATCTTTTAAAAAAATTTGGATATATTTTGTTTTTTTAGAATAGCCAAGTATTCTTGATATTTAAATCATTGTATTATTAAAAAACTGTGTTTAAATATTAAAAAAGAAAATAAAAAATCAAAATAATTGGTTTATTGAAGAATAAATTATTTATGTGCTTTTTCAAATATAAGACCAAATTATCTCATTTAATTATTGTTGCTCGTTTGTCTTCCACGCATATAATTTTTTGTATATATCTAAATAAATTATAGGCAAAATTACGCTAAAGGTCATTTATCTTATTTATGTGTAACACATTAGTCCTTTATCTCGTTTTTGTCCCGTTTAAGTCCTTTATCTATTAAAATGTACACAAATTAATCCTTTTTGTTCATTTTTCTATTAAAAAAACATGAAAATATTAATTTTATTAATAAATTTATTTCATAAAATATTTTATAATAAAAATAAAAAAATTGTCCATCCAAATACACCTTCATATTCCTCACTTCCATCTTCTTTTAAACACAAAATTCAAAATCCCCAAATTTCATAAACCCTAGGTTTACCAAACCCAGAAAATTGAACATCCTCAATTATGTATGTTTAACTTAAAGATTATATTATCAGCAAGTTTCAAGATGCAAAAGTCAATAGAGACTAGTATATAGGTAGGACTTGAGGGCTTTCAAGACGCCAAATCAGTGTTGTGTGAGTTTCTAATTACTCTTTTTCTTCACTCCAAGTTGTCATTATTCTATTGATCCAACCATGGGAAGCTCTATTCTGCAACGCCTCCAATACCTATTAAGCCAAATCAATGATGCAAGATTATTATGATTTTGCTTCTTTGCATCATGAGTGGTGTGCTCTCTTGTGTGCTGAGTTGGAAAGAACAACCCTATACAAATTAGAAATTTAAGTGCCATTGTTTTTATGTGCTCTATAAAGGATGCAGGATGTTCAATTTTTTTCCCCCCAAATAGCTGTTAATACAAATTCATAACATATGCTTATCTATTTTGAACCCAAATTTTTGGGTTTGGTAAACTTAAGGTTTATGAAATTGGGGATTTTGAATTTTGTGTTTAGAAGAAGATGGAAGTGAAAATATTTAAGGAATATGAAGATGTATTTGGATGGAAATTTTTTTTGTTTATGGAAGAAGATGAAGATGAGGATGAAGATGTTCATGTAATTTATGAATTTATTTATTTTTATTAAAAAATATTTTATAAAATAAAGTTAATAATAAAATTAATATTTTCATGTTTTTTAATAGAAAAATGAACAAAATGATTAACTTGTGCACATTTTAATAGATAAAGGACCTAAGCGGGACAAAAAAATATAAAGAATTAATGTTTTACAAATAAATAAGATAAAGACACCTTAGTGTAATTTTGCCTAAATTATATTATTAGTTAGAGATTGGTTAGGTTTGGACTCAACAAAAAAAAAATATTGTGAGGAACTCTTTTTAATTATTGTTAGGGACTTAACTGTCTCTTTTATAATGATAGTTCGAGTAAAGACCAAGTTGTTCTGATTTTTTTCTTATTGACTAAAGAAGTTACTTTAATTTGTCAATAACCAAATTAAATTTCACAACTTTTCTTAAGAACTAAAATTATTCTTCCTTCTTTTTTTGTGCTAATTTGTTTAAAAAGAATGTCATTTTTGTTATCTTGCTTAAAAAAAGAGTAACTTGTGCTATGTTAAAAAATTGTAACTTGTGCAACATTGAATTTGTGAGTATGGCTATTATAACAGTACAATTTTTTTCTACACAGCAATATAAGTTTATAAATTGAGTGTAAGTAATTGAACTCAAATAATTAATGAACTCCTCCATAAACGAATTGTTTACGAGAATTCGAGTTTCATTTTTGATAGAAACAACTTTTAATTAGGTTTTACTTGCATCTCGTTGAACTTCTGATTATTAAAACTAATTTCCTTAAAAACCAAAAGGACAAGACAAAAAAGAAAATTATGTATGTGTATACAAAAATAAATGAAAATTCCGAAAAGGAAAAGAGAAAACGGTTGTGGGACTGGGCTGACAGACGTTGACCCACCAAGAGAGCAGAAGTGAAAGATCATCAGTCCCCTGACCACAAAATAGAGTCGTACAACTGAAGGACCCAAAGGAAAAAAATGTAAAATTCATTTATGTGCAAAAGAGGCATTCATAATTGAAGAGTGAAAGAAAGGAGGGTTTGTCTACGATTATGCAAAACTAGAAGTTGCAGGATTTTATCATCACTGCATGTCTGCAAAGTGCAAACAAAACAATGTGTCAAAGGAAAAGGACAACAAGACCACTGTTGAGGTTGAGGTTGAGGACAGGAGAGGAGGCCACCCTGATGCATTAAAATGGAGAACCTACTTTGCTAATATATCCTATCTTGCCTACTAACGTTCTTAGGCTTAGACTTGTCTCTCTGTCTCTTACACCTCCATGCCCATATCACATCATTCACAACAATCCATTGCACAAATCATTTTTGTTTTATCTTTCTATGATAGTTTGTGATATGTTTGTCTTTTAACTCTTTAACTATTATGATGTTGAAAGCTCATCATTTAACTTCAAAAACATACCTTTTCACTCTTTGTACCACACTTATTTTTCCAACAATATAATACAATTTGCATCACATGGGTGTTTTTTTTGGAATAGTAAAGTTTATACGAGTTGGATCTCGAGTGCTCATCAGTGTCGGAGAAAGTCTCAAGATTCCGAGCAAATATACTTACATATTACCTACTAATGAGGTCTTCATTCAAATAGAAAAATTATATTTTGAAGATTTACCAACTTGACCAATCTACATGGGGGGATTTTGAAGATAAATAAGTTGTATATTTCAATGAACCCTCGATTAATGGACATTGGGAGAATTGTCAAATGGGTCATGTAGACCTAACCTGATCTAACTGGTGCGGGATCAATTATATTAATGGGTCAGATCCAGCCGTCTTGTTTGATATTGGGTTGTATATTATTAAGTTTGATCTATTCACTATGAGTTATGTAGACCAATTAGGTCAGCCTGCCCATGTGATGCAATATTAGATACAAAAAGTATATACAATAGATGATAAAAAAAACACCTAACATATATTGTTTATCTAATATGTCCTCATAGTGCATTAACATGGAGTATCGAGAGTTTATCAATTAAGAAACGAAAAATATTTAATGAAAAATGTTTTTGTTAACAAAGTTAGCAATCTACAAGAAGGAAAAAAACAAGAGAGTAACGGTTTCATGTTGATGATGATGATGATGACGACGACGACGACGGTTATAAGTCAAGTGATAATCAATCTCAATAGGTTTGGAGTGTTCATTAATGATAAAGTTATGAGTAATCAATGCACCAAACTATTTCGCTAGTTGTGGATGTAATATCACGGTATCAGCTTTTATAGGGGAGAGAGAGAGAGAGAGAGAGAGTGTGTGTCAATTTTCTTACGCTTCCAAGAAATTAGATAATCTCCAAGAAAAAAAATCATGTAATAGACTTACAATCAATGGGGTCGTCGTCCCGATCAGCATCGAGGTAAGAAGAATATGAGAGAAAATAAGACTCTGAAATTGATTGTTTTGAAGATAACGAATAATACAAAGAACAACTATTCAATAAATTGTAGTATGAGAAACAACAAACTTATCAATTTCATGGATGGATGAACAACAAGTTGTGTAGGGGCATGTGCATGCACTAAAAATTTCAATATGATGGCTTGTGTTGTGTTATGTTATTACTTATTACCCATATTACTTTTTTTGACAAAAATAATCGATATTTATTCATTCAAATTGATAGAGCACATCGATATAATACAAATTCAGAGTCGCTAAAAACAAAAAGGATGAATATGCGAACAAACTTACAGCATCCATGTTAATAGCATAAAATGACAGAGTACGTATGCCTACAAATATGACTATATTCAAGCCACTGAAATACTCATGTTTCCGGACCTGTAACGTTGACGACGCAAAAGTCATTGATTGAATCTGCACTTGATCAAAACTAATCTTTCATCCTGAATCAAATAAACACCGCACTAAGACGGGAAATCAAAAACACCGCACAAAAACGTAAAATCAAAATAAACAAAGTCGTGCTAGACGACGAAATCGCAAAAAGAAACAAAAGAAAACTGAAAATATGTGAAAATCATTTATTTAACTAAAAGAGAGAAAAACAATTCGGAAGGGTGATTTCGGGTCAAAATCAACCCTAAATCACCCCTTTGGTAGATCAAATAGAAGAAAAGTTGTGACAGCTAGGGTTTAGAAAAAGAAAGAGGGAATTTTGTAGTTGTTATTACCCATATTACTTAATATCTCATTTATTCAAAACTTGATAAATTGATGATGTTTAATACTACCTTAATCCATATTTATAAGACCCTTTTGGCAAAATCATAGAAATTAAAAAAGTTGATAATTGTATTAAATTTATTTGTAATTACTCCTGTTTTTACAATTTTATCATTTAAGAGAGAGAGTTTGTTTATGTTTCCAACATGCTATTTATTGTTGATTGAAGAAAAAAAATGTATAATAAATAAGGGTATGTAGGTAAAGAAATAATTAATGTAGTTGGAAATAGCAAAGGAGTCTTATAAAAAGAGACAAATTTTTTTTTAAAAGAATCTTATAATTAGGGACGGAGGTAGTACAAGATGAGTTGTATGAAAAAGATAACAAAGATAATTCCTAACTATCTCTTAACTAACTTTATTTCTAATATTTTTCGCAAATTAAAAGGTGTTTATTATATTTCTAGCTTGGAAAATCTAAAAATAAATGTGGAACATCTTTAGTATTACAACAATATATGAATGTTGTCCTCACGACCTAAAAGTCTTGGATCCGTTATTGTTACTAACAATGTACATTGTATAAGAAATATCAAGTCTAGTAATGCTAAGGTACGCCAAGTTGCCAACCAATGTTCGATATAAAGTGGGATTTGATAGAAGAACGCCGGCAAAGGGAACATATTTCACATTAGCTCAAGGGAAGTGTGTATGGTGCTTGAGTATTAAAAAGATGTTTGTGAGGGTATAACATATAGGATAGTAGACAACTTCAATTCCCAAGAAGTTGTGAGGGTTGCCAAAATCTTTTATATCGAATTGTTTGGATATCACTAATTTCATTATTAATGTCATCAAAAACATACACGACCATGGGAAGTGGACTTGAGAAATGAAGCAAGTCATGATCACCAGAATAAAATTGATAGAGCTTGTTTAAGATCATACAATTTCATTTTTAACTTACACAATTCTCCGAATTATGAGAAACACCTCGAGTATCACCATTCATAGAAGTATTTTTACATCTATTTGAGCAATATGTCATCCAAAAAAGTCTAGCGGCGCAGCTTGTTGTCAGTATATCTTCTATTCTTATGTAATTAATCCTTTATATATATATATATATATATATATATATATATAATAATCAATTTTTATACAAAAATAAAAATTAACTGTTAACATACTAACATTACTCGTTTAAAAAGAAAAATAGATGCAACAATATCGGTGTGACTAGTGGTCATCTTGGCCGGAAAAGTTTTTTCATAATCACACCATATTGTTGAGAGGATCTCATAGCAACAATACAAATTTCATGTGTTCAACTAACCCATGAAGCTTGGTTTTGATCTTGTATACCCAACGATACCCAAAAGCGTGTTTTTCAAGTGAAAGGATTACCGAGTCTCAAGTATATAGAGTAAATAATCAATTACCCCCGAAATTGTAACTTTCGTCAAAAACCCCCCTAAATTTTGCAAAACTTCAAAAATCCTCATGAAATTGTCAAACGTCTGTCAAATACCCCTCTGTTAATTTCCTCCATCCAACATGCTGACGTGATCGTTAATTGCCCACGTGGCACTGACACATGGTCAGAAAAGGCATGCCACGTCACGGGGGGGGGGGGGGGGTAAATTAACTATATATATATATATATATATATATATAAAATCTGATTTTTTTTCTTTTCAAAATTAACATTTGTGCACACCCACAGACCTTGCAAATACCCCCCGAAATTTAACATTAATGTGCAAATACCCCATCAAACTTATACATAAGCGCTTATCATGATAGGCGCTTGTGATATAAGCCGCAAATAAGTTGTTGATCCAAACAGGCCCTAAGGTATCAATATATTTAGACTGTTTTGCCAGTTTTATATATATTATACAACATATGTACAATTCCGAATATCTGATAGATGTCTGCAGAATGTTGTAAGCTGAAAGAATTTTCTATTGACAGGAAATATTTATTATACTACAATGATCATGTATACTTGATCCTTTTGATGCAACAGTAACAAATGTATTGGTTGTCATGCATGTGAAACTTGTCATGTATACTTGATCCTTTTTGCTTCTATCGTATCTTGATTAGACACACGTCATGCGATATACTAAGCCTCACTGCCTAATGAATCAAATAGAGATCCACATACTCTATCCCAGCTTCCTGTACAGTTTCAAAGAAACTTGGAAAACAAGCAAGCAAAGGGAGATCTCACACTGGTGAAGAGAATCGCTATAATACTGCAATCTGTGCTTGAGAGCTAGAATAACCAAGTCATGGTGTCAATTATTGGCCTATAGTTTTGAAGTGATGAATCTAACATCGCGGCTCTCGACAAGGCATCAGTGTCAAAATGTACATGTATCAACTTTAAAGCCATCAATGAAGATGGAGGTGAGAGGATCATGTGGTGGAAGAGGAATTGCTGCAGTTCTCAAGCCTATATATAGAGATCAGAGAGAGTTAATTGGTAACTACCAATTCAACCCTTGGAATTTTCTTCACTTGCAGTTTAGTCTTAAGTTTTTTTTAGTATGTGCATGAGTTATTTTTTTAATCTACATTATTTATAACAAATTAGTACTTTTTAAGAACTAAACTGAGATAAAGAAGAATTAGTCAAAAGAAGTTATACATTCAAGAAACAACTCATATTAATTCAAAGAGTAAAGTGTAGATAATGATTTCAGCCACAAAGCTGCTGCATATTATTAAGAGTATTATAACAACTATTACTATTCTTTATCCCTTGACTAATATTTTACAATTGCACTTTGCTCCTGTATCCATCTTAGTGCTATCTTCATGATATCCAAATTAGAGATTGACTTTTAAGTTTTATGATTTAAGGTGTAATTTGCACATAAGTTTTAAAGTTGGAGGGGATATTTGCATATAAGTTATAAATTTGGAGGGTATTTGCTATATAAATTTTAAATTTGAGGGGGTATTTACACATAAATGTTAAATTTCAGGGGGGTATTTGCAAGGTTAGTGGGTGTGCACAAATGTTAATTTTGAAAAGAAAAAAAATCAGATTTTTTAATATATATATATACCCCCCTCTGACGTGGCATGACTTTTGTGACCATGTGATAGTGTCGCGTGAGCAGTTAACGGCCACGTCAGCATGTTGGGTGGAGGAAATTAACTGATGGGGGTATTTGACAGACGTTTGACAATTTCAAAGGGGTTTTTGAAGTTTTGCAAAATTCATAGAAGTTTTTGACGAAAGTTACAATTTCGGAGGGGTAATTGACTATTTACTCCAAGTATATATCTTGTGCAAAGCAGAAAATCTCTCTGCCTAGCTTGTTACAAAAGAGGGTCAACAATAGCCTCGAACTACATTAGTTGAGGCTTGGACAAAGTTGTGAATAGAGTTTCGAAAGTCCCACTTTTTTTAGCTGAGGCGCTCATAGAACATTACAAGCCGCGAAATACATTTAGCAAGATTAGTACTAACATAAATGAACTAAAAAATCAATAGCAAAGAAAAAACAAACACGTTTAAATGTTTACTCTAAATACTTATCCATTCAAACAAAAGAGCAGCATCACATTCACCTCTGAACTGTAGGTGAGAAACCTATATGCCCTCAGCTCCAACAACAAAACCATTCATTAACCCCCTTTCACCAATCATTTTTAGTAAATGGCTAACTGCTAGTTCAAACATGGATTCTACTGTAAACCACAATGGTTCATACAAAATTTGAGCCTTCTCATATCTGGAAGCCATCAGTGAACAACAAATTTTGGAAATGCTTCAATATGGGAATGCTTCAAATTGCTACATGGTACGAAACCAATTAGATTTAGTTTCATTAATGAATTTAATTTAGTTTTTTTTAAAATTGAAACACAGTAAGGATATTTTCCTCTCCATATCTCTTCAACCCTTTATCCTATTTCTCTTCACTGCCAACATCCTCCGCCACTTTGTCGTCTCAACGCACTGCCTCCTTGCCACAATCTTCGCCTTCTCACTTTGCCGCCTCATTTTCTAAAGTTCAAAAATAAAAATGGTGTCTGCATTTGCAGTAATAGGACAGCAAGACTGCAGGCTCGTTAAGGTGGTGGGTCAGGTAGGATGGTGGTGCATCAGTGTGCCCATGTGAAGAAGAAATGAAGGGTTGTTTGAGGCTAAAAACATCAGGAAAGAGGTAACTGTCTTTTCTATTGAAAAATATTAATTCAAGAAATCGAATCATTGAATTACTTCATGGCCATGTGCTTGATGAATATGCAAGAAAATAGAGACATCTATATTTTTAGGATAAATAGAGAGGATCCTTACAAAGTTGGATGAGGATCGAGGAAGTTGCAATATGTGACCTTTTTTACCATTAGGAAAAGGGTCATGTTATTACCACTTCCTTTATTTCATGTTGCTTGTAAAATGTCCTTTGGGAATTATCTTCGGAAGGTGTTAAAACTAAAAAAAAATGTCGTTCGGTAAGTTATAAACCGAACAGCTTTAGCGTTTTTTGGGGGCCAAAAAAGCATCCCTCAAAAGACTAATTCTTCTACTCTCTAAAAAAACTCAAATCTCAAGCCTCATCCGCACCTTCCCATCTGATATTCCAACATTATTCAGGCTCACGATAACCTTCTTCACCATCCCAATGCTCAGTTCAAACATCGCAAACTCCACTCCATGTTATTATTATTTGCATTTACAGACAATTCAAAAATATGTTTTCTAGAAATTTCAAAAACAAGTTTTTAGAAGTTGAATTGTTTTCCCTAGTCCGTATCTCAGATATTTCTCTATTGATCCCTAAATATACCAAAAAGAGTGTTGTATCACATGAGATTTGTGCAATTACGTGGATAAATCGTTTATCAAAAAAAAAATATACGTGGATAAATCTGAGTACAAAGATGTGCACCCCATGTTCGTGTTCAACATTGCTCGTGATATGTGCAAAATGCAAACTACTGACCAACATTCAACAACAATTTTTTAACATTGAACGAGAATTTTAGTCACCTAATGTTTGGATATACTCTATATATTTAGAGCATAGCAGTCGATATTTTTTATTGTGTAACCCCAGTGTTTTACATCTTGGTCTTCCCATTATTCATAACCCGAAGCCAAAGAAATTGAATATATTCATTTGTAGCAGTACTTGGGGATTGATTTTATTACAACGTTTTAACAACAATTGGAAAATACCTAGTCTTGGCACAAACTTACCATGTAAACATTAGACTGAGAAAAAGAATTCTACTGTTTTTCTTCATTTGCAAAGATGGTCAGTTTACATAGAGTGGTTCTGGCTCCACTTTCCGTCTAATCCTGAAATGAAAATTGATAGAAGAAGTGTTAACAAAAGTCAACCAAGGAGGTAGTGTGCTGATTTGTCTTTGAAATTTTAGAAACAAAATTTCGAGTTCATTAAAAATACTATCCAAACAAGTTACAAACTTGTGCTATTTTGGAAACATATCATTATCATTTTTTGCTGAAAAATATGAACTTTCACCTTGTTCATATAACAAAAACAACCTTTTGCACTTGAAATTGTCAGACATCATGATTTAAGGAACTACTATGAACTGATGGTATAGACATATAACTAAGAAATAATGCAAGCCCTTACAAAACTTGTAGACAAAGGTACTAAACAATAAAGAAGCAGCTCATTAAAGAGAATTATATGAAGGCAGAGAACTAAATTGGTCAGTAAATTCAATGCAAGGCATAGGTGAATCATATATCGTGTATTATTCACACAACAGCATAAGTCTTTCCTCACTAGGTGGAGTCAACTACAAGGGAAAATGTCATCAAAGCCTATCCAAAATCATGTCTATTCACAAATCATTTAATGTCAAATCCTTCTTAATGGTGTTGTCTGTAATTTTTATTAGTCTCTCTCTAACTGTTGGACTACACTCCATATAATCTACTCTCCTAATTGCGACTTCTACGGTTCTTCTTCATACATACCCAAACCACTTAAGATAAGATTCTCCTTAGTTTTATATGGCCATATAAAACTTTAACATATCTTATATAGCAAATAAACTTTTCAATGATAATTGAGCTTCTAAACGTGAAAAAGGTCTTATAGCAAATAAACTTCTCAATGGTAATTGAGCTTCTAAACGTGAAAAAGAGCTAATAAAAAAAACTCTCTCTATGATCCAAACTCACCAATTTTCTGCTGCCCATTTGCAGCCAACAGTATCTACCACGTGCAAGCTGTACGCATGTCTCGATTTTGTAGACTGGTTTTCAAAGCTGCCATCCACACAGAAAAAAAAAGTTAAGGATGAATTTTGAAGGAAACTTTCCTTCTATACTTCATGGTATAGATTATCAGGAGAGAATTATTTTAGCGAACCTTTGGTGGATAAGATTGCCATGGATGACAACCAAAGACCCAGCTTTAACTTCAATAGGAACAAAATCTTTTTGATCATAAGATGGTGATGGCCGATCAAATTTGACACCATCTTCATCTCTGAAGAATTTTCTAACAAGCCCATCTGCAACAACCATAGAATAAAACAGAAAAGATAAATGATTAGATCTGATCAACTGAGTCAGAGGATAAATAATCCAGGTAACAAATAAACCAGAAAGAAAGAAAAACGTTACTTTTGTGAGATCCAGGAATTGCCCAAAGGCAACCATTTAATATGGTGGCATCTTCTAAAGCCAGCCACAGTCCTGTGCATGTTTGTGGTTCGGTATAAATAAACGAGTTATCCTGGTGTAGGCACTACTTCACCCCCGATGCCAGGTTGCTGCCAATAAAATTTTTGTAATCTGGTTATGATAATGATCGCGGATCAAATGCATATATACTAAGGACACTCCATCATATGGCAATTTTAACAGTGAACAATGAACATTATTACCATGTCTGCAATATATATTTTTCAATTTCAAAACATCAAATACATTAAACAAACAAACTCGTATGAATAGAAATAAAAAAAGAATAAGAGCTTCAATCAATCAGAAAAGTATATAGCTGTACTAGCTAAGGCAGGACCACAGCCAGAAAAAGAAAAATCATTGCATGTTTCTCAAACTCCAATCAAAACAGGTTGGAGCACAAAATACTCATTGATGCATGATTGAAAAAGGAAATTCAATCAGCGTTAATATGTTATCTGCATATAACAAAAAATGGGCAGATGAGTCTTCAAGTCCAAACTGCAATGTTGAAATAACCAACCCAAAATATTTCTCCATTGTATAAAAAAAAATCAAATTATACACACTAAATCAAAGCAACTTTCATTAAGCTGGTACTTAAAAATAATAACCACACCAAAAAGTAATTGACAATCTAGCAACATATATGCCACTATGGATGAACGGCACAGGTTTATTTCAAATTTAAACAACCAAAAGTTTCAAAGTATTAAACCACAGAATAACACAGTTTTCCAAGCAATAATAAAACATTCAACTTCAGTTATTGCAACCGCATAACTAGAAACCATAACTAGAAACCAAACATACAAAAGACAGAAAAAATGTACCTTAAATATATACATAGACTGCATGATTACTGGTCTCTTGTAACCTAAGGAGCTCATCAAACTTGAAGCCTTCTCAGAAGAAGAAAACTTCTTGAATGCAGGCTCAATCTCATGAAGTGCTGCACAAAATCACAACACAATCCCAGTCCACCAAAAGGAAAAGTTAGATTCAAAGAAAACTAAATCAATTTACACCGAACAATTTTATGCTCACGTCATTCCCAAACAAATCAATACAAACTAAAAAAAGTAGTGCCCCACTATCTTGCACACATTTTCCTAAACAAACTAAGGGATGTTTGGATTGACTAATTTGAGGTTATCTACTGCCATAGGCACTTGTTTGCGAGAGCATACGGAAATAGCTTATGTACATGTCCATCCATAAACTTTTCAGGATAACTTATGAAAACAACTTATAGCTTTTATTAAAACGATTTGACTTTATTTTATCTTTTGTTATAAAAATAGCTTATCCATAACACTTATATGATATGCGCTAATGCTATAAGCGCTTAATTAATTTGTTTGTCCAATCAGAGCCTAATTCAACTACACAGAATATCGAAGGCATAGCCTTACCGTGGCCAACTTTGTTGAGGGAAAGTTGCTTTGGCTGCTTTAAGCTACCATCATCACCAAATGCTTTCTCTAACCCAAAACAAAAACATAAATCAGATCAATTAAATTTAAAAAAAAAAAAACAAATTATTAGTATTACGCTAAAACCAAAAAATTGAATTTTTATGAATACCCTCAAAGAAGAAGGAAATCTTTTCAGCGCTCTCGAAAAAATAATCATCAGTCAACTTTTGCTGAAAAATAAAAGGCAATAAGAACAAATACAAACGAAAAACACTTAACCATTAAATGAAAATTAATTAACTAACTTGGTTTTTGGTGGAGAAAATAGAGGCGGTGGAAGAAGGATCAAATTCATCGACCAACTGTTCCATCCTCTTTATCATGCTATCAATTTCATCCTTGCTAGCAAACGATTGAATAACAATATAACCTGTGCATGCATATGATTAGAATTGAAGTTGTATGATCAGAGAAGTGAAAGGGTTTGTTTGTTTACCTTGAGAGTTGAAGGATTCAAGCTGATCCGGTGTAAGCAAACCCATCGTGTTTTGTCTTTTGTTTTGTTTTCTCACAATGTCAAATGTTTAAATAAAGACGAATTTTAAATTTGCATGTGAGGACATTTTAAGGGATTCAGATCTTCTCCCGTGACCGTGACTCAAAAAAAGGTATGACTCATACACTACGGGTACACAGCGTATTATTATCAGTACGACCACGGACTTATCCATAAAAAGGTAAAGTTAATAATATCTTAATAATTTTACATTAGATACGTTGCATCAAAATTAATCTCTTATGAATTTTTATCAAACGTGTTAGTTTTTAGGCCAAATATCATATGTGATCTTTTAAGTTAGATGTATATAATGAGGTAGTCATTTAAGTTTTTTTTTTTTTTACAAATTGGTCTTTAAGTTAGAAAATATATGCACCATGATCTTATTTTCATCAAACTTGGTTAAAAAGTGTTTATATGGACGTTTAATGTTAAGTTTGTATGTCCAAATTTACTGCTCTCAAAACTAGGTTTATAGATGTATTATTCAGTCTTGATTTGAAATAAAATTGATCGATTACTTTATTTATAATATTGTTGATGAAATATTTATCTCTAAAATTAAGCTTGAATTCAAAAACAAGAAAAGAATAATTGTGTAAAAAATAATGTTTGATGTCAAAATTGTCCAGATAAAAATATAATGTTCAATGTCATAAGTGTTTTTAGTCCGATCGCCTCAATGTAAGTGGTCCATAAGTACTTTTTAACAAAGTGACCGACAAAATGGGTAACAATATAAATATTTAATGACTTAAAGGACCAATTTCTAACAAAAAAAACTTGAAAGACTAACTTGTTATAAACATCTAACTTAAAGGACCGCATGAGATATTTGGCCTAATTTTAATATCTCGTTAACAAATCAAATGATATCCGGTTAATATAAATTTTTATAGACATGATCTATATGATAATAGCTTTCAATGCAACGGTGGATTTCATTATACTGTTATTTGGTGAAAAAGTTATTGGATGTGTCATATTATTTAGTTTGACAATGTAGTGTCAATCGATCCTAATTCATAAAAATATAAGTATAATAAATTTTAATGAATTCAACACTATTAAACTATCTAAAAAAACATTATTAAACTATTACAGATTTTTTGACATAATGCAAACACAACGTGAATATGTCAACAAATATATTCCTTCAAAAAAAATGTCAACAAATCTATGGACCTTAACATAATTATTAATATTTCGATCTCAGTTCTTGCATATAAAATGTGATGTCCCTGCCAACTGAGTTATACTGATGGAGACGAGACTACATGTTATTTAATATGTTTTTCAAATCGGTAGCAAATTGGGTGATTTGCAAAGAAGGTGCATCGTGATAATTGGATGTTCATACTTCATAACTGTCATTATTTGTTGCATTGCATGTGCACATATAAGGGTCAAGGTTAAGGAATGTGATTTCTAAATCCGAATAAATTAAAAAATAAACTGTAACCAATTGAAATAAAAAAAGGAAACATTTTAGCTAATGCATACTTGTTATAAAATTCAAGCAGGATGTTTCCTCTCTTGGGATTTTTTAAGTTGAAAAGTGAAGTAAAAGCTCAAGGCATGAAAATTTGCATGCTCTTAATACGTTCTTACAAATGCAGATATGGATCTAGGGGGCGTGAACCTATTTTAAGCTCAATTGCATGAACCTAACCTAATAATAGTAGATGTGCCAAATGCATGAATGCTACTCCCTCCGTTTCAAAATACATGTCCATTTTAGAAAAATTGCAGTAACCAAGGACAAGCTAGTTTGACACAAAAGTTCCTATTATACCCTTGTCTTTGATTTTCTCCATTTTACATTTATTTACCCCATCTCATAATTACTCCCAATACCAATACCAAAATTAATTAAACAAATTAGTCCATCATTTAAACACCCTTGGTCATTTCTTGGGAGAATCTAGTAATCATTTCTTGGGAGAGTGCATGAGTAAATCCACTTAAAATTGGGTCAACATTTATAGTAGAAAATAATTATTGTGGAGAAAATCTAGAATCCAATTAATTGGTAGGCAAGGGTAAAATAGACAAAATGTATCCTTAAATTATCAAATGGACATGTATTTTGAAACAAAAATTTTCTCCAAAATGGACATGTATTTTGAAACGGAGTACAAATTTGTGACTGCTAAGAATATGATTTATGAATTTCTAGGCTAACCTAATCTAAGGCTATCTATTTGGTTGAGCCGTTAAAGTAGCCTTGTCAATCTTGTCAGCATACTGATTCCTAGCTTTCATATGCTTGTCTTCTGAAGTTTCTTGATTCCCCTCGTTAAAATAAAATCAACATCCTTTTCAGCCACAAACACAATATGATATTTTAAAGGGTTTCGCTAACAAATGCTCTAAAAAAAATTGTTTAAGAAATTCAAAAAAAGAAATTTTGTCTTGAAAATATAAGTCAAACACGTGTAAAAGTCATAACCATACAATTTTCAAGGTTAACTTTACTACCTTTAAATGTTTAAACAATATTTTAAAGACACTTATTAGCATTTTTCTATTTTAAATTATGGCTAAAATATGCTTTTAGTTCCTGTAAATATGGCTTGTTTTGTTTTTGGTCCTCGATAAAAAAAAAATTTTAAAACACCCTTGCAAAATTTTCTGTCTTTTAAAAAAGTCTCTGGCCCCACTTCAGTGATGATTTGGCATGGTTTGCGCCACGTGGCAGTTGTTGACTGTGCAACTTTTGCCACGTGGCGATGACGTGGCAGGCCACATAATTAAAAACTAAAAAAACATTTTAAAAATAAAAAACAATTTAAAAATTCTTTCCGAAATTAAAAATTAGAAATAAAAAATCAAAAAAATATATTTAAAAATTTTAAAAACTGAAAATAAATTTCCAAAAAATTTCAGATTATTTAATTTTCAAAAATTAAAATTATATAATTTGATAATTTTGGAAAAAAAATCCTAAAAAGTAAAAAAACAATTAAAAATCCTTAAAATAATTTTTTGAAATTAAAAATCTGAAAATAATTTTCAAAATCATAAAATAAATTTCCAAAAAAAATTGATTATATAATATCTGGAATTATTTAATCTGAAATTTAAAAAAAATTGAAAAAAAAAAATTGAAAAAAAAATCTGAATAAATTATCTAAAATTAAAATAAAAAATTTTGAAAAAAAATCTGAAAATTATATATTAGAAAATTTCCGAAAATTATTAATTTTCAGATTATATAATTTTTTTAAAAATTAATTTTCATATTTTAATTTTCAAATATTTATATTCAGATTTTAAAAAATTATATAATTTTCGAATTTTTTTTTAATATTTCAAAAATTAATTTTTTAAAGTATATATAATCGGAAAATTTTTTGAACTTTTTTTCTTATTTTTTTATTTTTTTTAATTTTATTTTCATATTTTTTTAATATTTAATATTATGTGGCATGCCACGTGGCAAAAGTTGCACAGTCAGCAACTACCACGTGGCGGAAACCATGCCATTTCAGCTCTTAAGTGGGGTCCGGGACTTTTTTAAAAGAGAAAATTTTGCAAGGGTGTTTTTAAAAAAAAAAATTTACCAAGGACCAAAAGTAAAACGAGCCCTATTTGCAGGGACTAAAAGCATATTTTAGCCTTAAATTATCTATCAGTTTTCTGAACGTCATCAGATATTTTGATAGTACATTGCAAACATAACATGATTCAGGGAAATGAAGAAACTTTTTCTACATGAAACTTATAAATTATTTACTATCCTTAACAAGTGCACTTCTATGATTTATCATGTTTATATATAGTTTTATGATAGATATGTTGTTTATTGGTTTTGTTAATTTATTTTATTTTTACTGGGTTTCTGATTGTTTTGAAGCAAATGAAATGATGAAAAGCTTCTTGTGAAACTTCTTAAAATTATCAAACGTGCACTTTATCATTCAATCTATTGAGAACATATTTTCACCGGTTCCTCTTGGCTATTTCCACTCTTTAAACTCTGTTTCTTCACAACAATGTTAAAATTTCTTAATTGCTTGTTATGAATAGTGAAATAGTTACATTCACTGGTATCATTGCTAAAACAATGTGGCCATAATGTAAAAGAATAACAAATGTGCTAAGACTAAGTCATATAACTAACAACTAGACCCTCAATGTGAGGGAAAACAAAATACGAAACTGATAACAGGAACAAAAAAATAAAATAACCTAAAACAGACCAAGAAAACGGTATGGAAAGACCCTGAATTTTGTTAATGTACAGAGAGTTATTGCTTGCTATAACCTTAAACACACGAATATCATACTTCACATAATGTACAGGCAGGTTGTGAAGGAATGTGAGCTTATCCTTTGACTCTAAATAGCTTGTTCGATACAGCAGCTGCTAACTCATGTGCGAAACATAGCTCACTCAATGTTTTGGGAGAGATTCCTGCAAAGGAACATTTTCCATTCTGTTATGAATTGGCATCGTGTGCAACAAAACATGCCACTCCCTTGATATTTGATCCAATTCCTTTGATCTTCAAAAATGGTGTGTATGCCTTCTCACCGGATGGGAAGGGGGGAAAATAAAACAATCACAGTATCAGAAATGCATTCAGCGGCAAGGCATGCTCACAAAATCATAGGCAACAGAAACACCAATCAAATTCCATGAGTAGATCAAGCTGCTGATGAAGATTTTGAATCGTCGGTTCTATTGGCACGGCACATACATTCTGGACATGGAAAGCTGTATATAGAGTCATTTGGTCTTTTGAGCTCAACTCCCTTGGAATCGCTGTGTGACCTCATGTTCAGCAGTTGGCGCTTGAAACTTCTCCATCTGGAAAGTAATAAATTAAAGGGAGGCTTCATATACTTTCTATTAAGAAAAATATTTTGAGACTTTTAATTGATTCATTTTAGCTATGTAAATTCGAACAAGGAGATAAACACAAGTATGTAATGATACATTACCCGATATTGGGATTATCAAACAGCAATGCTAACTTCCGCTTATCAGGCTTAATTGTCTTAGAGTGTCCACCATACAAGTATCTTCTGTGGCCCAGCAGAAAATGGGGAAAGTTACCACCCTGGGTTGTGACAAACACCTCACTATGAAGACAAACAGTGTAATCTATAGCAGCCATCCTGGAAGAATAGTTCTAGAACAAGTAACTCATGTCAAAAACCAAAGAACTAAACCAGTCCGGGAGGGGACAAATAACATAACATGGGATTTCAAATTTGTACCCTAAATGTAGAAAGTTCCTCTTCAGAAGCCAGAGTCTCTTTCGTATGCAAATTAGGAAACATTTGTAGTAGTGGAGCCATTGTTTTCTCAGCATTATATATTATTCCAGATGCCAAAAAGATAGATGTGTTCTTCGTAAAACCCATTCCCCTCAGCATCAGGCCAACCTGAAAAAAATGAAGGCCTTTACTATAATTAAAATAAATACAATTACGCAAAACACTCAACATTTGCTGAATAAGGAAACCTTTGAAATTTTAGCTAGACTAACAACTACACACACACACACACAAAAAATGCATCGCCTGAATTTTTCTTTCTTTTCTTACAGACTAAAATCGTTAAAGTTTTAAGGAGATAATAACCTCTAGTGGGGTGAGAGGACACTTCCCGTTGATCCTGATTGCTCCAGGACGTATGATTCGGCCAGGCTTTGTAAATTTCCCTTTCCAACCTCTTTCTCTTGCAGCAATCATGTCTTGTTTCTCCTGCTTCCCACCATCAAAAATACAACAGGAGAAAGCAACCATATCCTGTGCATGGAAAACAGTGTATCATCAGTTGCAGTAAAGTTAACATGTAAATTGTAATAATGTCAACATTCACAATATAAACTGATAGACATTCATATTTGATCAAAACTAACCTCTTCAAAACGAAGATGTACAGAAACATATTTACCACCATTAACGGCACTACGCTCTCTCATTCTTTCAACCAAAGATTCACCTATGGTCAAAATAGGTCTTGAAAACCGTAAAGCCTCGTAATTTGCTAAGCACCTGAGGCGCTGGACAACTGGAGGAGCATCAAAGGACAATCTATTCGCAAAAGGAGAAATTCTTATAACCCTGCATGAATAAAATTTAATTAAATTAAATACATAATTAAAACTTCCAGCCTAGCCATATTTGATAAGAAAACTCCCATTTATCCGATAGGGGTAATAATGATATTTTAATACAAAACAATATGCTATCTGACATGTCCCACATTGGTTATGATTAAGGCTTGATGTGGTACTTAAGTGGTACAGCTCTCCCTCCCAATTGACCACTCTTTTGTGATGTGCTATTGTCACGTGACTAAGACACGGCACTAATTCATATAGATAACCAGCAAGAAAGAAAATACAGTTAAGTATAGATATTTGCTAAGGTCACCGTTGTGTTGCCTACACACGTGGAGCTAAAAATTTATAAAACTAATTTTATTTAGAAATCATCAAATGTCATAAGAGCATTAGGAATTGCTGTGTTTAGCAGATACAGCAACATGGAAAACACCAGCTCCAAACAGCACATGTATATATGCAAAAGCAAAACCCCTTAGATGAAGCTTAAAATAATCATATGCCATGTATAGATAAATCATTAGGGATGATTTTGACAAAACAATATTTTGACAAAACAATAGTTAAAATATTATTTGAACTTTGAAAACGAAAAATCAAAAGGAACAAAAAATTTCCAATAAAACGATACTTAAAAGGAATGGTGGTGATAGCAGACCCTTAGTTAAGAGAGTTTACTATAGAAGGAATAAATGATAAATAGGAGGGCATTATTGTAATTTCTGGAGGGTTAGCTCAATGTATAAATAGATGAATATAGAATATCAATGGGATAGAAGTTGTTATAACAGAAACAGTTCAGTTCTAACTGGAACTCTAAACCAGTATGCTTTGTATTCTTTGATTCCACATTTGTTCAATAAGATTTTCCAGTTACCATTCAGTTGTTATCAGGTGGGAATAACATCGTGCACTCCTTTCTTTCTTTTCCTAACCTTGGACAAGTACCAATCACCCCAAACTGTTTAACTACTAACTATTAGAGATCAATACCAATGATAAAAATATTTCATACAACAAACATCGTACACTCACTTTTCTTCAAGTAACTTTGGGAGTACCACATCTCTATAATACTGAATGGATGACCATGCCTTGATCCTGAAATTGTGAACATTTGTCATGTTGCTGCCAAATCTTTCCATCAGGTACTCAGGAATCTTGTCAACCACCCGCACATCATTTTTCAGGATATCGACAAAATATTCTTCATCGTAGATGTCCCTGAATTTGCTGGAAATGTGAAATATTATGGATCAGTTTGGGCTGTTTCAAACTAAATTAACAACACCATCGTGGATACCAAGAAACGCATAACAACCAATTAATTTTAAAAGCACAAATATAAATAAATACAAAATATTCCATTCGAAGATATAGTTCAGACAAACCAACCTAGGATCTTTCCATATGCTATGATAATGGAAGTTTGGAATCACAAGGGTAGCGTTTAGATAGCCAGCCACAGCAACGGCATTGCATACCTTTAAGCATTGACATCATTAACAAAATAAATGAGTAAGAATAAATTAAATATGCTTCCAATGTTTGAAAACACATAATGTACAGAAAACACTAACCGATGTCCTTTGCTGATTTAAGCCACCATTAGCCTCTACATATATGTATCCATTTGACTCAGGTAGACCTATCAACAATACAACCGTATATATATTAATAATTAGTGAAACAAAGTAGTGGCAGAAGATGGTGTGATTGCTAAGATGCAATAAATAAAATATAAACAGCAACAACCAACAGCATCAATTCATGCATAAGGTATCCCGACAATAATGGACCACTTCATAAATTAAATGGCAATTTAATGCCATCATCGAAACGATTTTATGTCCCAATATTTTTTTTTCCTTTGGATAGAAAAAGGAAATTCAATTTGAGAGAGGATAGAAAAAATACTAGGGTGAGGAAATGATATCCTTTAAAACAGAAAAGACTAGGCACAACAAAAAGCATGTAAAGACTCAAGAATGTAGCAAAGCTGCACAATCTCTATATGTCGGTATGAGTCAGCAAGGTCTTGACACAACTGTGAGCTGAGCACCAAGAGATGCTATACACATAAGCATGAGAGCAAAGGGACATGCTGTAAAATGCAAGTATTCAGCTCCATCCAAATGAACCATATGAGTAATGAGTATATAAACTTCGTCAATCTACCAACAAGGAATAGACAAATCAATTGTACCAAAAGCATCGACAAAATTATCTATAGAGCAACTTGTTCAAACGTGGATCACAGAAAATGGCGACTTGTTCTAATTTTGCTATGCTACAGTGCCATAAAGTTGAAATAGCAGTTATTTAACAACGCTTTGTATCAAATCATGTATCGCAAAACAATAGCGGTTTGTAAAAATTCCGCTATGCTTTAATGCTATAGCACGGTTATAGTCGTTACTTGACAACATTGAGAGACAAAAAAGAAAATGTCATCTTTTATGGAATAAATACAAATAGCACTATACCTTCTGAAGATCTATTTACACATGGTTTCCATTCACCGCCTCTATATGGACTTCTCCATATTGTAGATATCTGAAAGAAAGTTTAGTATCATGTTATTGAAAGTAGCTAATTTCATTCCATAAAAATAGAAAAGTGTGAAGATATATGAAGTACAATGGAAGATAGCAACAAAAACACTCAAAGTAATAATGAAAACACACACACACACACATGATTGGAATCTAATATCTCCAGCAATTATTCGATGGTCAAAATTAAGAATATTACGAAAGACTGAAGAAATTATCTTTATAGAAGAAGCTGAAAAATATACATATACAACTTGAAATTTTAGATGCCAGCAGTCAAGAAAAACATAAAAAATTTAATTTCGTGTTTGGAAAAACATAAATCACAGCTAATATGTGTGATTGGTTAACTCTGGAAATTGGAGCTTCTCACAGAATAATGTTGAATTCACCTAGGGACGCGAGAATACAAGGCTCAATGCCAATCCAAACACATGCTGCTAGAAGAAAATGCCATATTGATAATGACAATACTGTACAAACATGAAATATCATGCAAGAGATGCCTGAATTTTCAACTTATGAAAAGAGGCATCTCTGATTCTTTCAATAACTTTTTCTCCTATGGACACCCGACTTCCTTACCAAGCACCTCTTGTCAGGTTTCATACCCTGCGAATCTCAATGTCACACTTAGCCCATCCTATCCAATCAAATCACACGGGCTTACGACAACCCTTGTATACAAAGAAAAATGAACGAAATTTGTCGCCTATTAGCCTATTACATAAATGTGGCCAAATATTTTTATTCCCACTTTACCAAATAACAAGCTAGAAAACACTTAAGAAAAAAAATTCGCAAGCAAGTACCACTATTGACAATTCCAATCAACCTTTTGCATAATCATTGTGCTTTTCTTATACAGATTGTTGAAATTTGGAGATTGTATTCGAAAATAGAGAAAGCGACAATCTCCTACTTTATTACAACAATAACCTAACGTCAACGACAATCATATACAGTCCAACTCATCCAATCAAATTCCTAAAATGAGCAGACTACTGATTCTTTACACATTATTACTAACCCGGATTATTTATTCAACGACTTTCTAGTAGTTAAAGTCAACAGCACATACAAAACAAGAAGCAAATCAAAATCAACTACACTATTAAAAATCTATCTATGATCCCACATTGCATCATCAAATTCAGACCTATAACCAATTTTACTACAAAAATCCAATACAAAAAACTTGAAATCAACCTATAAATCCAAAACTTTCATAACCTTAATTTCAAAAACCTAAATCAGAAATCATCAAAATTGACAAAAAAAAAATACAGATTCGAAGAAAGGCAAAGAAACAAACCGCATCGGTAGAAGAGTTATCCGAATCCATATCCCGTTTCAGATTAGCATAAAGCTGAGGACTACGATAAAGCGAGCCAGGAGCAGGACGGTGTTTGATAATCGGAACAACATCAAACGACGCCGTTCCCATATAAAGAAGCATACCGGCGATGTAAATCAACGGAGCAAACAGAAAAATCCCCTGTCGCCGGAGAAGCACCGAAAGCAGCATCCAACTCAGCCTCTGCGCTAAACTCCTCCCTCCTCCTCCTCCGGAGGGTGAAGAAAATCTCCCCGCCTTCGACCGCCCTTGCCGGAGACGCGGCGACCGGAGCGGAGATTGCGGAGATGACGGCGTCGAATGCCCGCTGCTCGGTAGCCGGTGCATTTCAGATCAACGATTCTACGTCATCAGAACGCACACACGCAAACGCGAGTTTCTCTCTCTGTATATATCAAAACGGCACAGTTTTGAGAAAACGACGAAGATGAATGAATAAAGAAAGGAATATTTGTTTATTTTTTTTAAAATTATTTTTTGATTGTGAATGTGGGTTCGTGAAGAAAGGGATCGTTATTTTTGTGTTTATGAGATCAAAATGAAATGAATGTTTTGCAAGGTTTGGGAATTTTCTACGTTTCGCTTTCAGGAAAAAGACTCAACAAGACCATGATTTTAGATTTTGACCTTTCGACAAACAATATTAAATTACAGCTTCATCACTCATGTCCAGTTGGCTTTTATTTTTCTTAACAAGATTATGTTTTTCTTTTTCTAAAATTATATTTTCCTTCTTTTTTTTTTTGGTACAAATTATATTTTCCTTCTACTACAAGTTATTATGGAGTATTAATTAACAGATATTTACTTTTTATTAGTCGAGATATTTTATTCCAATAAAATATAGAAAAATTAGTAAAAAAAAAATAGAGCAAAAAGAATGTATATGAAATGAGTTTAATTATTGGTGACTACTAGGGTACCCATGGAAGAATGGTGGGTAGTTTACCTCAACCAATAAACATTAGCCACATAAGCACATTTTTAAGTGGTATCCATGAACTATTTTGACCCCACCAATAAATTGCTCATTTTCATTGGTTGGTGGGTAAATTACCCACCATTCTTTAAAGGTAATCTAGAAAAAACCTTTTAAATTATTATGCACCATTGTATTGATGGTAATATCACATGGGCACATTTTGTTTGTATTGTTGGCAAAAAGAATGTATATGGAAGGGTGATGTAGTGAAGCACGTGTTTAGGTTTTTAGTGAGGACATAGCTCCTTCTATTCTAAACATACTGCTTGTTTAATCAAGCTCTTAATGACAGGTTGGTTTGGAAAGCTGACAAAAATGATTTGTATTATGTCTGAAGTGCGTAGAGGTTAGGTGTTGAGCATTTGGTTGGTACGACCCATTTGAGGTGCATGGGGTTCTGGTCTGGCATTTGGCGGTTAAAAGTTCCTAGGCGAATGTGTAGGGGCCGTTTACCAACGTGTGTTCGTCTTCAGGTCAAAGGAGTCCAGTGTCCAACGAACTGTGTTAGTTGTAATTCCAATCATGAAGATCTTGCTCATATTATTTTTGAGTGTCCTTTTGTGATGCAAGTATGGCAAATGGCTGGTATTTGGAGTGAGGTAAACTATGATTTCCTTGTTACTAACTCGGCCATAGAAGCTATTTTTTCTTTGTTACAGTTTATCTCAGGAACATGTTCAGCGTTTGGCAGCCATTTGCTGAAGTTTATGGAAGCATAGTAACCTTAAACTTTGGGAGAATGAGAATGAACTTTGTGCTAACGTAGTTGATAAAGCGTGTCACCTCATTGAAGACTGACATGATGCTAATATCATTCATACTGCGAGTGACGATTAGCAAACCACTTCAGTTTTGCACACGAGGCTTCCCATGTCGTCGAACTTCTCGTCAAATGCAGGTCGTGATGTGCATTGACAAAGGTCAGCGCCTGGTCATCTCAAGTGTAATATTGATGCTTCTTTTTTGCAGTCTATGAGTCGTGTTGGCATTGGTATATGTGTGTGCAACGATGATGGAACTTTTATTCTAGCCATAACCATTAATTTCTCTCCTTTATGTTATGTTCTTGTTGGTGAAGCTTTAGGTTTGTTTAAGACTATAGAATGGTTAAGTGAAATGCAGATGGACAATGTCGACTTGTGGTGGATTCTAAAACAACCAATGACGTTTTTCACTCCAACAGACCTGATGTTTCATAATTCGGTCATATCATATCAGGGTATTAGAGACTTTTTCATTCACAGTTCACAAACTCTCGGGTGGAGTTCAACAGGCGACAAGCAAATGCGGTAGCTCATGCTTTAGCTAGAGAAGCCGTGTTATCAGCTAGTCCCAATATTTATTTTTGGGCAATACTTAGGTAAAGTACCATACGTGTGGTTGGTACTGTTCCCTATCAAAAAGTAACACATATACTAAAATTTCAAAAGCAAGGACTGCAACACCTTTACCGATGACCTTGTCGTCTTCCATGAGGAATCCAGCCACCATCAAGAATTGCACACACATATCTCCACTATGAGAAAAACCACAACGGAACACCACGCTTCACCGCCTCTTCATGGTGAAGCTGAAACCTATTCAATTTCATTACCCCGTAACACCGGGACATACCTCACGCATTGCTTGCCTCCCTCCAAAAATCTCAATATCCTTCACCCAATTATTATTATTATTATTATTATTATTATTATTATTATTATTATTATTATTATTATTTTGACAAGTCCTTCACCCAATTGTGTATACATCTTTTCTACATATTACAAGCCATGAATGAAGGCTGTAAATGCAATATTGATTTGTTTGTCCACAAACAAAATAAATCAAAATACAAGGAAGACTCAAAAACAATATTAAGTTCATTGATTGAAGAGATGTTTTAAGGTTTGGCGGTGTAAATCCAAGGTGGCGGTGCTTCTTAATAGTCGTTGGAAATTGTTAGAGGGTAATGAAATTTATTTTATTTATATTTTATTAAAAAGTACACATGTCATAATCCAATTGGAGAATAGGATGATCAGCACATAAGCAACAGTACCTAAATTTTCTCCTTATAATAAAATATCTTGTTTTCCTTCCACTCCAAGTTAGGTAGTATTAACAAAGATATTTTTGTTTTTGGTACATTGTCGAGATTTAGTAATAATATCTTAATTGATTTGGGAAACAAATATATTCTGATATTTTTATCGTGGTGGTTCAATTTTATTTTTTTATGGTAAATGTGGGGGTTCAAATGTTCGATAGATTAATAAATAATAACAATAATAATGGGCCTCAGGCCCTCTTCTGTACCAAAAAAAATAATAACAATAATAATAATAAATTATTTATATACTTAATTTATTAAATGGTTGGTTTAATTTTGTATAATATATCTTACTTTAAACTCTTAACAAAAACTATTCATATTGTACCAAAAAAAACAATTCATCACAAAAATTAAGAGAAAAAAAGTACAGGAATACGATGATTAATATTATGTTAATGTTGTAATGAGTGGTTAATATTTGCTTGTTATATGACGTACTATTATCTTACTTTAAACTCTTAACAAAAACCATTCATCTGGTACAAAAAAAAAATCATCACAAAAATTAAGAGAGAAAAAAAGTACAGGAATACGATGATTAATATTATGTTAATGTTGTTCAAAAAAATATTATGTTAATGTTGTAATGAGTGGTTAATATTTGCTTGTTATATGACGTAATATTATGTAGTGTGACAAAAATTAATTTGTTTTCTTGTCAAAAAAGGGAAAAAAAGTCGGATGTTATTCCAATAAAATAGAGTAAAATAGTTAAAATAAAGTAAAATAGAGTTAAAAAATGTTATATAAAAAAGACAAGTAAATGAAAAAATATTTCTATTTTTTTTCGAGGTTCAAATCGGCCGAAGATCACGTCGTCGACCTCCAGACGATATTCCTAGTAAATGAGAAAAATATTACTATAACAATGTGTATGCTTAGAGATTTTGACACTTACTTGATTACTTGCTTGACTTTGAAGAAATTTGATGGAGTTTGAATTGTTGGGATGCAAAGGGAAAATGTAGGTTTGTATTTGGTTGATTTTGAAATTAATGGTTCCAAGTTCGTGTCTGTTTCTGGATATACATTGGAACGAAAATTAACTACCGTTCATGAGTAAACTGCGATTATTAGCCACTCGCGAGCGAATAATAGTTAATTGACCTTGGAAGCATTTTAGTCGGATTGAGGTGTCTGTGAACAAACACTAGATGTCTAGGGTGGACTTCTCGGGTTTTTTTTATTGATTTTGAATTGGGCTAAACCCTACTTATATGGGCTTTAATGGAAAGGCCTGATTCAGCCCATAGCAGATGACTTGTATTTTTGGGCCGATACTTTCGTTTCGGGCTTTATTTCGGGTTACAACTTTCCGCACCCATCATTGTTTCTATTACAGTACACCTTTTCCTATTAAATTATATTATTATTAATGATGAGTATAGATAGAAATTTAAAATATACAGTTGTAAATATATGGGAGGGTAGGAGCTTTTATGAATTTATACCGACGTGATTAAAAATCATGGCGTTCAATTATTGTTTTCATTTAAACAATGAATATTCCTGCTTCTCTTTTGAAAAGAAATAATGAATATTCCTTGTGTTGTCTTGATTGATTGATTTGTATGATTCTTTAACGGAGAAGATGATGAAGTATCATTTGATTTTATCATCGATATTTTATAAAGTACAATCGTCGGCTGTAGAAGAAATGTTATGGTGATATAGTATCATTAAAAGGAAGTTATGCCGTAGAACTTTTTTTTGGACTAATTCTAAAAGAACTTTATAAGTTGCAAAATCGAAGTTTGCTTCATCTAAATTATTTTTAAGGGTTTATGATGAGCGTCGTTCCTATGAAATTGGACGTTCGGCTCTCATAATAAAAATAGGTCTTTAATAAAATAAAAATATTTTTTTCAAAGAACAATCTCTTATTTAATTGAAAATAACTTCTGTAAACATAAAAAATAATCATATAACTACAAAAAAAAGATTCATATTTTGATCAATAATATAAAAATACAAAATATGTGTATCAATATTTTAGGTTGTTATTTTCCTTAGTTAGTACAAAGGCAAAAAAAAAAAGTTATAATGTGGCATACGAAAATTTATAATATGTCTATCAATATACTCGTATATTAACTTCAAACATATTATTATAATGTGTACGGAAGACATACTAATATACTCTACAAAAATATTATAATATGTTTAATATAAGATTTAGTCTTGTAAATAAATAGGCATCTGTTCTGCCAATAGATATCTGTTCTGTAAATAATATGTCTAATATAAAATTTATAAATTTAACACAGATTAGACAAATGATTAGATAATATTTCAAGTTTTTTACATTGAAATTTAACACTAACAATTAGTAAAAAAAAATCATTTTATTCTCTTGTTTGTAGTTTATTTGACATACCATTGCATTTTACACACCAAAATAGAACTCGTCATTGGTGTCTTTGGTGTATTTGTTTCAAATAATCTTTGTATATTTCTAAAAATAAAATGATAGATATTTGCATTTCAATATTTGTTATAAGTTTATTAAATTTTATTCTCATGTATAAAAGATTCTCGTAAAAGAAAAGAATTTCCATTGAAAAGGATTGAAATAAAACATCATATGAAGATGAGAATAAGTTCACGTGTAACTATCCATTAACATTCATGTTATAATGGTTCTTGGTAAAATGTAAATAACAATCAAATATCTTTTTTTTTAAATGTCTAGAAATATATTAGCAAAAAATAAATAAAACGTCTACGGATAAAACTCTCCTCTTACAAACAATGAATATGTCCAAGTAGTAAGAGACTTGTGCTCCTTAAGCGTGTAGTCAGATGTTCGAATCCTAACTCTTGCTATGAAAAAATCATATTGGTGGGGAGAAGGAGAACCGATCTTACTTGTCGAACAAGTTTTTCGGTGGAGATTAGACATTGCTAAACGACGGTGAAACCTTCGTACCAATATCACGATAACTCAAATAAAAAAAAGGTTTTTTCAAGCCACCGGTCCCTTAACTTAATTGTTTGTCTCAAAATGGTCCCCTAACTTTTATTTGTCTCAAATTGGTCCCCTAAGTTTCCCTCTGTTACATGTTTAAGTCCTTTCTGTTAGTTTTCATGAGAAAACGTTAAGTTATGACCTCAGACTCTGACCTCAGACTCTGACTTCAGACTCAAGTCACTAACGTTTTCTCATGAAAACTAACAGAAAGGACTTAAACATGTAACGGATAGAAACTTAGGGGGACCAATTTGAGACAAATAAAAGTTAGGGGACCATTTTGAGACAAACAATTAAGTTAAGGGACCGGTGGCTTGAATAAGCCTAAAAAAAACTCTCCTCTTTATATTTTGGCTTAATTACACTCTTGGTCCTTTAAATATTTTTCAGGTTTCATATTGGTCCCCTAATTAATAAAAGTAACGTTTTGGTCCCTTAAATCATTCTCTGTTAGTCACTTTGGTCCCTTCCGTTAGTTTGTGTTAAAAAACGTTATGCTTAATTACACTTTTTGCCCCTTAAATATTTTTCAGGTTTCATATTGGTCCCCTAATTAATAAAATCCTTCTCTGTTAGGGGACCAATATGAAACCTGAAAAATATTTAAGGGACCAAAAGTGTAATTAAGCCTAACGTTTTTTAACACAAATTAACGGAAGGGACCAAAGTGACTAACAGAGAAAGATTTAAGGGACCAAAACGTTACTTTTATTAATTAGGGGACCAATATGAAACCTGAAAAATATTTAAGGGACCAAAAGTGTAATTAAGCCTTATATTTTCTAAGGAAAGCTATTCCTAGAAACAAATTTAGAAAACTTAAACAAACAACTTAAATGAATTAGTCCCTTCAACCATTTAATCTTGCCTCCGCCTCTCAACTTCAAATTACTAAATTGTGGTCGAATCGATTGCGATTGACCTAACCCAACCCAGCTTATTTTTTGCTCGAACCACACAAGAACCATAGGAAAGGGACACCCTACTATATGAAGATTCACTTTAATATCGACTACATATCATTAACCAGTGGTTGAAGTTTAGTTAGGCACGAATGATATGCTTGAAATCTCTACCAATTATATATGCATTGTTATGTAGTACAAGGAAGAATCTTCAAAACTATTCTAGCAGCTAACCTTTTGTGGCATGCATGTTTGACATTCTGAGGACCACAATTTCCATTTACAAAATACATTTGGCACCACAACTACTTTTTTCGGTTTATACTTGAGGTCCAAAATCATACTGAAAGAAGAAAAAAAAGCACTTCGTACAACATCTCGTGTTATTATCTTCTTATGAGTGGAATGACTTTACATGAAATGTGGTTTTGGTTCTTAGACTAGTTGCCTTCTATGTTGTTCTCTTTTTGACAAGTGATTCCTCTAGATTCTGGAGATAATTGATATTCATAGAGGAAATGACATTTTTGTTTTTACGTGATAACTATTGCATTACCCAAATGAAGAGCTTAAACCATGATTACATGAAGGAATTGGACGTTGGAATTTAGCGAATGGTGCACATTGGAACTAAAATTGAAATTTCGTGTCGAAAAAGAAAAATTAAAATGTTGAGTACACAATTTTTAATATATCATTTTAATATTTGGATAATTAATGAGTGATCTTAAAAGAGTACCGTACATGTTAGTATTTGTCTTTAAGAAATTATCAAAATTAAAGTATTTGACAATCTAATGATAAACTTAAGTGATTTTGAGTCGGTTATGAAACTAATCTAGGGGTGTTCATGGTTCATGAACTGCACTGAACTGAACCATATAAATGGTTTGGTTCAGTTCATAAAATCCATTTCAATAAAAACTGGTTAATTCTTAAAAACAGTTTCAATCCAGTTTAAAACCGGTTCTGAACCGGTTTTATAGTTTTAAACCGGTTTACTTATCTTTCCACTTTACCAACGGATCCAACCCAAAACCATTTCAATACCCGAATGAGGATTCGGGTCGGATTCAGATCCGAGAAGACGATGAAGCTGAAAAATAGAATTAACCGCTACAACTTCTTTAGAACTCACCTGAAGCATCCATGGCTTCACATCTTCAAGCCACCACGCCGCAACGCCGCGAAAGGCGAATCTAACGTTAACGGAGCGTGCAAGTTCAGCGAGACGGAGTCCGATTTCACGGAGGTTGTCACGGTCATCCGGCGACGGCGGACCAATGCCGGTAAGCCGGAGAAACGGAGGTCCGCCAGGACGAAGAGCAAGAGCTTGAATTAACGCTGGCCATTGAAGACCATGCATGAGGTTGAAATCAATGACGTGGACACAATCGTGGCCGTTGAAAGCTTCGAGGATAGCTTGATTTGCGGTGAAGTGTGCGAATTTGAGGTATGGACAAGCTTCGTAGTAGTGATGGTAAAGAACATCGTTCTCGTAAAGAGAAACTTGGTGGCTAATATTGTTTTGACAGAAGATGCGACGGTTCAAAGCGTCGATGAAGTATCCGGCGACTTTACTGATGCCGGAGATGGTGTTCATGTTTGCTAACAACCCTTGCATGCCTTCGATTAACGAGCCAGCCAATGGAAGATTACCACGTTGCACGGAATCTGCACAAGTCATGAGCATGTGGACGAGTTTTATTGCAGAATCTTCTTCGACGGTGGTAACTTTGGAAGAAGATTGGTGGTGTGGCGGCGGTGGTGAAAGATCTGGAAGTTCAGAGAAATCGTAGGCTAAAGAGGCAGTGTGGTCAAATTCGGAGAGGAGATTGTCCACCCAATTGCCAATTGCCATTTGCCATAAAATCAATTCATATATATAAACCGGTTTTAAACTGGTTTTAAACAGAATTTAAATTGGTTTGCAAAAAGTGGTTCAGTTCAAAATTGTATGAAGTGGTTCAGTTAAAATATGGTTCAGTGCAGTTCAGTTAGTAGTTTGGTTCAGTTAACTGAATATTTTGCACACCCCTAAACTAATCTTTGGTCGAGTGATTATTATTATGTGAAAATTTAAAACTTTGGTCCCTTCTCCAAGCGTGTTTTGTGGAAACTGACTGAGCTTAATGCCACTTAACCACCTATCTATAACTGAGCTTAGTGCCACTTAACCACCTGACGTACACCAATTAGAGAATTTAGTTAACCGATTGATATACAAAGACATTCACATTTGACATAATAAAACAAACAAAATATCACGAGCTTTTGATTGGGCCAATTTAGTGTACCATAATGGCTTCATTTCACCTTTGTACAAAGAAAGTTTCCAACCAATTATTGCAATCAAAGAGTTGCACGACTCTTGTAGATTCCGCAATACTTTTAAGGACATAAGAGTATACTTGTAAGGACATAAGAGTATACTTGTAGGTCATATTAATATACAAGAATCTCTAACTGGTCTACTTGTAATAATTATTATTGATATTTCAAATATGTGGTTATAGTCTTGTAGATTTATCGTGTGTTTGAAAAATAAATCTTCAACGTTCACAACTCACGGGGGACAGAAGCTACGAAATGTAGACTTTGATTGACGTGTGTTAAAGCATCATATGCCCATCGCGTTTTTTAGTTAGGGGGACTCAACATAAGATGACTCAAATTCTTGTTTTAAACCTAAAAAAAAGTCACATTTTTCCATAAGAATGTAGGACTCTAAACAAATTGAATTTTATTCCATTCAATCTTATATATATATAAGAGAATGTTAGATCAATAAAAGTTGATGCATCTAATTTAAATTAACTTACGGAATGAATGTGGATTCCCCGACGTGTCTTCATTGTGCGCTAATAATATCTCGAGTAATATGAGAGATATCATACAAATGTTATTCAGTAAGATAGGGAGTGTCGCCCCTATCATAATGCGGAACATATGGTGCACTCGTAACAAGTTGATGTTTGATGGTATCCAACCAATAGTCTCAACTACAGTTTCAGCTGTTTATGCGCAATTGCAAGTTTCAGAGCTGACATTCGACAATACTATTTCAACCGCATTAGTTAGGCCCACTCATGAAGTATGTTGGCAGCATGGTGATAATGATACAATGGTTCTTAATGTAGATGTCAACGCTTTAACTAACCCGGGTAAAACAGGATATGGTGGATTGGTTAGGAATTTTGAGGAAAAATTTCAATTTGCATGCAAAAATTCACGCCCTTATGATTGGGATTAAGCTTTGTTGGGAGGCTGGTTATAAGAAACTGATTTGTTTTTCTGACTCTCTTCATGTAGTGCACTTAGTGTCAAAGGAAGTGTCGAGGCTTCATCACTATGCGAACCTCTTGGAACTCATTCAGATGTATTTGGATAAGGAGTGAAATATTTTCATTCATCATATTTTTCGAGAAGGAAACACTTGCGCGGATATACTTGCAAAACTAGATGTTAATCATTCGGAGTGTCTTGTGATGGTACATCAACCATTATCATGTCTATCCCCAGCCTTACTAGCTGATGCTATGTAAGTGTCCTTTATTAGGACGTAGTTTTTCTTTGCTTCTTTTTCTTCTCTCTTGTAACAAAAAAAAAAAACTTACCGAAAAAACAAAGAACTTTTTTTTTGTCAAACAAAGAATTTTTTAATCCCTAAAAAATTAAAAGTGTAAATTTTATCTTAAAAAATCTGAAATGTTGCCTTCAAATTATAGTTGTAATTTTTAAGGGCTATTTTAATTTAACATTTGAAGTCATGTTTTTATTTATTTATTTATTTATCATATGCCAACGAAGTCTGTGTTTTTATCAAGAACCAATTTAAACATTTGCTTAAAGTTTTATATAATACTCCCTCCGCTCTTTTTAAGTGTCATTTTAGAATATTAACATCAAATTAGCGAAGTGTATTTTTGCACATTTTCTTACTATTATACCCTCATTTTAATCCATCAATAAATTTCTATTTTTTTGCACATACTTTCTCTTTTCAATAAATTTAATGTTATCTTTCTCTCTTAACAAACAATTGTTAGTTACTATATCTTTCTCCAACAAATTCCTCTTCTCTCTCTCTCTCTCTCTCTCTCTCTCTCTCTCACTCTCTCTCTCATAACAAACAATTTTCAACTTTCTAAATCTGTACTCTTACTTTGCACTTGAAATTTTTAACATTTACTACTCATCTTATTTATAGAATTTTAACTCTTCATGAAACCATTATTATAGGTAACAAAATTTTGTTTAAATTTGAAGATAACAAGAAACATACTTTGTTTTTAAAAAACAAACAAACTTTGTTTAAAAAAAACAAACTTTAGTTTTCCAAATATAAAACATTAATTAGTTTTATTGAAAAAGATAAGAGTAATTGACAAAGGGTATAATTGACAAATCGTACCCTTAAAATACCAAAACGACAGTTAAATAGAAACGTTAAATCTTAAACGACACTTAAAAAGGAACTGAGGGAGTAGTTCACAATAGAATGAATGAAAATAATCTATAATAATTTTACAATAGGAAAGTACTACATATTGTAAAAGAAACACAGAAGTAAGACATGTGAGAGGAGGAACAAATGAGAGAGTGTAGCTTGTTATTTTCGATTATTTTCTAGCAGGAGGGTGTCGAAGACAAATGAGACTGGAGTCTTGATCTTGGTAAAGGGTACTCTGTATGAGTGGTCTATCATTCACCCTGTTTTGTGATGAAATTCGTTAGATCGGAAAACTATACTGTGTGGAAGAAAGAGACACCTTTGAAGGTTTCGTTATTGGCTTGGAGGTTATTACTAAATCGGCTTCCTTTAAAAGATAATTTGATACATTATGGAATCATTTCGCAAACCTCAGATCAGTGTGCGAGTGGTCGTGGTCAATTTGAAAGTGCAAATAACATGTTTATGGGTTGTGCATTTTATGATAGCATTTGGGTGCATATTCGAAGATGACTTAGTATACAAGCGGATAACAAGTTACCAATTTGTGATCATTTCCATCATTTTACATATTTAACAGGTGACTATAAAAACATATGTTCTGGTATTCATTTGATTTGGTTGTCAACCATTTGGACTATTTGAAAAGATAGGAATAGTTGTATCTTCTCGCTTTTAGATCAATCATTACAAGTTACAACAACTGGTGGATAGCATGAAACCATCTTCTTTCAAATGGTTACAAGCAAATATTAGTATCTTAGCATTTGATTTTCATCACCGGTGGATTAATCTCATTCAATGTTTTACAATGACTCCTAGCTAGTTCTTTTGTATTAAGTTGGATGTGGTTTTCACCCCTTGTTGGTTGTATGTAACTCTTGTAACTCTCTTCGAGTCCCAACCTAACACTTCTTATACGGGTGTGGAGTTATGTTGATTATTATATTCATTTTTTCCTTCTTCTTCTTAATAATAAAAAAAAGATATGTGAGAGGGGTCTTAACATGCCATAAATAAAGAGAAGGATAGTGGAGATGTAAAAGGGCAAATTAGAGTGAGGGAAAATGACGCAATCAGTATTTTCTAGGGAAATAAAAACAAATTACTACTTCCTTTTTTCTTTCTTTCGATAATTAAGAATTTTATTAATAGAGTCCATTCCAACATCAAAGTGAGAAAACTCTATCCATCAAAGGTTGCAAAGGACTCGCCCTATCATCGGCTTTAAAATTGGAGTAATAAATCACGAATTCCTCCTTCTGAAATTTAGTGACCATTTGCCTATTTCACTTAAATTAAAAAAGCTATAAAAATAATTAGATATATTGATATTTTCACCAAATTATCCTTATCAAGTATTGATGCAATCCCCACTACCGTAAATGCATAGTAAAATATAGGGAAAAATTTGTTCACACAACCTCTTAACATTAATTTCAAATAACGTTTCAGTACTTTATTATTTTTTTGAATCGGATCTATGATAGTTACATCTATTCTATACTATATATATTATAAAATAAATATGGGATCCTGTGCTGACTTTTTAATTCTTTCAAGTATACCCTTAAATAAATTTGTTTATAATATTGTTATATTGTTGGTGTTATTAAAAAGGATAAAAAATTTACACAAAAAAAGTATATTATATTTGCTATATTGTTGGTGTGATTGAAAAACATGATTTATTACAATTTGAAAGTCACAAACATTAATACTTATAATTTTAATCAAAATCAAAATTTCATTTAAAAAAACCGTTCATAATTTACATACATTAACACAATAATCATTGACGGATCAACAACACACCTGTCATATTAAAGAGACTAAAATTTAAATAAATTACTTCATTAAAAAAATATTGTTTCTTAATTATCTCGCAATGTCCATCAATTGTCGAAACAATTTATTTTTAGCCGTTATTTGAACATCAAAATATAGATGATATATATGATCAATATTTATCTCTTACCATTCCTCTTAGACAATTTACAAGCACTTCAAAAATACACATAAAAAAAACTGCATTTAAAACTAAGATTGTTGACTTCAAATATAATTTCTAAAGATTATTGATTTGTCATGGACTTACTGATAAGCTTTTACATGAATTACGTGTAAGGTATAAGTAGTATCCTAACAAGCAATTATACATCAAACAGTGGACGTGCCGGAGTGGTTATCGGGCATGACTAGAAATCATGTGGGCTTTGCCCGCGCAGGTTCGAATCCTGCCGTCCACGTTTTTGTTTAAGTTAATTTTTTTTTTTCACAACATCGTACATTAAGTCATTGACCCTCGCTCTTTCTTTCTGGTAGCCAATTTTTTTTTTTTTATCCTGTTGTAAGTCCACTCGATTTCTAAACAATAATTATACAATATATAAAACATTTTTTCATTGATTATATTTCAAGTAACATAAAATAATAAAATTAAACATATATGCTAAGTCAAATTAAGATATAGTATACGTACACGCCTTGGTTGAAGGCAATCAAAACCTGGTGTGACATATGACACAATATGTTGATGCTGATGCTGTATTTTATCTTCAACCAAATGATCATTTTACTGTTCCTAATGGGAGTTCAATTATAACAATCACAAAATTAATGCATTTACTCTAATTCCATTCAATTGAGCACTTCCCTTTTAATTGGAATTGCTCACATGAGAAATGAATAACAACCAGGAACTATGGAGCACTTTGTGCTAGAGCTAAACTACCCTCGAGTAGAATTCATTAATTATCTGAATTAACTCCACCTTGTTTTTAATGCTGTTACATCCAATTAAAAAGTGGATCACTATAGTGCTACTCTTTTGGTTGATTAAGGCTCCCTTCAAAACTTATGATCCCTCATCTCATGTTCCATAATTCTTTTTTTGGGACTCTTCGTTCATTGGTCAATAGCAAAGACAATTATTGGTTGTATTAGTACTGTAAAGTGGCTTTATAATTTCACACCCATAACTCTTTTTATCTCAGAAACTCAGTTCGTTTTTTTTGGTCGAGAAAAAACTAATAGTACGTTAATAACGCCAGAAACAAATAAAGTTGATGTATATATACATCCAGAAAAAGGCTTATAAGTGGGCTCTATATTTCAGCAGATTCCTTTCCCATTACTTTATATAAATGTGATGTGAATCTCATTCTTAGCTGAATATAATGCTGCCACACCTTTCTCTCATTGATTACTTTTTTTTTCCCCCTTTCTCTGAATGCTCAAACATCTTGATTGACATTGCCAAAATAATGTATGTTGTCTTTTACTGTAGCCAAGGATTATCTTTCACATTTCACTATTTTATTATATATACTTCCTCCGTCCCTATTTATAGGAGTAGTGTACAAAAAAGTTGTGTCCCTAAATATAAGATCATATACAAATTCCTAGATGCATTGATTAATCTTTTTTCAAATATACCCCTTATTAATACTATCAATTTGTCTTGATATATGAAAAGTTAACATTAAATATATATTTAATTAAGGGTAATCTAGTAATAGTCACATCAATTTGAGACAACTTTATTACTCTAACAACTTTTCATAATACACGTGATTTTTGTAAACTACTCCTATAAAAAGAGACGGAGGGAGTTCTTTATTACGTGTAATCCTAATTCTGGTCAACTATATGTGTAATATGAAGTTATGAACATAAAAATTAATGTCATGTCATACCCTGCACTTAAGAAAAATCCAATTACTAACACGTGTCATGCTTTGAACTTTTTTTTTTAGCTTTGTTAAACAAATAATTAAATTAACTTTAAGTGATAACCATTACCATAACTCTTCTCCTACGAAATGGTGAGGGTTAGCACCACAATAAAAAAAGACATACATTATTAACTTTATTGTACGCTAGCATTTATTGCGTTAATGAGTATAAATTACGAATAGTAGTTTTTTTTTTGAAATTTTAATTAAAATTATAGGCATAGATAATAGATATTTTGCACTTTCATATCGTAACAAATTATTATTATCTTTTTTAATGATACTAACACTACTTTTATATTGTAACAAATATAATATCTTTCAAAAAATATAACAAATATAATATAAATTCTTATTTTTTTTTATTGACAACAAAAAAATAGCATTTTTATGGTTAAATTTGCTTAAGAGTATAATTGAAAGCAGAAAAAGTTAACCCAAAACAGTATACTTTTTTTATATATACTAGCGAAAAGACGGGCACTCACGTGTCCGTCTTTCGGTTCTTTTTATTGCACTAACGCGTGTAGATTAACCAGCCCAAAATCTTTCCAAAATACCCTATTTTTATTTTTGTCAAGTAGTCTAATGGCTAGAGCTCACACGTTATAATGTGGAGAAGTGGGGTGTCCGGGTTCGAACCCCGGCCCCCTGCATATAATATGCAATATCCCTACCAACTGAGCTAAGCTCACGAGTCCCTATTTTCTTTATATATAGTATAAATATATAGTATAGATTAACTCTCTCTTATTTATTCATCGTCATTGCCTAACGGAAGGACCAAAACTGACCGAACTTCGTTAATGCATTTTATTTATTTTGTATTTTTAAAACATATCCGTGTATTCCTTAAAAAAAAAAACATATCTGTGTATGTATGTAATAGATAATGCAGGGAGAATCGAAAATAGAAATAATCAGTGCATGGTTTTGTTTTAGGAAATTATTCAATGCATGGTTATCTTCCAGTAATGGAAGCCACAACATTTTTGAGAGGTTCGGTTTAAGAAGTAATGGACGGCTATTAGAAAGCATTTAAGCATCATATCAGATCATATACACCACAATTGTTTTAATTTTAACTTTTTATCTCAGTCTCTTTAAAAAAAAACTTTTTATCTCAGTCGTCATTATTCACCACAATAATTCATCTACATGTAAACCAATAATCTTAAAAATGATATTGATTATATTTTTTTAATCTGTACGTTTTAGTTTTTTTTTTTTTTTAAGTTTAGATGAGCTATATTCTGGTAACACACCAGGAGCAAGACAAATAATAAATGTTCAAAGTATATTTATTATTTAACTGAATACTTATAAATCATATACTAAAAATGTTCTCATGTCTCCAGGTGCTCACTCGGTCTCCCCAACATGTGATATAAAAGCTTTGATTCAGTTTGGTTGGCATTAGGAGTGAGATCCTCGAGTTTGGATCAAATATATGACGTGAGAGACTCACACGTGAGGGAGAGATTGTTGGATTTAAGTGTGATTGTTTATTTCCAAATTGACAACATGTAAATGAGAAAAATATTGGATATATAAGAGAGAATCTATAGATAACTCATATATCCAATGCTTTTGGTGAAGATGCGGTGTCTAAATCTCTAGTAGTCCTGGATCATTGGCAGGGCCGTCCCTGTGAAATTGAAGATCCGACTCTCATATACAGATAAGCCCCTAATAAAAAAATACAATTTTTTTAAAAGAGCAAACAAAAAACTTTACAATGTTTGTTTTATTTTATTTTTTGAATAATTATAATGTTTGTTGTTAGAACTTTGTTATTTATATGACAAATATGGGCAAGAAATTACAAGTGCTCTAAAAAAGTAAGAAAAAATATATTATATTGTTTTTATTTGTAAATATGGAGTTGAATAAGTTGAGGAGTTGGACTAAATTGGATGGAGAAGAGATGGTATTGAGGATATAAAGAGTCTGTTTGGCAAGACACAAAAACAAGCTTATGTCTTATAGCTTATAGCTTATAAGCTTGTATGACAAAAAAAGATTTGTTTGGTAACAGTCTTTTTGTCAGGAGCCTATAGCTTATTTCAGGAGCTTATAGTTTATTTTTCAAATGCTATTTCAAGTAGCGTTTGAGCTTATAGCTTATAGCTTATTGTTTTTTCTTCCTCTTTTACCCTTACTATTTTATTTAAATACCAGTTTTACCCCTTATGTTTTATTATAATTTAAAATAAAAAATAAATGTATTAAATACATGGAATACCAACGATCATGCAAAGAGAGATAAAAATGGGTTCTACTGCTTCTTCATTCTCTCTGTATCGTCATTCTCCTTCTCCACCATTCCTCCATTGTTTCTTCTCCTTTCTTCATCCATTGTTGTTGTTGTTGTTGTTGTTATTATTATTATTATTATTAATGTAGGTTGTTCTTGTCTTCATAAAAAATTGAATGATAGAAAAATATCCTTTTATGTCATTTTACATCTATCAGCTAGTTGAACCGCTAATTTTACCAAACACTTCAATTAGCTTATCAGCCATAAGTCACCAGTCACCAACTATAAGCTATCAGCTATCAGCCATCAATCATCAATCATAAGCTATAAGCTATCAGCTAGCTTATCTGTTATCCGCTATTTTTGTCAAACAGACTCAAAGACTCAAATCCATAAAAATTAGGCCGAAATCGAGCCCTATCATGTCGGAAAAAAAATTAAATAAAGGAAAAGAACATAAATCTTGGGAGTTAAACTCAAGACCATAAGAATACCACCAAGTTATACCACCAGCCATGTCTTCAGTTTTGGATATTTTACAACCTTATTAGTATATATTCATATTTTACATGTAATATATATGTAAAATAAATATTTTGGACCCCAAAATTTTGGAGGCTCAATTCCATAAAACTGTTTGCACCTCCTAAAAAACGGATCTGATCATTGATATTGTTGGTCCCAACATTCCCTCGAACTCTCCAACAAATTCCCATATTGGATGAAAAATAAATGTTGACATCATACAGGTAAGAGAACTTACATGCTTAATTAATACTTTAAGATTTTGGGTTAAGACTTAAAATATGATGTCCAATTCTACCTGCGAGATCCAATGTGATGATACCTCTAACTTCTTTAAGACCCACCATTAAATTCCTTAGTATATGCAACTTAATTATTGTATAAAAGAGCTACTACTAAACAGAACAAAATATTTTTGTATACAGTCAAAAAAAGTATTCTTTTATAAGCAAATATAATATATTAAACAGGAATATAAGAGATACCCAAATACAGATTAGAGTGTGGTATATATTCAACTACGTGAGAGTGTACTAACACATATGTTGTTTTATGGATTTCCAAACTGTTGTATTTGGATTTCCAAATTCTATTTTGAAAGGGACTATCTACCAAAGTTGTTACTAGGTTGAGTCACGACCAGGTCGCTCTCTTTAAGACGTTTCGTGGCACTACCCAAAATTGTGCAAGGCAGACTATCAACCACGCCGCCTCCAGGATAAAACAAGCCCAGCTACAACTGTGCGGTTAACTACTGCACTGTAGAAAACCGTTCGAGATTTACACCTCCAATATGGTACTAAGACCATTCTTTAATACTGAAACCACTTTCTAATATGGTACTGTGACCACTCTATTATGGTGCTAAGACCACTCAAATATGGTGTTATCACCATTCTAACCTTTGAGCTCTCCAAAATATCAATATGGTACTAAGATCACTCAAATACGGTGATACCACCGTTCTAACTTTTTAACTTCTCCAAAAATAGAAAAATATAGAAAGAATATTTATATACCGTTAAGATCATTCTTAATTCCGACGGGACATTATTATTTCAAAAGGGACTATGATCTTAGAAGTACTCTTTATTCCGAAGGGACATATATTATCGAAGGGACTATGTTCTTAAGACCTTTCTTAATTCCGAAGGGACATTATACCGAATAGGGACTAAGGTCTTAAGAACACTCTTATATCCGAAGGGACAAAAAAAGGAGATAAGGAGAAGAATAGCTCGTTAACACAAGCTGGGGGGAGAAGAGAGAAAGAGTTCTCGACAACTCAATAGAACTCTTTGGTGTGATTTTTGAACTGAGTGGAGTCCTCTATTTATATAGAGATTTTGTAACTGTTTTAGCTAAAATTGCGGCAACAGTTACTCTAATGGATAAGATCAAAAGAAAACTTAACCACTAATCAGTTCAATAATACTTGTGGATAAGATCAAAATGAAACAAATCCACAAAAGTGGAGGAAACAAACTCATTGGATATGAATGAAGGAAAGATAAGAACTCAGTTGAATTCTTATTCTTATCACAAACAACATAAACTAAATTTATGGGAAGTGATATTCACGAATAAAAATAATAATTACTATTATTTTTATCATTATAAAGTATTTAAAATTAAATACCACAATTTAAACACTACTAATGTGTGTGTTCTATTTTATGTGGGACCCCCACTCTCTATTTTTTCAATTCACATCACACTAGCTCAAAGTCTTATTACTTGGTGTTTAATCTTTCAATTTCCTTCCAACTTCACACCAATGTTCCAACAATCCCCCACTTGAATTTAAAAAATGGTTTCAATAATAACGTCAAAACGTTTCTATAAGGTTGCTAATAAACAAAGGTGTCGCCTACAACTTGAACCTTTGCATAGCGAATACTATTCCGATTCAACAAGAGTTGCTTACAGCATTGAACTCTATCTCAGACATAGAGTCCGCACACAAACCTTTTCCTAAGGTGTATTCTAAAAGCCCGTGCGTTTATGGCCCTGCACGTCTATCCCAGTTTTAACGAACGCTCTAGGTATTCTGCCTCAAAATCCCATAGGAACCGACCTCAGTTCCACATTCGTATAGGTGAGTCTATCAAGAGTACTCCTGTAGCTATGTACTCCACTCAACATAGAGTATAGATCTCATTAAGAGTTTCTATTATCTCATCCTTCTGTCGCTGCAGGATTCATGCTTTCTTAATTTTCTCATAGCATGTTCTATCACTCATGACTTGTTATTACCCATTGAACCTATTTCTTGGGATCTCCAGTCATTTAGGTCGGGTTACCATCACTTGTGAGCTTTAGGCATTAGTCCCATCCTATTGGATGTGTTTATGACTTTCTTTCTAGTTTTTCCTTTCGTCAAAGGATTGACTAATTCTTTATCAGTACGTACATGATCTACTTTAACCGTTCCTTTTGAGAGTAGCTAGCTCTCTAATTTGTTATGTGTTCGTGCCTTAATAATTGTCTCTTACTATTGCAGTAAAGATTCTCAATTTTGTAATAGCTGCAGTACTATCACAATAAATTAACACTCTTGGCAACGGTTTTACCCACTAGGGGATCTCAACTAACAAGCATTTTCTCAACTTGCTTCTTCACTAGTTTTCTCTAGTGTTCTCATCTCAGATCATTCCAGTGTGGATTGAGTCAATATCATATGTTTCAACAAACAAATCCTCCAGTGATGCTCAATGTGCAGCCACTGGTCGCTTAAGACTCATCTGAAGGATGTTCTATTTTGTATCTTGTACCATTCAAGTACAACATGATACTCCTCCTAATGTAATCATAGAGTCATAGTCTTCTTAAGGCACCTTATGACTCTTTCAATAGCATGCCAATGCTTCTCACTTGGTCTACTAGTAAACTTGTACAAGAGTTCCACGACATAGGCAATGTCGGGTCTAATACATTCAGTGACATATCTAAGGACTGCCAATGATGCTCGCATATTCTATTTGTCTAACACCACCTCAAGTGTTCTTGAAGAGTTTTACACTTGGATCATAAGGTGTGCTTGCAAGTTTACAGTCAAATAATTACATTTCTTAAGATCTTCTCAACATTGTGAGATTAATTAAAAAATTCTCCTTTTTGATCCAGTAATCTTGACACCAAGAATTACTTCAACTTTGTCTAGGTCTTTCTTATCAATGTTGTTGATAAACAATGATTTCACATAAATTATAGCATGAATATTTGAACCAAATATGAGCAAGTCGTCTACATAGAGACATATGATCGTGCAAATGTTATTTCCATATTTGTAGTGAATACATTTGTCACTTTCATTCACTTTATACTCATTCGATATCTTTAGGTTGTCAAATTTTCCATGCCATTTCTTAGGAGGTTAATTTTAGACCATGCAAAGATTTTTCTAACTTGCTGACCTTGTTTCCTTGTCCTGAATCGCAAAACCTTTTGGTTGTTCCATATAGATTTCTTCTTCTAGTTCACCATTTAATGAGGCAACTTTCACATCCATTTGGTGTACTATCAATTTATGAACAGCGGCTAAAGGGACTAGCACCCTTATGGATATGATTCGATTGACTGGTGACTAAGTGTCGAAGAAATCTATATTTTTTTTTCTCTTTGCCTAAAACCTTTTTCTACAAGGTCAGCCTTGTATTAAGCAACCGAACCATCAGGTTTTAGTTTCTTTTTCCAAAATCCAAATACAACCGATTAGTTTGCATCCAGGAGGCAAGTCAACTAAGAGTCATGTTTCGTCAGACTCTAGAGAATCCATTTCATCGTTTACTGTTTTTTTCTTTTCAAAAGTTAGCATCCAATGAAGACAAAGCTTCTTGAAGGCCAGATGGATCCTCTTCCAATATACAAACCATATAATTATGTTTATACTCTTTAGCAATTATAGCTTTCTTACCTCTTCGAGGTTCTATAACATCTCGTACGATATTTTAATCAGATGCAGTGCCCCCACTAGCTCTCAATTAAAAAGGGGAAATTACTTTGCCCCCACTAATGGCGTGCTTCCATTAGCGCCCCCACTAGTGCCCCCACTATTCTTTATTTAAAGGGGTATTTATTTACATAGAAATCAGTATCGTTTAATTCTATGCTCACTTTAGCATTTAGGTTTTTAAAACTTACATGCTTCGTTATTTATAGCATACCTAATGAATACACATTCATAGGCTCTACTAGTGAGTTCAACTCTCTTGGGGTCCAGAATGCAAATATAATTCAGACAATCTCAAGTTCAAAAATAAGACAAGTTATGTTGTCTTTTCTTCAAAACTTCTTAATTAGAAATTTTGTTCGTAGGCTTAGGTACTCTATTCAACATAAATTTCAATTTTTGTTATAAAAATTGAACGTATCAAGCGTATCAATTTTATTTTTCAAAATCAGTCATATGATAAAATATATTTTTATCATTTCTAGTTTATGTGTCATCAAGTTCGCACATATCATAATTTATTAAGTTTAGAGGTTCAAATTCTCTAAACACTGATTTATATGAACTTTTGGTTCATTCATTTTGACTGCAAAAAATGAAATTTTCTAGTCATATAACTTTGGAATTAAGTCCAAGTTACTCAAGTTTAAAATTAAATGTTTGTTCATATGACAAATTTTGACATGTCAAATATTAAAATCACACAACTTATAAAATAGAGGGAGAATTTAATTTTGAGCATATCATCAAAGGTGCAGTCTTTCCCCAACAAGAATGCATGATGCACAAGTCTCTTTTTAAGTCCGAGTCAACTCAGTCTTATTCAATAGAAATCTGAAATTCAGATTCTTTCTTATTTTGGAGCATGCATCACGTCCTAGAGAATAATTTTCTTTTCGGACGTGATTTGCAACTTCACATCTCCAATGCCAACGAATTTAATGTTGTTATAATATTCTAACAACACTTTCTTATTTACAGCAGTAGCATATGTTTTTGTACATAGCATAATCATAACAAACATGGCGCGAAGCGCTAATGTTTATCCACCATTCACTTAATTCACCAACTAGATTGATTTAACTAGTCATATCAGTGAATTTCTTTTTAGTTAAGTTAGGCAGCGGAGCAACAATTTACTTGCGGGACATATGACTTGGTTTCACAAAATTAAATAAATTGTGAACCATTGTCATTTCCTAATGGTGGTTGCTGATTTTCAATATAGGACCTTTTTGGGGTTCCTATTCTCTTGGCAATTAGAGTTATTTATTCACGGTGCGGTTCTGATTTTTGAAAATAGTTTTTAAACAAAAACTCAAAATCGCATATGTGAATTTCTTAGTGTTGTTGTTATAGCAACAATCACTTCATTGTTTCAGTCCAAAAATGTATTTCTATAGCCTTTTTATCCTTCTTGTATTTAGGGACAATAAAACTCGACTTAGTAATTTCTTCAGTAGACATGGCAGATCGGAAACGTCTTAAAATTGTTGTTTTTTTGGATTTCCAAACTGTTGTATTTGGATTTCCAAATTCTATTTTGAAAGGGACTATCTACCAAAGTTGTTACTAGGTTGAGTCACGACCAGGTCGCTCTCTTTAAGACGTTTCGTGGCACTACCCAAAATTGTGCAAGGCAGACTATCAACCACGCCGCCTCCAGGATAAAACAAGCCCAGCTACAACTGTGCGGTTAACTACTGCACTGTAGAAAACCGTTCGAGATTTACACCTCCAATATGGTACTAAGACCATTCTTTAATACTGAAACCACTTTCTAATATGGTACTGTGGTACTGTGACCACTCTATTATGGTGCTAAGACCACTCAAATATGGTGTTATCACCATTCTAACCTTTGAGCTCTCCAAAATATCAATATGGTACTAAGACCACTCAAATACGGTGATACCACCGTTCTAACTTTTTAACTTCTCCAAAAATAGAAAAATATAGAAAGAATATTTATATACCGTTAAGATCATTCTTAATTCCGACGGGACATTATTATTTCAAAAGGGACTATGATCTTAGAAGTACTCTTTATTCCGAAGGGACATATATTATCGAAGGGACTATGTTCTTAAGACCTTTCTTAATTCCGAAGGGACATTATACCGAATAGGGACTAAGGTCTTAAGAACACTCTTATATCCGAAGGGACAGAAAAAGGAGATAAGGAGAAGAATAGCCCGTTAACACAAGCTGGGGGGAGAAGAGAGAAAGAGTTCTCGACAACTCAATAGAACTCTTTGGTGTGATTTTTGAACTGAGTGGAGTCCTCTATTTATATAGAGATTTTGCAACTGTTTTAGCTAAAATTGCGGCAACAGTTACTCTAATGGATAAGATCAAAAGAAAACTTAACCACTAATCAGTTCAATAATACTTGTGGATAAGATCAAAATGAAACAAATCCACAAAAGTGGAGGAAACAAACTCATTGGATATGAATGAAGGAAAGATAAGAACTCAGTTGAATTCTTATTCTTATCACAAACAACATAAACTAAATTTATGGGAAGTGATATTCACGAATAAAAATAATAATTACTATTATTTTTATCATTATAAAATATTTAAAATTAAATACCACAATTTAAACACTACTAATGTGTGTGTTCTATTTTATGTGGGACCCCCACTCTCTATTTTTTCAATTCACATCACACTAGCTCAAAGTCTTATTACTTGGTGTTTAATCTTTCAATTTCCTTCCAACTTCACACCAATGTTCCAACAACATATAAACACAAACACCCACATTTTGAAAAGAGAGTAACTCATAAAAACTCACCTAGTTGGTTTAGAATCTTAGGGTGGCACATTGGTGTGCAAATTCCAATAATGTTACAAAAACATGAAACCAAACGAAACAATGTTTTTAATTGATGAAATATTTTTTGTATTTATTTGTACGAACACGCCCGGTTTACTCAAAGTTTAACCATTACTATCAACCAATGACAAATATCTATCACATGCATTATGTTTGCATATGAATCATGGTGAGACATTGAAGCTATATTTTGTAGTCAATTTTACAGAAACAAATTTACGAGCCTCTATTTGTTAAATATCTTTCATATATCACGACCTCCCTTATTTTCCATCTAGCTAGGAAGAAATTTAATTGGCTAAGTGTTTTTCGTTATCCGTTTAGGATAAATTCTCTCGGCATAAATAGCAATGTTCTAGAGTTAAACTAACGCATGATTTAGTTGTTGCTATCCACAAGAGTTTAGGTGGCAATTAATATACACATGCATATATAGGTTGTCTCAGTGCTAGCCCTTACTGGTACTAATTAAATATGTGCAAAAGGATAGCTAAACAGCGTGACATGTTCTCTTGAACTTACAAAAGTACCTCACATATTCTTATACAATAACCTAATGTATGAGAAATTTAATTGCCATACATAGCTAGACGTGGGTCTTCTAGGGATGAACAATTGCTTAATGATTGAGCCCTTGTATTATGGCACGTTACTGTTTTGGGCCAAGTGGTGTTACATGTTTGGTCCCATAAGACTAATTAAAAAAGATGTACTACCCCCCTTGCTTATCCTTTGAAGAAAGGTACCAACCTTTTTCATCAAACGATTAACCCAACTTACTTTCCTTTCTTGTTGTATCTAATTGTAGTCTATGTAAACAGACATTCTTTCTCAATATTCGGTGAGACAGTGGAATTGATTTTTTTTTTTTATCACTTCTATGATCGAATTCTATCTTATATTCATGCAAAAATTATAACTCAATCGGTCAATCTATACCTTTTTTTAGGGGATCTCAATCTATACATTAATACGTGAAATTTATTGAAAAAAAATGAGGGAGATGTAAATATAAAATTCTAAATAGAGACAATTTAAACTTAACTACTTTTTAGTCGGTTATTTTCTTAAATATTTTTACTTTTAACAACTCAATCTTTTTTAATTTGAATTTAAATTTAATATTGATCATCTTCGTATAATTCTATAACAAATTTTTCCTTAACAACATATTTTCCGAAAAAAGTCAAAATTTAAAAACATATAAATTGATATTCAAAATTCCTTCAAAAAAATAAATTGAATATTCAAATAAAATTTAGATAATATAAATATCATATAACAACAAAAATAAACAAATTAACTTATAGTAGATATAACACAATAAAAAAGCGGATAGACAAGCACGTTAGCGTCGTCTTTCCACTAGTAATAATAACGGAGAAACAATCATTTTGATATCTGAATGTACATCTCGTTGTCATAATAGTTTATAACGCATAAAAATATACAAAATGACAACTTTTGTGATAACATTTTTTTTCTTTCTTCTTAGCAGAAGGAACAACATCGTTTGGACAAGCTTCTTGGTAGTTGGTACTGCTGACGCTCATTATTGTACATGAGCATCACAATTGGAAATATAAAGGATGCATAGTGACTTCAAGATACTAACTCAGTATAAGCAGAAAAATTAACCTCTTTAAACTTTGCATGTTTCACATTTAACTTGCACATGTGACACAAATATTCGTTGTATTGAAGAATGTGTTGTGCTAACTTATGTTAAGGTCATATATTAAAGAATTTATAAGTAAAATTTTATATTAAAAAAAGAAACTTTTATATTTGTAAAAAACAGAATGCACAATTTTTAAAATAATAATTATATATTAAGTTTTTTTTGACAAAATATATTAAGTTTTTTAACATGTGTCTTTAATGCACAAGTTAACATTTGTTTATCAAAGAATCCAAAAATATTTATATATTTTTTTGTCGATAGAACTTAAAAAGGAATTGCAAGATATATATTCGCCTTATAGTATACATTTATTCATTCATTCACTTTAAAAAAAAATCAAAAAGTATGATTACTATTCTTTTTTGGTTACAAAAGTATGTATACATTTTCATAAAAAAAAGTATGTTTACTATTTGTATCTTTATCTGAATTAAAAATATTACAATGATAAATGAAAATCTCCAATTAAATAAAGGTATCAGCAATTTTTAACACGCTATTTTGATATTAAACCAAATTTCCGTAAACGGTAAACCTCATCACTTTAAAAAAATACATCTCACCAAAAGTAAAAATGATATTCATATAAACTATTTTTTTTAACTTTTTTGTACAAATAAACTATTTTATTTAATAATAGTGAATTTATTAAAAAGTGTAGCTAATATTTACATACATGTGTGTCAAGAATAAAATAGATTTTAGTGGAATTTTTTGGACCAACCAGCAAGCTAGTTTGTATGGTTGTGATGCGTTAAGATACTTAAATATGGCAATTATTGAAACAAAAACTGTTTAAATATAATGGTGCGACATAACTCGTGAAAGAACTACGTCATGTTGGTGTGAAATGTATGCCAAAAAATCAGTTTGCTCATGATGTTCATCATGTAATACTCGTAGCATGTTTAGAATCACAGTAAATTTGACAAATTACATGACACTTTAATTTTATCAAACTCACATGCACTAAAATAATGATAGTGAGAGTTGAATGAGTAATCAACAAAAAAGTGATAGTTGAAAGTTGTGAGTAGGCATGGCAATGAGGCGGGGTGGGGGCGGATTTTACCTTCCCGTCCTCATATTATACTCTCATATAGTTACCTGTTACTCTACCCATACTTAACGGAGATGAGAAATCAAAACTCATTCCCGTCCCCAACGAGTTCGGGTATCCCCGTCTCATCCCCACCCCTGCAATGGATATATATTTTTTGTTTAAATAAAAAAAAGTATTTTTCATCCCCAAGCACAATGTTGTAATACATTATCCAGCAAAAAGATGATGACGATCGATGACTATGGTGATAGAGAAGAGAGAGACCGAGAGTGTGAGATATGGAAGGAGAAAAAAAAGACTGTGATAAGTGAGTGTCATCTGAAAGACTGAGACTCTGACTGTGTGAGTGAAATGATTTAGGATTTTGGTTTTTATTTATATAAAAGGGGCAATAAATTGATTTTCTACATTCGGAGCGGGTTTGTGTATGGGTTCGGGGTGGGTACCTATATCCTCGTTACCCGTTTCGTACCCGTGTTTTGAAATCGGGGAAAACCCAAACTCATACCCAAATTCAGTCAAAGCGAATAAAACCCGTCAAATTAGGTTTGGTTCGGGCGGCTACCTGCAGGTATGAGTTTTGTTGCCATGCCTAGTTGTGAGTGATGATTTTGTTATTACTTCTTTTAAGAGTTTAGTAAATTTTTATAGTCATTTTAATTTTGTTTTATACATATATTCACATACAATTTTTAACACATTATCTTTAATTTGTGAAAAATTCACATGGATTCTACTCATGTGAGTCTTATATAAATTTAGTGAGACCTACATAAACTTAACCAATTATAAATATTTGTGTTAAAAAATGCGTGTTAAAATAAAAAGTGTGTTGTTACCGTTATTTTTTATATGGTTGTGCAGAGAATTAATATCACCGCTCGTGCTAGCCTTCTAGTTTTTTTTATTTCATAAATTTTACATATTACATGTATTTATTGTTTTGACGCCTTTCCATAGAATTAAAATTTTTGTTTTGATGCTTTTGTACTTTAGTTGACATAGGTATAGTCTTGTTTTATAGCGGTCTTGTAAATGAGTTGATTATGGGGAGTCTAACATAAAAAGCACCATTATATTGCATCAAATCAACACAAGAACCTTGGTTACTACTCCTATATAACACCATACACATTCCATTACTTCTATTCTCTTCTCTTCTCTTCAATGGATCCTAATACTTTCACCATGCATTCACATTGTGTACAAATGGAAATACACCAAGTTGTTCCACCACCTCACAAAAGCACCTTACAGAAATTCAAAGTTAGGCTCAAGGAAACTTTTTTCCCTGATGATCCTTTGCGCCAATTCAAAGGACAAACACTTGAAAAAAGACTAGTCTTGGGAGCTAAATATTTTTTCCCTATTCTTCAATGGGGTTCTAATTATAGCTTCAAAATTTTTAAATCTGACCTTGTTTCTGGCCTCACTATTGCTAGCTTAGCCATCCCACAGGTTTGTCAAATTATATTCCTCTTAATTAGTACTAATGAAATTAATTAGTTACCACCCTTTTGAACTTAGCTAGCTTATTAGTTAATTCTCATTATATTTAATTATGGAACTTGTTATTCAGGGAATAAGTTATGCCAAGCTTGCAAATCTTCCTCCAATTGTTGGACTATGTAAGGGTACATTTTTTTTATTTTTGTAAATTTTCTCAACATATCTTATACTCATAATTTTTTTATTTATTTTGCAGATTCTAGTTTTGTTCCTCCACTTATTTATGCTGTTCTTGGAAGTTCAAGGGATCTAGCAGTAGGACCTGTTTCTATTGCTTCACTTGTTTTGGGATCTATGCTTAGACAAGAAGTGTCTCCTTCAGCAGAACCTGTTCTGTTTCTTCAACTTGCTCTTACTTCAACCTTTTTTGCTGGTCTATTTCAAGCTTCACTAGGAATTCTAAGGTGATCATCACTATTGGATTTTGTTAGTATTTTTTTTCCCATATGTTCTAAAAAAGGCATAAAGATAAAATAAAGTGTTATTTATTAATGATTGCAGGCTAGGCTTTATCATTGATTTTTTATCCAAAGCAATCTTAATTGGATTCATGGCTGGAGCTGCTATAATTGTGTCTTTGCAACAACTTAAGAGCCTACTTGGAATCACACATTTCACTCAACAAATGAGTCTCGTTCCTGTTATGAGTTCAGTTTTCCAAAACATACATGAGGTTAATTAATTTTACTAATTACTACTTCATTTTATTTTTATTTTTTCTCTCCCATATCCCTATGTGACATGCTAATCACAAATACACCACACACTGACACATTCATAATTCCATTTGTAACCAGAGTTGATCTCTATAGGCTAAAGATGAAGTTCTTTTCGACATTCTTTCTTCTTATATAAAATAGTTATGTGTTTTTTTTTTGTGCAGTGGTCATGGCAAACAATAGTGATGGGAATTTGCTTCTTGGTGCTACTACTAATAGCAAGACACGTTGTACGTTATTATTCTCTTCAATCTTTTCTTTCTCTTGTTTTTAACTTTATTACGTCTTACTAGTTACTAGAACTTTTTTTTCTTTCTACAATCTCATATGACACTTGTCCATTTTCTGCGTGTAAGCATACCCTTTAAGAAATAGGAAAAGTCCAATACATAAAATGGTGATTAAGGTATATAGTTTCAGGTGCACAAATAATAAAACACATGGATGAGCCTCAGAGCTACACACTGACACAGTTTGATCAACTCCGGGTTCATTCACTGACCTAAACTAAAACCGCTTCTTCTATGATTTTATTCTTTTCCTAAGTGTTTCTCTCTCTATTTAAATCGCGATCAATGAAGCACATACACTTCTCAAATCAGGCGTGTCACACGTGTCAGACACCGACACGTATAATTATACTAAATTATGTGATTTTCTCAAATTATTAACTGTGTCGGTGTGTCAGTGTTTATGTCGTGTCCAGTGACCGTGACCGTATTCATGCTACATAGATCGCGATAAATCCCTTTACTCACATGAAAATAACACATGAGAATACTACATAATTATGAAGTTACTATATTAAAATAATTGTAAGTAAATGTTCCGATAGGCTTTAAAGCTATCACTAGCGAAACTATAAGAAACTAGAGTTCTAAAGCTAAAGAATAAAAGGATATTAAGGTACCGTTTGACCCAGTTTTTTTTCTACACTTCTCTATAATTTTAAGGAGAAGGTAGACCAAACACAATCTCTATTAAGTACTTTCTAGAAAAATATAATAACTTTTTTTATTCATTTTGGTTCCTTTGTAAATGTGTACGTGCGGAGATTGCTTTGAAAAGTATTGTAAACAGAATGTTGAAGATTTGTTTGCAACTGCAATTGATTTTTTTATTTTATAAGACTTTATTATTGAACATTTTTTTAGTTTAGAGGGAATCCTCAATAATGTTTGTCACATGAGAGAATATCAGTGAAAAACGAGGTTGGCTTGATTTGTTTTTTTCGTTAGATTGCTCTGTCAAAATGGCTTGACCGTTTTTAAGAACTATGGGCTGGTTGAAGTAAAGTTTCAAGGTGGGTTTTGCTATCTCAAAAATTAGTTTCGTAGTTTACAGATACGTCCTTCATTTTATTAATTATTTTTTTACATGGGTCAAATTTTTAAGGTTTGTTGATATAGAAACAAGAATTATAATTCAAAATTTTAATGTTAATTTTATACAATTTAAATTGATTGAGAATCACAAATTTTAAATAGTTATTTATGATTAAAACTCTAAATTCAAGACAAATTTTATTTTTATTTACTATATATGTAATATATATATATATATATATATATATATATATATATATCCAAAACAAATTTTTATTATATTTGAAGTTTTTTTTTATGGAATTATATTCGAAGTTATACTCTAGATTCAAGGTCTAGAATATAATATCTATCATTTTTTTTAAAAAGGTCTATAATATAAAAATGATTTCTTAAAAAAATGATTATGTTAAGAGTTTATTTACCATATAATATTTTTTATATTTTTTTTGAAAGTTTTTATTGGAAAATATATAATTATTATATGGTAAATATAATAATTATACATCTAAATAGAATATGAATTTAAAAAATGTAAATATAATATGCATTTTTTTAGGGGAATATACATTTATTATTATGGGTGAATTTTGGTATTTGTTTTGGTTTTCACGCTCTAAAATTTAAAAGTATTTTATTTTTGAAAGAAAAAGTTTTTTTTTAAAAAAATAAATAAATAAATGTTATGATTTTGGTCCATATATAATATTATTCTTTGATTTTCATCTCTAAAAGCTAAAATCGCCGATTTTGGTCCCTAGTATTTATTTAATGGTAGGTAAAAAAAATCATTTTGGAGGTCAGACAAAATCTTGTAAAAAAAAAATCAAATCACACTTATTAAGAAAACTAAAACATAAAAATTTAGAGTATAGTTTTTTGTTTTTTTTTTAGAATAAGTTTCATGTGAAGGTGTAAAAACAATTTTCATTTACTATTGATCATGAAGAAAATGAAAGAGAGAGAAAATTGAATGTAATTTGCATTTAATTTTATGAGAATAAACAAAAGTTTTTCTTGGAAAAGATGGTGTTTTTAAAAAAAACAAGATTAAATAGGATAAAAATTTGTCTTTTTTACTTACATTTTGGGACAAAAAAAGTGAGTTTTTTTCTTACATTTTGGGACGGAGGGAGTACATCATGTTCACCAAAAAAGAAAAAAAAAATCGCATGCATTATTGGATGAGCACATGACCTTTTTTTTTGTGTTTTGATAATGGCCTTTTGACCTTTGTAAGACACATACGTAATTTATCGAATTGATGGAATAAAAAAAATAGTGACAAAAACATATTTCACCTTTTTATTATGAGAAACTATTTATTTAAGAATTAATATTAATTCATTTTTTAAAAACTGATAATACTAATCTTATCTTATCTTATCTTATTATACTAAATGTTAAGTAGTGTTGCCCTAACTCTAATGATTAGCCCTAATTTTTAGTTTTGAAAAAAATTTATAAAAAAAAAGTTCTAGTAGGAATCGAACCTGGTACCACATGCTTCTAATTCACAACTCTTACCACCAAGGTACTAATGTTTTTCATGACATGTAATTGTTTCAATGTTGTGTATTCAACACAAATCTCGGGCCCTCTTTATTTCAATCTTACAATCTCTAAATCATTTCTCACCCATTTTCATCTCTCTCACCATCATGCAATTGAACTTAATAACCATAATCCCGCCCTTTTTGACGGACTTAATTAATTTTTATGAAAAAGAAGGTCTGCAAGGAATTATTGAATCAGGTAACACATGAAAATGTGATTTTTTTAAAAGTCACTAACGCCATTGCAATTCCTTTTTTGATAGCAGTTCATTTTCATTTTTTTTTTGAATTACCTCATAACGGTTCCTTTTCATCAGTTACCACATACTTTCAATTCACAACTCTTACCACCAAGATACTGATGTTTTTTATGACATTCTATTGCTTTAATGTTATGTATTCAACATAAATCTCGGGTCCTCTTTCTTTCAATCTCACAATCCCTAAATCATGTTTCACTCAATTTCATCTCTCTCACTATCATGCAATTGAACCTAATAACCATAACCCCGCCTTTTTTGACAGAACTAGTTAATTTTTATGAAGAAAAAAAAGGTCTGCAAGGAATTGAATCAGGTAGCACATGAAAATGTCATTTTTTTTAAAAGTCACTAACTTCATTGCAATTCCTTTTTTATAGTAGTTCTTTTTCATTATCAACGGTTCTTTTTCATTATTATTTTTTCTTTCAGTTACCACATAATAATTCCTTTTTATTATTTTTTTTCTTTCGATTACCACATAGCAGTTCCTTTTCATTATATTTTTTTTCTTTCGATCACCACATAGCAGTTTCTTTTCCTTTTCATTTTTATAGATTTAACAACTTTTGCGGTTATGATCACTTTCTTGGTGCAGACTTTTGTATATATTTTTTCTTTTGATTTGTCATTTTTATTGCAGTCCATCTTTGTTTTTGCTGCTTTTGAAGTAGTTCGATAACATAATAGTGAATGTAAATATAAAAGTAATAATATAACCAATTTGATAGTTATATATGAAGTTCTACAAAACCCGTGCGTGCACGGGTTAGAGTCTAGTGAACCTAATAGTTTTTTTTTTTAAGGTTGAACCTAATAGTCTTATTGATTAAATGATATATTTCCATTTTTTTTAAATCTTACGTGGTCAATACTCAACACAACTAAAAGTATTTTTTTGGTCAAGTAATAGTGAATTCCACAATTTTAAGGTGAATAAACGGAAAGTCCAGAGTTCGAACTCGGATCCTCAACTGAACTATGCCTACAGCATCAATAAAAGTATTTTATGAAGTAAAAAAGTTAATTCAATAAAAGTATTTTATTAAGTAAAAAAGTTAACACGAGATCTCATAAAAGAAATATTTACATGAGAGACGGACACGTTTTGCAATTTTTGGGTTGAGAACGTTCCTATTTCTTAGACATAAAGTTGACATTTTTAGGATGTTCGCTCAGAATTAAAAATGCTTTGAGCTAGTTGTTTTGTAACTCCATAGATTTGCATCTTAAAATTATGATTATAATTCTAAAAGAACTACCAAACTTAAATTCATAAGTTCAGTTTCAATTGCATGCTCAAATTCCAAGCTCAAATCAATACACACCCAATAGGTATCTGATATAATTTCTCTTAAAGAATGATTAAAATGTCATATCCATGTTTCAATGAGCAAACTTACTTCCTTGCACACATATATAGACAACTTTGTTAGATATTCAATTTCATAAACAGGTTCAATTTAATTTAAATTATTAATCATCAGCGGAAGCAAGAATTGAACACACGTTTATGATCAGATACGACATGTTTGATTTATTGAAATTCAAAGTTCAAGGTCATAGGAATACCTGGATCCATGACAAAAGAGTTTTCCGGCAGCAGCAATCTGAAAACAACAGCAAGGTCAGCGGCGGCTGATTTGGTTCTTCCTCAACCTGTACCCTTATGCCCTTAAAGCGCTTCAGATGGGGAGAAGAGCGGTTTTGCTATGTACGGTATATTGGGGACCATAGCCTCTTTTTATATTGGATGACCATTAGGGTTTCCCATTATTCCGTTAATGGACCATCCAGACATCCACCCGTATCCAAGCCCATATCACTTAAATAATTAATTATTATTTTAATAGAAACCTAATAAGCCTTTTTCATTATTTGATCACTAGTCAATTAAGGCCCTTAAATGATAAATAGCTAATATAATTAAAATAGATATATATGCCCACATAATAATCATTGGAATATAATAATTAAGTAAATTATAATTAAATATTCCAACAATCTCCCACTTGGGCAATATATCTAAACAATAATCATATCAAGGTTCTTTAGGTGCACATCTGAATGCTATCTACCGTTAGATTTCAACTTTACAATCTGGTCCATCTCATACATTAATAATGGGACCACCGTGGCTGTCGTCACTGACATATAACGTGACGGAACCCCGACGACCACCATATCAATGAACTCAATGACATAGATCGATATGGGTGAGTGGCATGGAAATTTCATGCAATGTGATCTCTAAATCATGCCTATTTCCAACTTGTCCAACATAAGTCTTTATTGAGATCATAATGTAGTTCAATAGGTGCAATTAAAACTACCGCAGTTGCACATAATAAAATTAAACTTGATATTGTTATAACAATAACACCACATAAGTTTTATTTCTGCAGAAAATCAAACATAACTGAAAGTTTGTACCAAAGTTACATCAATAATATAGAACATTAAACAAAATTAGGAATTGACTCCCACTAATCTAAGGCAACCGAAAAACCAAGGCCCATGTTTGTAACATGTCCATGAAAAGCCTTAGGTACCAAACCTTTAGTTAGTGGATCAGCTCGCATCAAGTCTGTTCCTATTTGTTCTATCAAAATTTGTTTCTCCTGAACTCTTTCTTTTACAACAAGGTACTTGATGTCGATAAATTTCGATTTCGTAGCACTCATATTGTTGTTGGAGTAAAGCACAGCTGCACTATTGTCACAATAAATCTTCAAGGGCCTCTGGATGCTCCCAATGATGCGCAGGCCAGTGACAAGGTTTCGCAGCCAAGTTCCATGATTTGATGCCTCAAAGCAAGCCACAAACTCCGCTGCCATGTTAGAGGGAGCCACTAAAGTCTGCTTAGCAGACTTCCAGGAGACGGCTCCTCCAGCCAAGAGGAAGATGTAACCAGATGTGGAACGTCTGCTATCCGGGCATCCTGCAAAATCAGAGTCAGAATATCCGACGATCTCCAAGTTGTCTGACTTCTGATAAGTGAGCACAAAGTCTCTTGTTCTCTTCAGGTAACGCATAACACATTTTACTGCCGTCCAATGCTGCATACCAGGGTTGCTTAAATATCTGCCAAGAACTCCTACAATGAAAGCTAAGTCGGGACGAGTGCATACTTGAGCATACATGAGACTCCCCACAGCCGAAGCTTAGGGAATCTTTTGCATCTCTTCCTTTTCAAGATCCGTAACGGGGCACTGTTTGAGACAAAATTTGTCTCCTTTAGCAACGGGTGTGTCTCCTAGTTTACTATCTTTCATGGAGAATCTATCCAAAACTGTATCGATATAGCTCCTTTGTGACAATCCCAAAATACCTCAAGGACGATCTCTAAGTATTTGGATTCCTAAGACAAAAGAGGCGTCCCCAAGATCTTTCATCTCAAAATTCTTTGTGAGAAATTTCTTGGTTTCGTGCAATAAGCCTATATCGTTGCTTGCCAAAAGGATATCATCTACATATAATACCAAGAAAATATATTTACTCCCACTGAACTTTTGGTATAAACAATCATCAACTTGATTAGCCTCAAAACCAAACGAGGATATAACTTGATGAAATTTAAAATACCATTGACGGGAAGCCTGTTTAAGGCCATAGATGGATTTCTTAAGTTTGCAAACCATAGATTTTGGGTCATCTGACACAAAATTCTCTGGCTGCACCATGTATATTGTTTCTTCAATGTTTCCATTTAAGAAAGCAGTCTTTACATCCATCTGATGCAGCTCTAAATCAAAATGAGCTACTAATGCCATTATGATCCTAAGAGAATCTTTCGAAGAAACCGGAGAGAAAGTCTCTTTATAATCAATGTCTTCCTTTTGAGTATAACCTTTGGCGACAAGACGAGCTTTATATCTCTCAACATTACCCTTTGAATCCCGTTTAGTTTTAAATATCCATTTACAACCAATGGGTTTCTTTCCTTCAGGTAATTCAACGAGATCCCATACATTGTTGTCAGCCATCGATTTCATCTCATCCTTCATGGCATCGACCCACTTAAGAGAATTAGGACTTTGGATAGCTTGACTAAAGTTGATTGGGTCTTCCGTAGTCAAACCAATGCCATCCTCATGTGTCTGAAGAAATACAACATAATCATCTGAAATTGCATTTCTCCTCTCTCTAGTGGATCTTCTTAATGGCGGTTCTTGAGGTTGTTGAATTTGAACTTCAGGTGGTGCTTGAGGAAGAAACTCAGCGTTGTCTTGTTCTTGAGGGATGTTATGAATAACATCATTGTTTGTTTCTGGATCTGTTTCTGGAACAAAAGCAGGCACAATAACTTGCTCATTGTCAGTAACAGTTTCTTCATCAAAGACAACACTCCTTATGTTTCCTTCCCCTCCACATTCTACATCCTCAAGAAACCTTGCATTTCCCGTTTCAAAAATTGTTCTACTAATGGGGTTATAAAACTTGTACCCGCGAGAGTGTTCAGCGTACCCAACAAAATAGCAACTAATTGTCTTTGCATCCAACTTTCTTTCATGAGGCCTATAAGGTCGTGCTTCAGCTGGACATCCCCAAATGTGCAAGTGTTTAATGCTGGGCTTTTTCCCAGTCCACAGCTCATAAGGGGTTTTAGCTACTGCTTTACTAGGTACTCTATTAAGGATATAAATTGCGGTCTTTAATGCCTCTCCCCAAAATGACTCTGGAAGAGAAGAATGACTAATCATACTCCTCACCATATCTTTAAGAGTCCTGTTTCGTCGTTCTGCAACTCCATTCATGCTGGGTTTTCCCGGCATTGTATATTGTGGAACAATTGCACATTCTTTGAGGAAAAGCGCAAAGGGTCCTGGACGTTGTTCTCCTGATCCATCATATCGACCATAGTATTCACCACCACGGTCAGATTTGACAGCCTTAATTTTCTTTCCAAGTTTAAGTTCAACTTCAACTTTGAATGATTTGAACGTGTCCAGGGATTGAGATTTCTCATGAATTAAATACAGATAGCCGTACATCGAGTAATCATCTATGAATGTAATAAAATACCTTTGTCCATTCCAAGAACTTGACGGAAAAGGACCACAAATATCAGTATGTATTAGTTCTAAGACGTCCTTAGCTCTTTCGGCATTGAAATTCCTTTTGTTTGTTTGCTTACCCTTGATACACTCAATGCAAACTTCAAAGTCTGACATATCTAAAGGTTCTAAAATTTCCTCCGACACAAGCCTCTGAATTCTCTGTTTAGAGATATGACCTAATCGCTTGTGCCATAAAATGGCGGAATTGCATTTTAATTTACGTTTTGTACCTCGCGACTCTATTTGCAACATTTTGTTAAAGGAACGCTCAATATCAAGCATATATAGATTATCAATTAAAGACCCGTAACCAACAACATTTGAATTATTTGAGAGGCTAACTTTATTATCTCCAAATGAACAAGTAAAACCAAATTTGTCCAAAACAGAAATAGAAATTAAATTCCGCCTAATAGACGGTGCAACAAAAGTCTCAAATAAATCCAAATAACAACCAGTCTTTAATAATAATCTAAATGTTCCTATAGCCTCAACTGCAACCTTAGTGCCATCGCCCACATAGATGAATCTTTCAGCATCATTTGGCGGACGGCTCCACAGGCAGCCCTGCATAGACATACTAATGTGAGTAGTAGCACCAGAATCTACCCACCAAGTATCTATAGGTACAGAAACTAAATTAATTTCAGAACAAACAAAAGTGAGAAAATTACCCTTCTTTTCACGCCATGCGGCATACTTGGAACAATCCTTCTTTATGTGACCATTTTTCTTGCAGAAGAAACATTTGATCTCAGTTGGTTGTTCCTTTGCCTTCTTATTCTGTGAAGAATTTCCAGCAGCCCTTTTCCTTTTATTTTGAGAGTTGGTTGTCAAGTGAGCACTTTCAGTCTTCTCCCTCTTCAGCCTCTCCTCCTCTTGCACACAGTGAGATATCAACTCATTCAGAGTCCATTTGTCCTTCTGAGTGTTATAACTCACCTTAAATTGCCCAAAGTGTGGCGGGAGAGAAATCAAAACCAAGTGCACAATTAAATCTTCAGGGAGTTCTAATTTCAGTGCCTTAAGTTTGGAGGCGAGATTAGACATTTCCAAGATGTACTCCCTTATGTTCCCTTTACCTTTGTAGCTCATTGAGATGAGTTTGGATAAAACACTACCAGTTTCAACCTTATCATTCTTAGCAAAGAACTTCTCCACGGTTTCAAGGAACCCTTTAGCACTCTCACTCTCAGTAATCGAGCCCCTAATCATCTCTGGTATGGATCTTTTGATGATCATAAGACACATACGGTTTGATCGGTCCCATTTTTCTATTTTCGCTTCATTTGGATTCTCGGCAGTAGCAACGGGGCGTTCCTCCCTCAAGGATAAATCCAAGTCCATGCATCCAAGAACGATCTTGGCAGATTCCTTCCATGACTTGAAGTTCATCCCACTCAGCATAGGGATAGTGTTAATTTGAGCAGCAAAATTGGGAGCGGTGGCAGCAACAACTAAAAAACGAAAAAGAACAACAAACATACAATAACTTTAGCAGGCATGTCATAATAACCATAGAGACGTGCACAATTCCATTATATGCAAATTAAATAAGACTTAAACAAGATATCAAGCACATCATTAATTTCCAATCTTCGGATTGTAAAAATTAACTGCAAGCGATACTCTCAGCGCAACGATCAAATATTGACGATAAGTCCGGTCAAATAATGGTCACCTTGGGGCATCCCATTATTCACATGGATATAACTTTATAATCGACACATATTTACCATCACAAGTGCACAATTATCCGGCCAAGTTGCGCCTTCCTTGGGGCCGACAACAACTCGCATGAATAATTTTACACTACGTCCTTTTGTAAGCTTAATTGAAATCAATTTACACAACAGGGGTTACTTGGGCAACCTTATTGTTTCAATCGAGTCAACTAATTTTACTAGACAATTCAATAGAATTACATGGGAAAGTCTTAAAAAATTCACAAAAGAAACATTACTCACAAATGTAATGCAGATTGTATGTTTATATTCATCTTTTAATAATCTTATGATTATTAAAGTATCGTTGTTGCGGGGAGGAATTCGCAAATTGAATTGAACAAAGGACAGTGCACATACATGCACTGTAGTATGCGGGAAAGTGAACATAATCGCATATATATATATATATACACCTTATAATACTAATTTGTTTCTTAAAAAAATTGAAACAATTAGATGAGAATGAGAAAAGGAACTTATAAAGTCATGCATATGAATCCAAAAGGAAAAAAAAAAGGAAAAGAAAACTTTTGGAAACTACTACTGTACTATAAGGGAATTTCTAAATGCATAACTTAGAGCTATAAACAAGGACACTTTGATTTATTTTAAACCCAAAAAAAAAATAACCAAAGTACTGGATTTATAATTCAGAAAAATAAATAATTAAATAAAATTTATTTATTTATTCTAAATTAAAAGAACTGTTTCGGTAAAATTTCAGGAAAAAAAAAATGTAACAGTCCCAAACTAATAGGAATCAGTTTTAAGATTGAGAAACAAAATAGGATTAAAACAGAAGGATAGAGAATGCAAATTAACTCAATCCAATAAGTCAATGAAACATAACAGTGTAGCGAAAAGTAACACAAATTTTGACACTGATCCACAAAGTTGAATGAAACAAAATAATTTACTTGTTTTCATTTAAATTTCTACAGGCATGGATCACATGAACAACTAACAGTCATACATGATGCAAACATGAATAAGCCAAAAGCCAAGGAAAAGACAGGTGAAGCCACCGATAACAAAAAATTATATATAATTGGTATCGCAAATATAAACAAAACGAGGCCATTCATGACAAAGCAAAGACAACATTACTCTCAAATATAACATTTACAAACTGATCGAACAATAGTATAATATAGTATAAAATATCGATGAATAACAGGCCACACATAATACACCGATTGACACAAATAATACACCGATTGAAAAAAAAAATTGCTTCAGTAAACAATCAAGCAATCAAGCCATATATAAAGTCACCGATGAAGATATAAGGCAACAATCATCGATAGCATATATATACATATCAATCGAACAACATGAATAACATAAGAAATCCAATAGATCAAACATGAAGTGGCTCTGATACCACTTGTTAGATATTCAATTTCATAAACAGGTTCAATTTAATTTAAATTATCAATCATCAGCGGAAGCAAGAATTGAACACACGTTTATGATCAGATACGACATGTTTGATTTATTGAAATTCAAAGTTCAAGGTCATAGGAATACCTGGATCTATGACAAGAGTTTTCCGGCAGCAGCAATCAGAAAACAACAGCAAGGTCAGCGGCGGCTGGTTTGGTTCTTCCTCAACCTGTACCCTTATGCCCTTAAAGCGATGGGGAGAAGAGCGGTTTTGCTATGTACGGTATATTGGGGACCATAGCCTCTTTTTATATTGGATGGCCATTAGGGTTTCCCATTATTCCGTTAATGGACCATCCAGACATCCACCCGTATCCAAGCTCATATCACTTAAATAATTAATTATTATTTTAATAGAAACCTAATAAGCCTTTTTCATTATTTGATCACTAGTCAATTAAGGCCCTTAAATGATAAATAGCTAATATAATTAAAATAGATATATATGCCCACATAATAATCATTGGAATATAATAATTAAGTAAATTATAATTAAATATTCCAACAAACTTCTCTGGCACAGAGTGCATGGTATTGACTAATTCATCCAAACAAATAAATGCATGCAGAGCATAAGGAAACCAAAGCTATTCTGGGTCTCTGCTGGAGCTCCTCTTATGTGTGTCATAATCTCTACTCTTCTGTGTTTTGCAATCAAGGCTCAAAATCATGGCATCAGTTTAGTAAGCCACTGCTCTCATCCCCAACTCTCACTATCTGCTTCTGAAGTCATCATCACATAAGTCTAGTAGTTTTGATTGTTAAGTACATATAGCCATGAGATTAATTATTACTTCTGTGTTCTGATGTGGTTGCTAGATTGGAAAATTACATGAAGGAATAAATCCTTCTTCATGGAATATGTTGAAATTTCATGGAAGTCACCTTGGTCTAGTCATGAAAACTGGCATTATCACTGGCATTTTGTCCCTCACTGTAAGTTTCACAATATTATTTTCCCTCTTATTATTTTTGGAAGTGTATATATACACAGAGGTAGAAGCGTGATAATTATGTGTTCATAGTAGGTTTTATAAATGGCAAAAATGGATGAGTGATTTGTTTATTAAAAAAAACAGGAAGGTATTGCAGTAGGAAGAACATTTGCAGCTCTGGGAAACTACAAAGTGGATGGAAATAAGGAAATGATGGCAATTGGGTGTATGAATGTGGTTGGATCCTTCACTTCCTGCTATGTAACAACAGGTTCTTGTTTGTCACATAAATTCAAAAGGCTTTTATTACTATAGATCTAGAGCAATTTTGTTTCTAAAATAATTCATGAAATTGATAATTCTTGATGACATTAGTTTTCTTTAGTAAGTCAATTTAGTCTGTAAAATTGTCTGAGAAGACTAGTGTATTTGACTCAGTATCAGAAGCACATACTTACCTCATTTAAACTATGAATTTCAGGTGCTTTCTCTCGTTCAGCTGTTAATAACAATGCAGGAGCAAAAACAGCAGCTTCGAATATAGTAATGTCCGTGACAGTGATGGTGACACTCCTTTTTCTTATGCCATTGTTCCAGTACACACCTAATGTTGTATTGGGTGCAATCATAGTCACAGCAGTAATTGGCCTCATTGATATCCCTGCTGCCTGCCACATTTGGAAGATAGACAAATTTGACTTCCTTGTAATGTTAACCGCTTTCTTCGGTGTCGTTTTTATCTCAGTCCAGTTAGGCCTTGCTGTTGCAGTGAGTTCATTTTTTGCTCATAATCTTTACCTTGTGAACATCATATTTTGTGTATTTGCATATATGTTGTCTTTCTTGTGCTCCTTTTGATTGACAAGAGATGACAATGCTATTGATCAGGTTGGATTATCAACTTTTAGGATACTCCTGCAAATTACAAGGCCTAAAACAGTAATGATGGGGAATATACCAGGGACAGACATATATAGAAATCTTCATCAATACAAGGAAGCTACAAGAATACCAGGCTTTCTCATTTTGAGTATTGAAGCTCCTATCAATTTTGCAAACATTACATATCTCAATGAGAGGTTAGTTTCAGCTTTGCAAAGTTTATCAAGTATGTTAGTTTTATTTCTGTATATTTTTGTTTCCTCTGTTACTTAACTAGTTAGTATTTACATATCATATTAGGACACTACGATGGATTGAAGAAGAAGAGGAAGATAACATAAAGGAACACTCAAGCCTTCGATTTTTAGTCCTGGAAATGTCAGGTAATGTGTGTTTTTGATACAGCAAATGTGGAATTCTATATTGTCTATAGCACTGTGTCATTTGCTTCAAAATTGCTGAGAATAACTCTTCTATTGATGAAACTTGTTAAATATTGATTACTTAAAGAATGTTGACTCTTCTAAGAATTATTGCTGGAATGGTGGCACCTATGGATGTTTTGAGCTTATTGCATGCACCATGTTTTACAATCTATGTTCAAGCATATCAAAGAACATATTTCAGCTACCCTCTTGCATCATATTTATTTGAAATTTTCAGCTGTGAGCGCCATTGACACAAGTGGAATCTCACTTTTCAAGGAGTTAAAGGCAACAATGGAAAAGAAGGGTGTTGAGGCAAGGATATTTAACTTTGAAATAATATGCTTGATTTGTTTTCACACCTTAATAGATACGTCTTAAATCTCAATACTGACTAATTCATGTGTATTCTGACAGCTTGTGTTGGTGAATCCTCTTGCCGAGGTCATAGAAAAGCTGAAAAAAGCAGACGAATCTAATACATTCATACTAGCAGACAACCTTTTCTTGACAGTTGGAGAGGCTGTGGCTTCACTTTCATCAACAATGAAGAGCCAGTCAAACACGACAGAAGAAGCACATACAATGGTGCCACATTACTGATTAATATCAAGATAGACGCAGCAGAAAAAACCACACAGAATTTGTATCAAATCAGTTATTGCAACATTCAACACTTTACAGTTTAAACGATTAAAGTGAAATGTAACTTTATCAGTTGTGTTGCTGCTTATTAGATATGCCTCACAAGATTTTGTTCATAATGGCAACAACTTGATGCTTTTCAATTCAAGTGTTCATGTTGATTATTTACATACACTCTTGGCATAAAGATAATAAGTTTGCACTCTCAAAACATTTCTTATTATAGCAGTTAGCAGCTTATTCCATGATATCAATTGAAAACTTGACCTTTGCATCATAATAAACTGAAAGTATTTAAGTTAATAACACAAATTGATAAAAAAAAAAAGAGTGTTTTCTGATAGCATGAACAAACCGGAATCAGTTTATGGATAAAAAAAACAAAGCCTTAACTGCAATATGATAAAAGAAACAAACCGGAAATCGGCAAAAGAGCAAGGTGTGCACTAAAAGTAAAGGTAACCAACAACATCCTAGATGTTGGGGGGAAATGACAGTATAAGTTTAAGGATAAAATTACATGCCACATGATCCTACTCCACAAAATACATTTCAATTTCCAATCACAAGAAGGCGCATTCATGCTTTATGACTTATGATTGAAGGAATCACGAGTTTATACGCAAACAATCATATGCTTGTGTTTTAAACAACATTGTGGACACAGAAACAAGTATACTTTTGTCCTTAATGAACTGTGGCAACTGGGAATTTTTTTTTCTCTTATAATGTTTAAAATGGCACTAACATAAAGCTATGAATCAGTCAGCGAATTTGTTTACAACCATTACTCCTAATCCTATTAATTTGAGTATCAGAAACAAAGCATTATGACCTCAGTTGTACTTAAGGTAGACATATATAACTTTTTACACACCAGTATGAAAGATTAGTAAGAGATTTATTTGATGATAATCAATAAGATATTATTGGAATATACCAAAATCTTGCTTGATCGTTTACGAAACTAATCAGGCTGTAAAACAATGAAGGTATGACAACAGCAGGATATATTACCAGCGTCTTATGATGGCAGAGGAACCCTTTGGTACCCATCCCATGCAAACACGCCTCAATCCTAGATCCAAAGGACAACTTATCATCTTAGTTTACAACAGATCACAAGATCGTAAATTTCAACAAAAGATCAGACACATACAGAATCACAACAATTTCAATGCGGAAGGTGCTCAACATCGGCGGAAAGAAAAACAAGTAAACTAATAAATTAATTAATTACGAAAATTAATTATGAAAACAAACTAAAAAAGATGAGACCTAGTTACTCAAGGCATGTCCTTCTAACAAGCCAAACTTCAAGTGAAACTTCTTCTCATTACAGTCCAGCATTTCACTCAAGCTGCAATTTAAATTCCTCTGCTTTAGGAGTTTGTGCCGCGACACTAATTTTTTCTTCATGCCATGACGAAAGAAGCACGGATAATCAATAATTTCATCAACTTCTCTCCTCATTACATCTACCAAAAACTTGATCCTCGGTTCCAAAGAATTCCGAACACTCTTGATCAAAATAGGAGGATAACCAACCACCAAATCAACAATTTGTCGTCCTTGAAATCCACAGTTCTTTAAAAAATCATAATTGTGTACCAAAACCTTATCCACATCTCTACTCAAAATCGACGGAAAGTTCAACGCCAACACCTGTAGATCCTGCTCAGTCAAACCTATCGACTTCAAAAACTCTGAAGTAGGACGAAGCCTTTTATCAACACTATAACCCATAATATACGGGTCCTTAACCATAATTTTCCCAATCATTCCGTCTTTATCAAGACCAATACTAGCAAGAAATTTCACAATTTCCGCCATCTTTGTCTCAATGCTATAACTAATAAGCCTAGGGTTTAACAATAAAATTTTCCCGATTTGCTTTTCGGGCACGCCTAATGTTTGAAAAAATGCCAAAAGAGGACAAAGCTTCTCTTCCACACTACAAGAGAGTATTTGAGGGAACTTAGCTATAGCAGATGCAACTTCATGAGGCTTTGTTGCAAGTGTGTTGAGACATAGAACCATTGGAACAATCTTTTCATTAAGGCCAAGTACAAGAATTTTGGGGCATTTTGAAACAATTGAAGGAAGTTTCCTTTCTTGAATGCCAATTGTTTTCAAATACTCCCAATTTTCATTCGCTCGTTCGCGATGCGTCGTCTCGAGGCGCTTGCATTTTCTGAACATTCCTTGTATGATGTTATCATCAAAGCCTCTATCCTTGAAAAACCACATCATGTTGCTGCTGTTATTGCCGCTACTCATTTCCATTTTACTTTACAAATTAATCATTGAAAAAAATATAAAAACGTTCGTTTAGTTAACATAATTCCATGTGATTATGATTGATTAATAATAAATACAAGAAGTAGAATATAAACGGAGAAATTAACGTAACGTAAGGGTGTTAAGATAATCACCTGAAGGGTTGTTCCGCGGAAGCAGAAAAGGCAGTGAAATGGCGAAGGAAAGAGGAGTTCACTGACTCACAGTCACAACTGAAGAAGAAGACAAGACAGCATGGATGGAGAAGAGGATAGAATAATAGATTCTTACCAACCCATCATCGCATCATACCCATGTCGTCGTTTAATTTTTTATTTATTTTTTTTACTAATAACCGTTTCTTCTTTTTTGTTTTTCTTCCAAAAGTTTTTTTTTTTTTCAATTTGATTTTTTTTGCACAAGTAATGTAGCGACTAAAATTCAATTTTAAAACAAATAAATGGGGGTACTTAGCTAAGCTCACAAGAATTTTTCCTATTTGATTTGATTGTGGATGCCTATTTATTAAATATATTACATTAATTGCATGTGTTAATTATTTTGACATTATATGTTTCTTTTTATATGAATAGTTTACAAAAATCATGAGTATTAAGAAAAATGTTTGAAGTAATAAATTTGTCATATATGTATGTTACAATCACCAAATTACTTTTTGTCTATAGAGATATTTAATGTTAAATTTTCATATTTCAAGGTATATTGATAATATTAATGAGGAGTGTATTTGGAAAAAAAATTAATAAATGCATTTAGAAATTTGTAGATGATCTTATATTTAAGGACAAAACTTTTTTGTAAAATAGTCTTGTAAAAAGGGACGGAGGGAGTAAAAAAAAGGCCAATGACCAAGAAAGAAAGAAAGAAATTACAAGATTACATTAACATTTCAAGGCATGTAAGATCCGAATATCTTTTTGAAGCTCTATGTGGAGTCTTCTTAATTTTTACGTCATGTGAACTCTGTCTGAGTCTAAAATTGACTAACTAATTCACGCATTTGTTTTCTTCTCTCTAGGAGTGCTTAAAGATAACTAGCCATTGTAGGTTAGAGAGATTGCGAATTCGAGGAAATAAGGTAGGGGTGTTTCCGTTTAAGGTTATAGCACCTTGACAGGTTGTTACCACAACTTGCAACGTCCATTAAATTCTTGTATTCTCTATCAGAGTCGAGTTTAATCCAATCCATTTGAGGATGCTTCTAGCCAATATAGATGGTTTCGTACTGTCTATGCCTTCCCTCTAAAGAGTGTGGCCACGTCAATCAATCTTCCTAGTCATCCTAAAAATAATTTGAGACAGAGCATTAGGGCGTTGAAAACCTTCTTCAAAAGTAGGCACGGTTCTTTAAGTCCAAATATTCCAACACGCAACCATGAATATAAATTTCCATCTTTCCGTCTACTCAGTCCAGACTGTCTAAATTGGGTGTCCTTCGCATAACTATAGATATTATTCCATCAAATCAAACAAGACTTAAATTAGCGGCAAATTCCACCTAAAAGTTTTAACATTGTTACATGGTCAAACTTGAAGCTTGTTAAAGACGTTCACCTCAAGCATTTGAAGTTGGTTGAGTTTTGCTAGTGATTGTACAATTTTATAAGGCCTTTGTTTTTCCTTCTTAGCTCCTACAAATAACCACTTTCAAGAAGATTATTATGCATAAAAAGGAAAGTAATAAAATTATTTTAATTAATTGTTGTGTTTTTTTTTCTTTTCAAATTGTGATGTTTAAAGAAATTCAAATTTTTATGGAAATAAAGGAATACAATTTTTGTCTTTTTTTTTACGGAAGGCAATTTATTGTCAAAAGTAACACCAATTTCATCTTAATCCATTGGATTGGATTACGTTTCCACTCCAATTCTAGATTTAGTGGTTTATGATCTCCAATCTTCTTTCACGTGTTCATCAAATTGGTTACCAATTAACTTTCACGTGCTTGAATAAAACATGAGTGGAAGAGTGAGAGTGAGAGGCGGCAGCCCTGGTTTCCACACAGGGAGGCCGCGCCGGTCCTATTCGCCGGATGAGAGGCTTACTAGGGGGGCGGGGTCCTGGCAGGGATCGAGGTCAGGACAGGGTTCAGAGGTTCACGCGACAAGGTGGGTTTGGGGTTCAGTCAAGGTTTCGAGGCAATTCAAGGGTTATCTACAAGGGGCGGGGAGAAGGAGCCGCCTCTGGTGGGAGTGATGGGCGCAATCACCCTCTCTCTAGGGTTGTGCGATCGCGCGGTGATTATGGGGAGATGGGCGCGATTGTTGCAGCCCCATTGCAGCGGTCGCGCTCCGTTTCGGCTGCGGCTTCGGATGATATGCAACATTCTGGTTTCAAAAGGTTCGTCACTTTCTATTTTACAAATTTTCCAGAACATGTACGTCATTTAATTTGCGGAAATCTTTCGAAGTGTGTGGGATTCTAGAAAATGTGTATGTTGCAAGAAAGCGGAATGCTATGGGTTATATGTACGGTTTTGTGCGATTCTTAAAGGTTAGGGATGTCACTAAGTTGTTGCATGCTATCAATGATATTTGGTTTGGTCATTTACGTATTTGGGCGAAAGTTGCAAGATTTGATAAAGATGTTCGGAGGGGGGAAGGAGGTTCGAATGGTAGGAGTGGTGGGAGGGTTGGAGATGGGCATGAGGGAGAAAAAATTAATTATGGGGATCAGGGGGACGTGTGCATGGTGAGGGAGAAAACAGTTGTGAGGGGGGAATATACGGGAGGGGATGTTGGCCTGATGGGGGTGGGGACGGTGAGGGAGAAGGAAGGAGAGGGGGAGGGAGTCCGGGTGGGTACGGTGGAGGTGAGGGTGTGGGCAGGTGTTGGGGAGGAAGGGGGAGGTGGAGAAGAAGGGGGCGGTGGTCGAGGAGGGCAGTGGTCTGATGTTGTCTAAGGCTGAGAATTTTCCGGTTGCTAGTAGTAGGTTTGTTGCCGAATGTCCCGGCTAAGAAGTTGGTATGTATGTATGTATCGGTTGACTGAGGAGGATTTATCATGGGCAAGACAAGGCGTGGTAGCGACGGTGATTAGTGGTGAGGCTGTACCCTTGCTACAAGAAAGAATTGCAGATGCTGGGTTCTCCAACCTTGATATTATTCCCTTGGGAGCGGACAAAGTCTTTCTTCACAGTTTGACGAACGACAGTGTAATGAACATTATTGCTGGTGCTAAATAGTTCTTTGATAATTTTTTCTCCTCTGTTGTTAAATGGGATAAAGAGGTTTTGCCGTTCCAAAGGGGTGCTTGGTTAAGACTTTATGGCATTCCTTTGCATGCGTGGAATGAAAAGTTTTTAAAAATTTATTTGATGGAATCTGGTCGCTTTTTACACACGAATGTGTGCTCTTTGAAAAAGGAAAGGTTTGATTTTGCTCGTGTGTTGATAGCCACCTCTTCCCTGGAGGTTGTTAATGTTGTTGAGAATTTGTTGGTTGATGGAGTTATGGTTGAGATTAAGATGGTTGAGGAATGGGGTTTCAATATAGGGGAGGATGCTTGTTTGTTTGAGGAGGAAACGGAAGAGCAGGGATCAGATGAGGAACGAGTTGATGAACATGTGGTTCAAGAACACGGTAAAAATGTTGACGTTCTGGTTGAAAAAATAGTTGATGAACTGACTTAGGAGGAAGGGGACCGTGATGAGCTTCATCATCTTTCTCTTGCTGGCCGAAATGATGGTGTGATGGACGCAGGTGGACTCCCAAATTTTATTGAGTCCGATGTTCTTCTTTCGAGGTCTGTTGAAATCGAGGCGTCTGGAGAATCTCTTGGGGCATGTTCTTTAAATAATTCAAAAAATGTTTTACCTTGTATCGGTGCAACTCCTACGTGTGGGGACACTTGCAATCTTATTATCTATGAGGTTCCTTTGGCAAGGCCAACTGAGGTTGTGGAATGTGGAGTAATAGTTGCGGCGCCTGTCAACATGCCGGTTTTTGTTGGCCCGACAACGGTTAAGTCTTCTCCTATTAGTCGCAAGCGCACTCTTTCTTGTCCGCCAGGTGGAGGGCTTTCTGTTTTGTCTGGGCCGTGGAGTATGGAGTGGCTTACTGATCAGCATCACGGAGACACATGTGTTATTTTTTCTTCTAACAAGAAGTTTAAGAATAAGTTTCCTTCTCACAGTGATCACATCACTAGCTTAGTCCAAATTTCTAAAAGAAAGAAGTCAGGTGGGACTCTACGATAAACTATGAGAAATTTGAAAAAAGTGGCTCGTTTACCTAGTAAAGATCGGAAAGAGGTCCTGAAAATTTTGAAAAAAAAATGTCAGATGTCGTAGCGGGAGAAAAAGAGTTTGTAAATCTGTTGAGGTGGTCCCCCAGGCCTCTTCAGATTCTGTTTCCTCTTCCTCTTCTGTTAACAAGGATTGGGAGAGTTGGATTGCTTTGCAGGGAGATGAGAGGGTGGCGGTGGAGGATGTTTGGGGTATTGGTAAGGCTATCAGAGTTAAGTTTAATAGTGATCTTGCTAATTCTTTTAGTGTGTTGTCCGGCGCGGGAAGAGGAAGGAAGAAGGCGAAGGGGGTGGTGGATGTGGTGGGAGAAGGGGGAGTGGGTGACGGTTGTTAGTGGTGTTGGGGGGGGGGGTGAGGTGTGTTTAGGTGGGTTTGATGAAGATTATTTCTTGGAATGTAAGGGGCTTGGGTGGGTTGGAGAAGTGGCGGGAAGTTAGGAATCTGGTTGGTGAGAAGAAACCGTTCATTTTGTGTCTCCAGGAAACTAAATTAAGAGTGTGTGATGATCGCATATGTGTCTCCCTGTGGGGTCCTTCGCCTCATGGGTACTCTTTTCGTTCTTCTGCGGGGGCGTCGGGGGGATTGATCACTTTGTGGGATTCCGAGGAAGTGGAGGTTTGGTCTTCTGTTGGTTATGACCATGGTGTGATGATTTATGGCCACTTTATAAAGTCTAATGAGGAATTCTTTTATTCAACATTTATGCTCCTTGTGACATTTTGGCGAAACAAGCGTTATAGGAGGTTTTAACCACTCGTTTACAGTTGTTGGGTGGCCAGAAGGTGTGTGTTTGTAGTGATTTTAATGCTGTCTGTAGTGTTGATGAAAGACGGACAAGTGAGTCACAGTCTCCGGTCTTCAGATCATGTACCCTTTAATTAATTCATTGATGTTTCTGGTTTGGTTGACCTTCCTTTGTGTGGTCGGAAGTTTACTTGGTACAAGGGCGACGACCTTTCTATGAGTCGGATTGATAGGTTTCTGCTGTCAGAGGAGTGGTGCCTGGTGTGGCCTAATTGTGTGCAAATGGCTCACTTGAGGGGTTTGTCCGATCACTGTCCTTTGTGCTTGTCGGTGGATGAGGACAATTGGGGTCCTCGACCTCTGAGGATGTTGAAGTGCTGGCAAGATATTCCTGGTTATAAGCATTTTGTCATTAATAAGTGGCATTCCCTGCATATTGATGGGTGTGGCGGCTATGTTATCAAAGAAAAAATTGAAGTTGATCAAATTAGCTCTCAAAGAGTGGCACGATTCTAATTCATAAAATATTCCGGGTAAAATTGTTTCTCTAAAGGCTCGTTTGTCTGACTTAGAATGTAAGGGGGAAGACCAGGTGTTGTCGGATCTTGAGATTGCTTGAATTACGTGATATTTCGGTGAACATTCATTCTTTGTCTCGGATGAATACTAGTATTTGTTGGCAGCAGTCTCGTCTCAGTTGGCTCCGTGATGGTGATGCAAATTCCAGGTATTTTCATTCTGTTCTATCTGGTCGTCGGCGACGAAACTCAATATCCTCTGTTTTGGTAGATGGCGTGAGGGTGGAGGGAGTACAAGCCCATCTGACAAGCTGTGTTCTCTCATTTCTCTTCGCATTTCAAAGCTCATAATGTGCCGCGACCATCGGTGGAGGACCTGCATTTTCGTTCTTTAGCCGTTGCGGAAGGTGGCGGTCTGTTTCGACCTTTTTCAGTTGAAGAAGTCAGAGCCGCTGTTTGGGATTGTGATAGCTATAAGAGCCCGAGTCCAGATGGTATTAATTTTGGTTTTCTAAAGGAGTTTTGGTATATTATGAAAGATGACATCTTGCGGTTTATTTCAGAATTCCATCGGAATGGTAAATTGGCAAAAGGTATAAATTCGACTTTTATAGCTCTTATTCCTAAAGTTGATAGTCCCCAGAAATTAAATGATTTTTGGCCTATCTCTTTGGTGGGAAGTCTTTACAAGATTTTGGCTAAAGTTCTTGCTAATAGACTGAGGAAGGTTATTGGAAGTGTCATTTCTGAGGCCCAAACAGCTTTCGTTAAAGACAGACAAATTTTAGATGGGATTTTGATTGCGAATGAGGTGGTGGACGAGGCTAAGAAATTAAAGAAAGAGCTTTTACTATTTAAGGTTGACTTTGAGAAAGCCTATGACTCGGTGGACTGGGGGTATCTTGATGCCGTTATGCGACTGATGTCTTTCCCAACTTTGTGGCGGAAATGGATCAAAGAATGTGTGGGTTCCGCAACAGCTTTTGTTTTAGTTAATGGCAGTCCGACATCTGAGTTTCCTTTGGAGAGGGGCCTTAGACAAGGTGATCCTCTCTCACCTTTCCTCTTTTTATTGGCGGCAGAGGGATTGAATGTTATGATGACTGCCATGGTTCATTCTAATATTTTTACGGGCTATAGCATTGGTTCTTCGGACAACACAGTTATCTCTCATCTTCAGTTTGCGGATGATACGCTCTTGTTGGGTGTCAAAAGTTGGGCAAATGTCCGTGCATTGCGGGCGGTGCTTGTTCTTTTTGAAGGGGCTTCCGGGTTGAAGGTAAATTTTAATAAGAGTATGCTGGTTAGGGTGAATATTTTTGATTCCTGGTTGACTGACGCGGCTTCGATTTTGGGATGTTCTGTGGGGAAGGTGTCTTTTATGTATTTAGGCCTTCCTATTGGCGGTGACCCTCGTCGTTTGTCTTTTTGGGATCCGATTTTGTCGCACATTCATTCTCGATTGACTGGGTGGAAGAGTTGTTTTCTCTCTTTTGGTGGTCGCTTGATCCTGCTTAAATATGTCCTGACTTCTCTTCCTATCTATGCTCTTTCCTTCTTCAAGGCACCAGTCAGGTATCATCTCTTCTATTGAATCTTTATTGTCTAGATTTTTTTTGGGGAGGGTGTGAGGAAAATAGAAAATTGTCTTGGATCAGTTGGAATAATGTTTGTTTAGGAAAGGAGTTTGGTGGTCTGGGGGTTAGGAGGTTGAGGGAGTTTAATCTGGCTTTACTAGGGAAGTGGTATTGGAGGTTGTTGGTTGACAGAGCAGGTCTGTGGTATAGAGTGTTGGGTGCTAGGTATGGAGAGGAGGCAGGGCGGTTGGCGGTTGGGGGTCGGAGTGTTTCTTTGTGGTGGCGGGAGATTGCAAAAATTAGGGATGGGGTAGGTCTTGTTGGCGGAGGTTGGTTTGCTGATAGTGTTGTGAGGAGGGTTGGCACTAGTGTCGATACGCTTTTCTGGACGGATCCTTGGTTAGGTGGGGTCCCTCTGTGTGGGAAGTACCCGCGCCTCTTCGACTTGGCTACTAACAAGTCGTGTACAGGTGGCGGGTATGCGCGCGTTGGGGTGGGAGGATGGGGGGGCGGCTTGGCAATGGCGCCGTCAGTTGAGGGCGTGGGAGGAGGAGTTGTTAGGGGAATGCACTACTTTACTTTCGGGTTTTTCTTTGTCTTCTAACATTTCAGATACTTGGCTATGGAAGCATGATCCTAGTGGAGGCTACTCTGTGAGGGGTGCATACAGTCTACTTACGTCCCAGGTTTCCATTGCTGTGGATGCTTCTTTTGATTATATTCGGCACAAACAGGTGCCTTTGAAGGTCTCTGTCTTGGCTTGGAGGCTTCTCCGTAACAGATTGCCGACTAAGGATAATTTGGTGACGCGTAACATCATTCCCCAGGACTCTCAATTTTGTGCCTCAGGTTGCGGGGGTTTGGAAACAGGCTCTTCATGTGTTCCTTGAATGTCCAGTTACTACACCTTTGTGGAATTTGGTTAGGTCTTGGATTGGTATATCATCGGCTGATCCGCGGTTGTTACCTGATCACCTTGGCCAGTTCACTCATTCATCTGGAGGCTTGCGTGCTCGTCGCTCCTTTCTTCATCTTATTTGGCTTTGTTGTGTGTGGGTGTTATGGAACGAACGGAATAACCGCATTTTCAGGGCCACGCCAAGCACTACTCACCAATTGCTGGATAAAGTTAAAATGAATTCTTTTTGGTGGCTAAAAGCCTCTAATGTTAGCCTTGGCTTATGTTCTCATTTGTGGTGGTCGAACCCACTTGTTTGTATGGGTATCGGCTAAGTGTCATTGATTTTTCTCTTTGCATGCTTTGACTGGTGACTGTTTTGTTTCGTGTTTTTCTTCTGGCACACCTTGTACTAGGAGGGAATCGCTGTTTCTATTAATATATTCCATTTTGGCTTGTTCAAAAAAAAATTATTGTCAAAAGTTGGATACAACTCAATAGAGTTAATTATCTTTCACTACATATAATACACGTTTTTTGTTACAATAATACCCTTACTATTTTTTTTTTCCATTTTTTTAGGGTATAAAATGATGGCTCAACTCATTATTTACAAATTTTGGTTATACAATTTTTTTATTATAAGGAGTGACTAGGCCTCAAATTTCATTATCTTCTTCATGTCCATTTTTCAATTTTATTTCAATTTTTTATCATATTATATATGGGTGTGAAATATTGATCGGCTTTGTCAATAACTAATCTTCACCAGAAAATCTGACTGAGGATCGACAAATGAGTTGTGCAAATAGATCAACTGTAAAAGACCTCAAAATTTTGAGGGCACAAATCTTGAGTATTTAGTGCTTCATTTTTTTTTTTTTGTGAATTGATTATTCTCTGCACGCAACTACAGATACTAATTCCTCGAGTCCGATGTGATGAGTGACAAAACTATCTCTTAAGAGATTTAATACTGTTTCATTTGGTAAAAATATAACATTTTGAAACAATTTCTAGAGCCCATCAGTATTTTTTTATTATGAGTCTAATACTTAAGATTAGAATAAGATCTTGAAAGTATTTAAGACGGTACTGATCTGACTCACTCTCTTAAGTGAAACCTCCCCTTCATTTCATTCAAGTATATATACATTCTTATTAATTAAACAAGATATATGAAAGCCACAAAATATTTAACCAAAAACAACTCTTTTCGGTGTAAAATATATTTATTTTCACCTATTGCAAAATACGTATATTTTTTACAATTAACAAAAAGCAACCATAGTTCTTCCAAAAAAAAAACCATAGTTTGAACCCCCTCGAAAGTCTCCCTCCCTTAGAATTTCCCTCACATTTCCTCCTCTCAACTCATAATACTAATATATACTCAGGTGCAAAAAAAGAAAATATAATGGGTGGCAAAAACATTGTTAACAATATTATGATTTCATACTCAACCAATACACACGTTGTCACGTGTTAAAGAAAATTTGTGTGGTGCAATTCTAAAGAAATTATGTAAGACATAATTTCCATTACTTTCATGTGTCAAGAAAATGTTACAGAAAATTTTTCATCCTTCTCCCTTTTCCTTCATTATCCCCTAATTCATTCTCCCTAACTCTTTCATTAATTCCACTGATTCCTCTCATTTTCTCATTCCCCTCTCATTAATCCATATTCACATGCTCCTTGAATACATATTCTTACGGTAAGAATTGCTTGAAGCTTGCGTGGCTATCAATGGTCTCCGTTACGATAGCTAATTTGATGACACAAAAATGTGTCACTACGATGATTTACAAGATGATAATAATGAAGACATGCACGATAAAAATGGTGAGTTCAAAACTTGTGCATGCCTGTAAAGGATATATCTTGTCAACACATTTTTTTTTGCTTTTCACATAAATAAGGGTCTTAATCTTTTATAACTTCATCTTAAGTAATCATCAATTTTAATTTCTATGATTTTTTTTTGAGGGAATTTCTATGATTGTTATATAGTAGACCTTTTATGTTAATATGTAATTAATCCTTCTCTTGGAACCGCGGCCTTTTGGGACTGCAACTAGATTTCACGTCAATTTTTTCCCATGCAAAAGCTACTATTTGTGGCTTTACAATTTTCACGTCCATAGTGCACATGAATGTGATATATTGCCTACCAATGTTGTTCCAAACACACGACGGTTGCAGGTGAACTTGAAATTGAAGGAATTCAATGTACCAAAAGTAGGGGTCTAAATATTGAGATGAACTATCAAGGGGTCGAGTCTAGAGGAAGGGGCTAGATTATCACAATTTGACGAATCAAAGTTTGAATTCTTACAGAAAAATGTACCCATATTTAGTGTCCTAAACGACTTAAATATGATTACTTTTTGCAGGGAGAAGTTATGGGAAACCAAAAAAAAAATGAAGTGAAAGTTATATTTATAAAAGACATAAAGTGCATGATGGTTGATTATATAGGATTCAAACATATTCAACGATATTAAAATTAATAAAAAATGTTAATAAGTATCTTTAAGACATTGTTTACAAGTAAAAAAAGTGAATTTTCATGAAAAATTGTGTATTTAATTAAACATTAGAAAGTTACTTTTCAACAGATAATTATTTGTTTAGAAACTTAAACAATTGTAAGCAAGACCCTGTAATTTAACACCAAATTATCATAAAAAAAATGTATGAAATTAAAGGGTCTGTTTTATCATGAAAAATTACCCTTCTCATGTAATGCTATGTAGTCATGCAATCCATGTCTATGTAAAATCACTTCTTCATCACAACAACTACTTGTGGTTTGTAGTGCGATGTAACACACTATAAGACTCAAACATTATATCGAGGAGGGATTAAATTACACTGATATAATGTTACACCGCTCAATATCGTTTTACTCGATACATATTTTTTAAATTTGACTGTTGAATTGTAAGTTTATATCATATAGATCATTCATGTAAATTTTTACGAAAATCTAAAATCATTTGATATGTTATTGAGATACACCAAGATTAAAAATGTTCTATAAAAGTGAATAAACACTTAATCTTGATGTATCACAATAACATATGAAATATTTTAGACTTTCATAAAAAATTTCATGAATGATCTATATTATATAAATTTACAGTGCAACGGTCAAAATTGTAAAATATACATCGAGTATAACGATATTAAGCGATGTAACATTGATGTAACATTATATCGGTGTAATTGATCTCTTCTCCACAATATATCATGAGAACCTCAACTAAACAGACATAATCCTTGTGCCACACACATGTATACATAATATATTAATTACATGTATATACTTATTTGGTAATTGGGCTATCTGTTTTATAGTGATCATTGGAGTGTTGATCAATGGGGTAGGCCAATCAGAATTCAACAAAAAGCAGACAACATTGCTAAAACCAAAAGAACCTATCTAGAGTAGAAGATATATAAATATAATTTCAATATGGAACCTAGTACTAGTAGCAGTGATATAGATTCAGAGTTCGTGGAAATACAATTGGATGTACATGAAGTTGTTCCACCACCCCATATGAGCACTGTACAAAGAGTCAAGACCAAATTCAAGGAAACATTTTTTCCTGATGATCCTATGCGCCAATTCAAGGGACAACCATGTAACAGAAAATTAATCCTTGGAGCTCAATATTTTTTTCCTATTCTTCAATGGCTACCTAATTACAGTTTCAAACTCCTTAAAGCTGACCTTATCTCTGGCCTCACCATTGCTAGCTTGGCCATCCCACAGGTTTGTCATCAAGTTCTCTCTTCATCTTAAACAATACTAATGAAAATAATTAATTATCTCCATTTAGAACTTCACTTGTTTGATACTCATCATATTTAATTATGTAACTTATTTTTCAGGGAATTAGTTATGCTAAGCTTGCAAGTCTTCCTCCAATTATAGGACTTTGTGAGTATGTTAATTAATTATAGTTTCCTCTAAGTTCATAAATGGCAATGTAAGTGAAAATTAATGTATGTTATTCTAATTATAGGTTTTTTTGGATATAAATATATATATTTCAGATTCTAGTTTTGTTCCACCACTAGTTTATGTTGTTCTTGGAAGCTCAAGAGATTTAGCAGTGGGACCTGTTTCTATTGCTTCTCTTGTATTGGGATCCATGCTTGCAGAGGAAGTATCTCCCACAACACAATCTAGTCTTTTTGTTCAATTAGCTTTTACTTCAACATGTTTTGCTGGTATTTTTCAAGCAGCTCTTGGAATTCTAAGGTAATAACACTCATTTATTCTCATAGCATTTTGTTTTACTTTTAAATTTTAGTTGATAAGTAAAAAATTTAAATAAAGTGTGATACAAAATGATTGAATTATACAGGCTAGGATTTATCATTGATTTTCTATCTAAGGCAACCTTAATTGGGTTTATGGGTGGAGCTGCTGTAATTGTGTCTCTACAACAACTAAAGAGCTTACTTGGAATCACACATTTTACTAAAGAGATGGGCATTATTCCTGTCATGCATTCTGTTTTTCACAACATTGATGAGGTTGCTCATCATTAACACTTTCCCTCTCATAAGTTTGTAATTTAATTTAAGATGAAACTTATTTAAGCACACTTTTTTTTTCCTTTCCCAAAAGACTTATACTTGGTAGATTTTTAATAATGTTATTTGTGGTTTTTGTGTAGTGGTCATGGGAAACAATAGTCATGGGGATTTCCTTCTTGGGTGTACTTCTGCTCGCAAGACAGATTGTAAGATTTTATACTTATTTAAATTTTTGATAAATTAAATTTGTCTAAAAAATTGTTGTATTTAAACTTAATAGTGTATGTTGTGAATTCATATAATAAATTTGTTATTAAAATAGTTAACATGAGAAAGAAATAAAAATACAATCATTTTTAGAATTTTAAATGAAAATAAAAAAATTCCTCAAACTAACTACGACCATGTTTTAAACTTCCTCTCAACAAATTTTTTTTAATTAAACTTGTTCGACCTAAATATATAAATTTCACATATGATAAATTCAGAAATCTTTTGAAGTCTATGTTGCTCCTTAGGCAAAATAAAAATAAAAATCAAGTACAGCAATTTAACAGATGGTTCAATCTCTTTGTGACTAGAGTATAATTTTAATTGAAATATCTTGCACATAGTGCCTAACTTGCTTTGTATCTTGTTGATAAAAAAATGTGTGTAGAGTATATGGAAGCCACAACTATTCTGGGTTTCAGCTGGAGCTCCTCTTGCATGTGTCATCATTTCAACCATCATCACTTTTGTAATCAAGGGTCAACTTCATGACATCAGTATTGTAAGTATCTCTCTCTTAACTCCTAATTCTCTTAACAACTAGTGCTTATGTTATCATGTATATTATTACGATTTAGTTTCTTAACTAAAAAACACTGTCATGTTGCTTACTAGATTGGTAGATTGCAACAAGGAATAAATCCTGCTTCAGTTAATATGTTGCTTTTTCATGGAAAGTATCTTGGTCTAACCATCAAAACCGGGATTATCACTGGCGTTTTATCCCTCACCGTAAGTTTCACTTCTCTTCGGTTTAATATTTTATAGGAACTAAAAATATATTTAACTAAAGAATTAATGGATAGTTATGTGGTTATGAAACAGGAAGGAATTGCAGTCGGGAGAACATTTGCAGCTATAAGAAACTACAAAGTGGATGGAAATAAGGAAATGATGGCAATTGGGTTCATGAATGTGGTTGGATCTACAACATCCTGCTATGTTACAACAGGTTCTTGTTAATTTATAGTCGAAAAACGAATGAAATCAATGAAGCATGATGTGGTGACAAAAACATATATTAACCTATTTAAACCGCAGGATCATTTTCTCGGTCAGCCGTAAATCATAACGCAGGTGCAAGAACTGCAATGTCGAACTTAGTAATGTCGGTGACAGTCATGGTGACACTCCTGTTTCTTATGCCATTGTTTCGATACACACCTAATGTTGTATTGGGTGCAATCATAATAACAGCAGTGATTGGTCTCATTGATATCTCTGCTGCTTATCTCATTTGGAAGCTCGACAAATTTGATTTCCTTGTGTTGCTGATTGCATTCTTCGGTGTTATTTTTTTCTCTGTCCAGTACGGTCTCGCGCTTGCAGTAAGTTCATTCATGAGTTCTACAATTTGTCTTAAAATGCTTACTCAAGAAACATCATAATTTTATGGACTTAATATTAATGTAATTTTGTTATCTATATAAGGACAGCCCGGGGAACTAAGCTCCTGCATATGCAGGGTCCGGGGAAATGATCCTACCATTTTGTTATCCATAAAACAGTCTTAATCCTCTCACAATCATAAGCTTTGTAGTCTATGATAACATAAGAACCATTTTCATTTTGCATAAATCATATGTTTGCAACGTAGAGTTAAACAAGTGGAATGTCTAACCCAAAAAATATTTGATATGGGAAAACATTCAACACTTTTGTTTGCAAATTGGTATAAAATATCGCTTTTTGCCTTGTTATTTGCAAATATATCACTTTTTACTTGTAGTCCTTCCAAACATGCCACTTTTTTTTTTTGGTTATTGTTGTTTTGTTTTAGTCCCCGTAAAATTTGAAAATGTTGAAATTAGTCCTTACGCGACCCATATTTGAGGGGGATTAATTCCAATATTATCAAATTTTACGTGGACCAAAACAAAATAGACCAAAAGTTAAAAGTGGTATATTTGAAAATTAAGTGGACTAAAAACAAAATGTGATATATTTGCAGGGATTAAAAACATATTCAAACAAAAAAAATCTAAGATATCTTTGGGGAATCATTATGATTGACAAGATGCTCATCTTGTTGATCAGGTTGGACTATCAATTTTTAGGATACTACTGCAAATTACAAGGCCTAAGACAGTGATGTTGGGGAACATACCAACGACAAACATATATAGAAACCTTCACCATTACAAAGAAGCTACAAGAGTACCTGGTTTTCTTATTTTAAGTATAGAAGCTCCAATCAATTTTGCTAACATTACATATCTCCATGAGAGGTTGGTTTCATCTTAACAAATTTTGTCAACTCTGTATAACCTTTTTAGTTGTATTGTATATTGTTTTCTCAGTTATTAAACCGTACCATTTATTTTTAGGATATTACGATGGATAGAAGAGGAAGAGGATACTAGAACAGAAAACTTATGCCTTCAATATGTGATTCTTGAAATGTCAGGTAACTCCAACAAATTTTGAGACTGTACTATAAAATTGGAATTGGGAATATATATTGTTTATGTACCAATGATATGATCTTTGCATTTTCAGCTGTGAGTTCCATAGACACAAGTGGAGTATCACTTTTCAAGGAGTTAGAAGTAACATTAAAAATGAAGGGTGCTGAGGTAAGATTGCTGAAATTTGACAAATTTATTGATCTACATACCTTGAAAGTTTAAAACCCATATATCAACTATGGCTAATTGAAACAACTTATGGCAGCTTGTATTAGTGAATCCTCTAGCTGAGGTAATTGAAAAGCTGAAAAAAGCAGATGAAGCTAATGATGTCGTAAGAGCAGATTACCTTTTCTTGACAGTTGGAGAGGCTGTAGCTGCACTTTCATCAGCATTGAAGAGCCAATCACCAAGCACAGAAGAAGAGAAGCATACAATTGTGACAGAGTGCTAATAAATTATTACCACAAGAAAACAATACAAGTTAAATAGAAGCAGCATCAAACTAGAATAGAATAGAGGTTGTATGTAAAGTAATCAATGTATATATTCCTAATAGTTTAGAATATTTGGTTCCACTAGGCATCTCTTCTCTTGTAGACTTGAAATGTATATGCTTTTGAGGACATTTGCCTCAACAAAACTGCTTGTGAATACCACTACTCCAAGAGAAAGAAAAAATATACACACACGTTGTACCTTATCTACCATTACCAATAGTAAGAAAAAGAAGTATAAAATAAAATTATCTAGTTTGTCACTTTATAGTCATCCAAAAATTATAGATGTAAGTTGAATTGAATTTTTTTTTTTATTGTGAAAGTCGAATTAAATTATATAGAAGTTGATGAGTGTCAGCTCGAGATCCAAACACGTTAAATAATGTGTATTTCATAAATTTTATACACAATCTATTCATGGTTATATCATTGGCATAAAATTCCCTCAGTAAGGTCGCATATCCATTCAACATAATATGTCAGGAACATCTAACAAAGTTAACGAAAAGACATATATGCGGGATTGGATTTGAACCACAGATTTCCCACTTATTCACCTTAAATGGTGAAAATCTAATTACTAGACTACTTAAAAAAAGTTAACGAAAATACCATTAACATAACATATTGCAATTTTAAAGATATATTTATTAATTTGTAAAATTCAAGAACTATTTTAACCCCGAACTGATTTCCATTCACTCTAAAATTAAAGCTAATAGAAAAATTAAGACAATTTGTTTTAAGAAGAAAAAGGAAAATTAGCTGCATTTTTTTAAGAAGAAAAAAGAAATATATATTAAAAAATGGCGACAATTGTTCAAGTACCATGTGTGGCCTCAAATGGACTCAACAAAGTCAAAATACATACAAACGCAAATGCAAAAAACAACAAGCCAACAAAACAACTTTAAGATAATGACTAACCCATACAAGATATCATATTAGACCACCAAGAATTAAAATCTCAAAACTAAGCTGATTTTTTAGCTTTCAACCACAACTGAGAATGAAGCTTGATCCTATCAAACAAATGATCAAGATAAAATTCTTTGTTGAAAAAATAAAAGAGTTTCGCTCCTTCAAAATGACCCAGACACAAGACAACCATATCACTTGTGGAGACAATGATGAATGTCCCTATTGAACAAATGAGGTCCACCAAATTGCATTACATGCGTGCAAACATCAATCGAAAGAACAAAAAAAATACTGACCAATGTAGAGCACAACTCCAAATGCTTCTAAAAAAAAGTCACATTCCAAGAACAAATGATTAATAGATTTCTTCTTCCCATACCCACCGGAGCACATCATAGATCATCAATGAACAAGTTAGCTGCATGTTTGCATTTATTTGTTAGAAAGTCAACCATTTTTCTAAAAAATTACTAAAATTTATTTTGACATACCCTAGATTTCTCATTAGAATTGATTTTTCATCTAAAATAGATTTTAATTTAAAATTAAAATTTGTAATTTTTGCCTTCAAACATTTTTACATTAAAATATATCCAAATATAAATCATCTTAACCTAACTCATTTTTTACTACAATTAATTTTACGAATTCAGTTCAACCCAAAAAAACCGTACAAAGTCAATTCAACGGAAATTAGTTTTTTCTCATGTTGAACCAAACACAACACAATGCAAAATCGCGTTAAGAAATAAGTACTTCTCTGACAGTATAAGTCGTCGTCAGCGTAGAAAGCACTGAATCCCATTCACTCTTTCAAACAGAAAAACTTTTCAAACGTGAAAATGGGGAAAAAGCACGTCCCAGACCCTCCGAACCTGAAGAAATACGGCGTTCCTTTATACTCCGTTGCTTGGGTCCCACAATCCATTCTCAAATCGCTCCAAAACGTAACCGCCGATGACGCCGATCATAAATCTTCGCCGGAGACGGAAGCAATTGACGCCGGGAAGTACCTCGTGTTCGCCGGTGGCGGTGGAGATAGCCGCAGTGGTATTCCTAATTCTGTGTTGCTCGCACATTTCGATGTTGCATCGGATTCTCTCTCTGATCCACCGGTACATTTTACATTTCTTATGATTCTTGTTAGGTTCTGAAATTTTGATTGATTTGATTTTGTAGTGAAAAATGAATAATCTGCGAGGTTAGATGAATTGGATCTGAGTTTGATTAAGATTTTTGTTGTTTGAGTTGTGATGCGATTGAATTTAATGTTACAATGTGTGGAATCTGTTCTAGCTACGGCTCAGTAGCCTTCTAGCATGTGTCTGATGTCCGACATGTGTCAGGGTTCGATACCGACACTTGTGATTGCCTTCAATTATGCCATTTCGTCAAATTGTGTGTCACTGACGTGTGTGTTAGTGCTTCATAGTATTGCAGTTGATTTGATGTTTTGTTTTGTTTGAATTGAGTAAACTCAATGTTAGTGGTTCATTTTACAATATTTTGTACTGCATAAGGATTCGTGTGTTTACTATGTTTGACTCTCTGGTCTGAGTAACTTTATCAATATTTCAGGTGTTTAAGCTAGGAACTAATTCCGAGTTGCCTTATAGAATGGCACTTCACCCCAATGGAGAAGGCATTATTTGTGCAATGGAAAAGCCAAAGTGTTGCAGGTCTTCTCTTCTTTTTGCTTCATACAATTGTCATTTTCATTAACTAGAAATAAATTCATATAGAATTCATTTCTTCCTTAAATTTTAATGTCGCATATTTTGAATGAGTGAAGCCAGACATTTTTTTTTTTGCTATTGGCCTAGTGGCCTACACATACTCGAATAAACACACACATGGGAGGGGGGAAGTATCCTCACAGCCAAACCACTAGGATTTAACCACGAGGACAGTGAAGCCAGACTAGTTTGAAGAGAATTGTAAGCCGTGCTTGGGTTGACCATCTGGAAGATGGAAGCACTTTTCATTTGAATTATATTATGTTCCTTTGCATTTACTTTTACTACCTACTAAACCAAGTTATCAGAAACACAGATAAAGAAAGAAAAGTTGGATCACGAATTCAATGGTTTCAGATTTGTATTATTTATGATCCAACAGAGAAATAAAATCCATGAAGTATGAGTAGCTGTGTAGTATGTTGAGGAACTTCATGAGGGCTATATAGTTTGATTATATATCCAAAATATAGCCTTTTTTATGTTGATCTTCTAGGATGGGATACACTACAATTATGAGATATCTTTCAATAACTATTTATACTTTATTAGCTGCACGTGGATTGAAGTAATCCAGTCACTTAGTTCTACAACACTATCTCTAGGAATTTTTACTCAAAAATATTATCTTCTACCCTATACTTTAGGATATAAGATTGAATTGGAAAATGATAAACCAAATAGACTGCATGATATTTTAGTAATTCCAACCATAGTGTGTGTTGTAAGATGTTTGATAACTAGATTTTGATCTAGCCAGCATCGGAAAAAGTTGGATTGACAAATCAGCATGCACATAATTTTCTGTACACCAGTTATCATCTAATCTAATTAATTTGAAATAAATCCTAACTATAAATAGTTTAAAGAATTCGCTGTGTTATTAATCAAAGGCAGTTTTATTGTTGACGGATTTTGTTTAATTCAGAGCAATAAAAGCAGTGTTGTTCAATGTGGAAAAATCATCTGAAAAAACAGTTCCTTCTACTTTTCTTTTCCTTCTTGTCAATTGCTTTTAGAGGGTTGGCAACTGGATGATTGGTTTATGCCATTGTAAATTCCCAGAACATGTCCTAGTGCTGCCACTAGCTAAATGAAAGTATGGGTTTACTGCATTGCAGGAGGAAATACAATGAGTTAGAAGGCAGTTAAGGTCATGCGTTGCATCAATCCATAATATTGTATTGATATTTTATACTAACAAATGGCTCTTATATTCTTTTGCAATGTTACTATTGGAAAAACCAAGTCGCGCAAGCGATTAAAGATAAGACCCGACTAGAGTTTATAAAGAGCGGTAACCCTCACCTTACAAGCCAGTTTTGTAAGGATGAGTTAGACCAAATATAAAAACCTGACCAAATATAAAAACCTAATATGGTATCAAAGTCTATTGATTCGGGCCACCCACCATTCGCATGAAGCCCAATAGTGTTGGCGTGTATTGGAAAAATCAAGTCCCATGTTGATTAAAGATAACGCCTGACTAGAGTTTATAAAGTGGCACCCCTCACCTTACAAGCCGGTTTTGTAAGGATGAGTTAGGCCCAACCTAATAGTTCCAACTAACTATAGACCAACTAACTATAGAACATCATGATCAATACTATGCCTTGCATAACCTAATAGTTGCAACTAACTATAGAACATCATGATCAATACTATGCCTTGCACGTGCAGATGGTTTGACTGGAATCAGAACGAGAATGGTGAAATTCACAAGTTGGGTCTGAAGGTTTCAGAGAAGCTGCTCACCCAGTTGGATAATGTTGGACAACAATTAGCATTGGCATTCAACAATGATGGTACTACACTAGCTGCTGGTGGAGAGGTATTGGCTTCCTTTAAATTCATATAAATGAAGAGAAACTGTTTGCTAGCACTGATGGCAGTTTTTAGTTACCGAAGTAAAAAGATAATTTATGGAAATTATCTCCGCCTATTAATTTATTATTTTAAGCTTTGTTCGACTAAGGAATATTTTTTGTAGAGATTAAGAACCAAGCTATTTTTTTCATCCTTCGTTCAAACCGTTACGAATGTGGAATCTTCAGTAAGAAGATTCTGATGTAAGTAGGTAGTAGTATCACAAGGTTAATTTAACACATGCACTTAATAGGAAAGTTTGAGTATTACTTTAGTATATGAAAAGTTAATCCAGGTTATAATGGTAAGCCCAGTTCATTTGTAATAGACATAATCGTGTAACCATTTTTTGGCCCCTGACCTAGTGGGAAAAGACTTTAGCTGCTGTTGTAATAATCATGTGTTTGTCCATAGTACAAATATGAATTCCTTGTATCTGCTAACATAAACCTGAAAACATTGGCGTCAATATATAATTGATTTGTGTTTTCAGAAGATCCAGCCTAAATGGGTGGCAACCTATGATGCATAGGTACGGGTACGGTACCCGGTACGGGTACGGTACCCGGTACGGGTACGGTACCCGGTACGGGTACCAGTACGTAATACGGCTAACTTTAAAAAATGAAGGTACGGGTACGTTGATATAAAACATCGAAAAAAGATTTTCCAAGTGAATTACTACCATTGTTGTTGTAAAAACATGCTTAGAAAAAAAATCAATTAATAAAAAATAGTATAATACTATTTGTATTTTAATCATGTGTTTAACCACAATTCTATTATCATGTTGCTTCAAGAGATTTACTTTTTTGGATCACCTCCTCGACTATTTTCATCAAAAGAAAGAGAGAGAATTGAAATACAATAAAAAAGCAAAATAATTTTGGTTATTTTTCCGCCGCTCGTATGTTTTTGCTGCACCAACTACGGAAAATCAACTAAGTAAAAATGGGTACGGTTCGGTACGTACATTACGAGTACCGTACGCGTACCCGATACGGGTGCGTACCCGGTACCGGTACTTCTCCATGTTTGGAGTACCCATGCTTCAGAGGTGGCAACCGACAAATTAAATTGTAACTTGTAGCTTCAAAAGCTGTCAAACACTCAATATGTAACCTTTTATGTTGCTGTTCCATTTTGCTTCAACTTTCAATGTGTGGTGATATATGGTCTAACCTTTTGTTTTTCTTGGTTGAGGAATTTTTTTCTATAGGATAGTAGTTGCATCATATGACGCTTCAAAATTAATTTTTTTTTTCTTCTTAACAAACATAAAATTGTAGATAACTTAATTTTTGAAGGATTGACATGCCATATGATATTTGTATTTTTGTGCAGTACAGGATGGCAGTCTAAGGGTTTTCAAGTGGCCTAGCATGGAAAATATTCTCAACGAGTCCAATGCTCATTCTACTGTGAAGGACTTGCATTTTAGGTTTGATGCACATAGCAGCATAATCATTTCACTTAATTGATACTATTGGACTTAATAATTCTCAAGGAAAAGAAGAAAAAGTTGAGAAAGGATAAGAGATAGAGGCTCTGTAAATCTTGTTATTTCTGATGGATTGTGGCTTAGTCTGGTCTTGTCTGTCTTGCAGTTCTGATGGCAAGTTGATTGTCTCTTTGGGAGGTGGCGGCCCCTGCAGGGTTTGGGATGTTTCTTCAGCAATCGTCTTAGCTACTCTAGCAAATGAAAATGTGAGCAGTTGATTAAAACCTCGCTAGTGTAAGAAGTTATTTTGATTTGATGGTTTTGTATGCATTTATTGAAAATTTCTTTTCCTTGAAGATTAATTTGGCTTGAAATTTGGAATATGTATAAATTAATTAACTAATATAGTTTATATATAGACTTATTTAGTATAGACTTTTAGACGATATTTGTTGTTTTTAATACATTTGTTTCAAAACATACTTTTATTGGATAATGTTCATTTGCTTTATATTTTCTGGTATAAATTATTAGCTAGTATCTTCATGTTCTTTCATAGATAGATGACTTGTGTTATAGGTAAAAAGTCTACAAAACAGTTGTTTATAGTAGATGACATGTTGACTTAGTGGTCTACACACTTGAGCCGTCAGACCAGCTCCGGCAACCAGCCTGTTTGCCCTAAAGTTGACTCATTTTGCATGATTGTCAGTAATGATGATTATTACTAATTGGTCAGATCAGCATGGGGGCAGATTCCCAGTTCAACTGATTAAATTAGCTGGTCTACTCTGGTTCAGAAAATTTGATAGTTTTTTGATGATATCCTAAAGTAACCTAAAAGGATATAGAAGGTGAATTGGTTTTCCTGGTGTTGATGGGCCAAATAAAGGGGATAGGGAGGTTAGGACCAAATATTTTAAAGCCAACAATATACTCCCTCCGTCCCTTTTTACAAGCCCCCACTGCATATTTCACATATATTACTAAATTACCCTTTATGTTTAGATGTATTCAAGACTTTTCATATTCCAAAGCAAATTAGTAGTATTGATTCAAATTATGTTTGGAAAAAAATAATAAATGCATCTAGTAATTTGAAAAGAGACTTATATTTAGGGACAAATTTTCTCTCAATGGGTGCTTAGAGACGGAGAGAGTATATTCTAAGAGTAAGTCTAAAAGCCCGTAATTATTGTTTGAAGCATTTTTAACCAACATGTTCATGAATTCTTTATATTAGGATTACGGTCCTAAATAGTCATGTTGAAGTATTGGGAAGTATCTTATATGCATTAATTCTAATCATGAAGATGTACCCAACGTTTATTATAAAGTAAAATCTAACATTTAACATCTAGTTGGGAAAAATTCTTACTGCCTTGGGTGAACATGGGAATATATGGTGCCTCAATATGATTTCCATGTTTTTTGTGCTGTTGATTGCATTGTCATTAATTCCATATTTTATGCACTAATCATATTTTGTTGAATTTCATACAGCGTGAAAATTTTAGCTCTTGCAGATTTTCTCAAACAAATGACGGGACTCAGGTCCTATATATTGCTGCCAGGACAGGTATATATTTTGCAGAAAAAATCATCTACTCTTTGTATCTTTATTTAACTGACGTTATTTTATTGTTTCGTATAGATAAAGGTTTCGGAAGCATTGTGACATGGAATACGCAAACATGGGAAAGGATTAGTTCAAAGCATATTTTGCGCGATCCAATATGTGCATTCAATGTCTCAGCTGATGGAAAATTTCTGGCATGGTACATATTTAGACTTTGGCTAGGGTGAGGAAGTGAGACATGTGGTTAATGGTGAACACTAATTATCGACCCTTAGATTGATTTAATCCTTACAATGATATTATGTACCCTCCACACGTTAGCCCTCTCTCCAACTTCCTCCACACATTCTCTCTCCTCTTTTCACTAGTCAGACATGACCTCAGTATTGCTTAGAGCACAACCACCTCTCTGGTTTGAGTGAGTACCGAAATCATTGTTTTTTTCAAAAATTAGAACAAGATTATAAACAAGCCAACCCCGTTTTCATTTTCAAATCGTACACATTGCAAGAATTTTTTTCCTCTTATTATAGAAAAATGGTGCTTTCTTGACCGACAGTTTTTCTGTTTACATTTTCAAGCCTATAGATCTAAAAATTGCGTCGTTAAGCTACTGGGTGCTTGTGGATGAGCGAGAAGGATTTTGAAGGCAGTGTTACGGTGGACAGTGAGCAGAAAGAGAGTTGTGTAGAGATTTTGGGAGGAATAATGTGTGGAGAGTGTATGATATCATCTTGAAGATTAGATTAATCCAATAGTGAATAATAATTGTTCACAATGAACCACATGTTTGACTTGTCCACCATAGAAGCTGCTACATATTTATTCTTTAATCTTCTGGTACTCGCAATGGCTCCCTTGTCTTTTTCTTAAGCTACCTGGAAGCAAGTGGCAACGTAATACTTTTTTAAAGTAAAAAAAAGTGATCACATAATTTTTGTGGTTTACCTTCAGACCTCAAGAGTGCATTTTTACAAAAACTTACCTTTTGTTTTGGTGGGTTGATATGCAGCGGAACACCTGAAGGAGACATTGTAATTGTAAATTCAACAAATATGCAGATTCAGACAATGATAAAAAAGGCTCACCTTGGCGTAGTAACTGCTTTAGCATTTTCTCCTGATTCAAGGTTTGTAATGATTTTTTTTTCCTGCTAGAAATTTACTGTTTATGCCCTGTTTGAGGGTATTTTAGTCATAGTTTTGGGTGCTATATTCAGGGCATTGGCTTCTGTATCCATGGATTCAAGTGCGAGGGTAACAATAATTGAAGAGAAGAAAAATGGTATGTGCATATTTCATGATTTGTTGAGTTGATAATGCTATAACACATGTTCTTGATTTACTGATTTATAAATGGTTTGCACTGCTCACAATAATCTGTGTTATCCTTTTTTCCTATCAGTCTGGTGATTTAATAAACCTTGAATAGAGCATCTCCAATTGGGGGGGGGGGGGGGTTTAAAAGGATTCCATAGGGAAAATGAACATATTCTTATTTTTATATCCATCGGAGGAACCTGAAGTGGCAAAGTGAATTGCATAGATTTTGTTGAAATAGCTTAATTAAAATACGGTAGCATTTGAATAAAAAATTGTTTTATGCAAATAAAAAAATATAAAAGTGTGGTTTACAGTTTGTATCATTGGAGCAAATTGTGTTAGACGCATAAGTATGACGTGCATTGTAGAGACCACTTGTAGTAGTGTGTGAAACTCAGTGGGTTCCCTAAAAAATAACCATTGGATATGCTCGTGCCAAAATTTTATTGAATGACCTAACATTTGTAGTAAGTTAAGCACTCACTTTGCCTGATATGGATATCTGGTTCCTGAACATGGTGCTGATTTATATAATATGTGCGATGTATACAACTGTGTATGTACTGTGAATAGCCCTATATTAGTATTAGACTTTTATTACTTATTTAAAAGCATGTCTGTCTCTATAGATGGCCAGCCTAAAAAAAATTCAATTCCTGCTATATATGAATGAGTCAACTTTTCTGTTGGCTTAAACATCTGTGAAAATTTGTTACCAACATGATATTAAATAAATAAAATATGAAATTATCATGAAATATAGGATGCATAGTTCAAGATATATAAATAATCTTCCACATTTGGATGTTGCATTGATTGTGTATCAAGTGGCGTGGCCTATTTAGCACATGACCCATTGTTTCTGATTTGTTTTTTTCTTGTTTTAAGGAGGAGGACTGAGCTTGTGGATTGCAATATTTATCATCCTACTTGCAATAGCTGCTTACTTCCTGAAGGTTGAAGGAATTGAAAAGTTAAAGCTTCAGTATTACAATCAATTGTAGAAATATTTACTGCTGGTTAAACATCTTTATGAATATTACTGCTTACCTTTGAAGCATTTCCATTTTTGGGGGAAGTTTACAGAATTTTTTTCATTCGTATTTTCATCATTGTGAGTGGTTGTACCATCAGATATGATCCTGTCTCTCAATGCTCTATAGATTGTATAATTATGGTGTTAAATCTATCTATCTATCTTTATTATACTAAATGTTAAGTAGTGTTGCCCTAAAACTCCTGGTGGCTATCGAACCAAGTACAACATACTTTCAATTCACAACTCTTACCACCAAGGTACGAATGTTTTTTATGACATACAATTGTTTCAATGTTATGTATTCAACATAAATCTCGGGTCTTCTTTCTTTCAATCACACCTCTAAATCATTTCTCACTCACTTTCATCTCTCTCACCATCATGCAATTGAACCTAATAACCATAACCCCGCCCTTTTTGATAGACCTAATTAATTTTTATGAAAAAAAGTCTGCAATGAATTGAATCAGGTGGCACATGAAAATGTCATTTTTTTCAAAAGCCACTAACGTCATTATAATTCCTTTTTTGATAGCAGTTCTTTTTCATTATTAACGGTTCTTTTTCATTATTATTTTTTCTTTCAATTACCATATAACAGTTCCTTTTTATTTATTTATTTTTTCTTCTGGTTACCACATAGCAGTCCTTTTTCCTTATTTTTTTTATTTCGATTATCACATAGCAGTTTCTTTTCTTTTCATTTTTATAGATTTAACAACTTTTGTGGTTAGGATCAATTTCTTGGTGCTGACTTTTGTATATATTTTTTCTTTTGATTTGTCATTTTTATTGCAGTCCATCTTTTATTTTTGTTGCTTTTTGAGGTAGTTTCATAACATATACTGAATTTAACTATAAAAGTAATAATATAGTCAATTTGATAATTATATATGAAGCTCTACAAAACTCGTGCATCGCACGGGTTAAAGTCTAGTTATATATAATGCCCCTTTAAGTTTTGCACAACCCTAATCCCCTCTTAATTCTATAATTCCTTCCCATAATCTCCTCGTTAATTGCGCCACATCATCAAATCCCTCAAAAATTGCATTTAACAAGTTGGTCAACCAATTCTTGGAAATTTTAAATCTTTTTTGGCAACCTTTTAATTTACAATAAACATTCAATTCAATTTTGCCCATTTACAATGCAACATCAATTCCCCATTTACACTCCTAAATTCCTTTCATTCTAATGCAACGCTTCTTATTCTCAGTTTACAACAAGAATCAGTTTGTGACACCTTCACTTTTCATCCTCTCATGCATTTCTTGTTTTCCTTCATTGCCTTTAATTTCACCGTTTCAATTAATGATGAATGATTATATCTTGCATCTCATATTCTTTTCTTCACACCAGTTTCGGTTTCCTTCATCCTCACATGTTTTTCATTCGTTTTCCTTTATTGATATTTCACCGTTTTTACTTTTTTTTATGTCTACCATTGTAATATTTACAACTGAGTTAAATGACCTTAAAACTATTTTGCCTTTTGCATTGTAATCATCTATTTTCAGTTTTAACTCATTCGTCATCATTTTAGGATAAATGGCGAATTGATCTCTTTATTGTAAATGGGTGAATCAAATTGAATTGGTCAGACAAGCATTTCAACCAAAATCAATTATGTGGTTTCATGTTGAATGTAATGTTAACCTCAGTTTTGTGCAGTATTTGTGTTGCTGCTGAACTAATTTTGTACGCAAATGTTTTCTTTGTTGCTTTCTTTATAGGTTCTGGATGATACTCTACTTTTATGCTAGATTTATGTGCCTATACCGGCAAGCTTCATTGAAATGCAGCCCTTAATCTTAAGATAAACTTTCATTTGTATCTCTAATTGATTAAGTTTCTTGCTATGCCTTTATTCTTGATGGATTGTATTATTTTGTGCAAGTATACTATTGAATTTTATGGTGTTGGTCTTACTATCTCTAATTATGAAATTTTGGAAAACACCTTTTACTCTTACTATTCCTATGGGATATTTTTAAAAGTAGTATCAATTTTTATCTTAATATCACTCTATAAAGTTAGTATATCATAACGCTTCTGCATTTTTTTTATTAGTTATGTTTTGTTGATAGCTATGTAACATTTAAAAATAGAGAAACATGTTGCTTTTACATAAATCTTTGATTGGTTGCATGACTTATTATACTACATTGTTTGCAGGAGTAGCAAAATGACACCCTTACCACCTCAAAGAGGGATTAACCTGTGTGGAGTACTAAGTCAAATGATTCAACACATGCCTTAATATATATTAGAAAAATTAATTTTAGCTAAAAGACTTCCATCGTAAAAGTGATTTATTTTAGACTATAATGTACTCCCTCCGGTCCTTATAATAAGAAGAAAAACAAAAAAAATCTAAAACCAATGTAATCATTAATTAGTGTAACTTTTTGAATAATTTTACAAATATACCCTCATAAAAAATTGCGAAACATTAAATACATCCCCACTAAAATTAAAAAGACAACATTAAATAAGGGGTAGAAAAGTTTTAAGCAATAATTACACCTAAAAAGTTGTGATATTTTCTTATAAATAGGACCAAATTTTTTTTTTGAAATTTTTCTTATATATAGAACCAGAGGGAGTAAAAGATATCTTCAATTCAAATATTTGCATGTTATTGTTTATAATTCAATATAAGTTATGATGGATATTGACGCTTAATTTATTTGTTTGTATTATTATAAGTAACAATTATCATAAAGAGATACACTTTTATACAGCATCTTTTGTACCTCAATATATTTCGAATATATTCAAATATCATTATACTTTTTGAAAATTATTACGGTAAAAACATACTCCCTCCGTCCCAAAATATAAGCAAAAATTGGTCAACAAAAGTTAATGTATTTGGTTCAAAATTTGTATCAAATACATCAACTTATGTTGACTCATTTTTGCTTATATTTTGGGACGGAGTAGTATTACCTCGTGCGTCGCACGGGTAAAGATCCAGTTGTTATGGATAGGATAGCTACATATTTATACGCGCTTGTTCAATCATGAGTAAAATTGTTTGGGATTTAAATTTGGTGTAATGATATTTTTTTTTTTTATATATGGAATTTGGTGTAATGATTTTATGCCATTCATATTCTCGCTTTCTTTTTCTCTTTTACATCTCTTGTATGTCTGTCTCTTAACGACTTTTAACGTAACATGGATTACATTTCTCACTCTCGTCCATAAAATTTTTTTCCTTCCATTTTTCTCTTTTTTTTTTAAGAAGCTAAACAAATTTTATTAAAAATAACACAAGCTCCTCTAGCACAAGGAGTACCAAAGGGAGCTACCAAGTCCAATAATTACAATGACAAACCAATCACCACTACGAAGTAGCGAAAAGAAACTTTAAATTACAGCCTGAAGACATAAAACAGGAGTAACCCTCCAAACCGAATAATCAAATTCAAAAGCTACACAAGAAGATTTAAACCACCAAAAAGCTTGAAGTTTAACCTTTTCCAACAAAGTTGGGAGTTGTTCAGATTTGTGTTGAAAATGCCTCAGATTACGGTCCTTCCAAATGGTATAAAGAGCGGAAATCCAAATAAGATTATAAGCTAGACGAGACTTGTTGGAAAAACCCCCAAGACCTCCAAACTGAAGAAAATGTTCAAACAGAGATCCTTGAAGAGTTGTTGAGTAACCTAACCATCCTGATATTAAAGGCCAAAGGCAACCATAAAAAGCACAAGAAAAAAACAAGTGATCCTGATCCTCGATAAGACCACACGAAGCCGAACAAAAAGACTCATTAAAATCCAGAATGTTCCTCCGAAACAAATTCATCTTAGTTGCTAATCTGTTCAGGAACAACCGCCAAACAAAAATATTGACCTTAAGCGGAACTTGCTTAAGCCAAAGAACATGGTTACAACGGTCGTCAATTGTCAGCTCATAATTAGTCAAATAATTATACGCACTTTTAACCGTGTACTTATGGGAAGAATGAAGCTTCCAGACCCACCTGTCAGAAGCACCAACCTGCAAAACCACAGAAGAAAGCCGTTCCACACATTCACCCAACAACCCCTCCTCCCACGCAAACAATCTCCTTCTCCACTTCCACGCCTCACCATTAACCTCCCAACCCAAAGAACACATTTCCGCAACAGTAGCACTTTTATTTTCAGCAAGATCAAATAATCTAGCATATCTACTCTCTAAAGACTCACCATCCAACCAGGGATCCTTCCAAAACAACGACGAGACCCCGTCCCCCACCTGCCTAGAGATACTATCCAACAACCACCGCTCATCTAACTGACCGCCCCCCTCCTAATATAGTTCACATTCTGCCACCACACTGAACCCCCACCGCCACCCATACACAACCGCCCCCCCTCCTCACCATACTTCGCACACAACACATTATACCACAAACTACCCCTTTCCTCCAACATCCTCCCCCATTTTTCTCTTTTGACGTAGCATCTCATTCATTCTCCAATTATAAGGTAATATTAGTTATTACTACATTAAGAAAAAAAAACGTTATTACCACTTCCATATTTAAAATTAAGAAAGTGCTAACAAGTGTTCTTGTAGCACTGGTTAAGAAAATAAATATGGTAAAAATATCTAAAAAATTGTGTAGTCTACTCTAAAAAATGTAAAAAATGTTCGTTTTAATACAAAATTTACTTTTTTTGCTTCATTAACTAGTGCTCTTGGGGCATTAGTTATCACAACCCTTAAAATTACAAGGTTCTCTTGAGATCATTCTTATCTTTTTTACCGTACTCTTTCAGATTTTTAGTAGAATTATTTATTTACCAACATATTCTTAGTCATATGTACATCGTTTTCTACAACCTATAATACACATGATAAAAATATAAACTAATTATTTTTCTTATAGGGCAAGTTTTTTTCTTTCCTATCAATTTTCTTAATTTTCATAATTTAGCCAATAAGATTGTTTTTTTTTTTGTGTTAACCATCCGGTTCATATGGAAAATAGATCTTATTAATCCGAAATTCGATCATAAAATAAGTAAAGTCTTGTTAAGAATTGTTTCACCCAAGAATTGAACTTAGGTTCTTTTGAACAATTCGTCATTTGATGAAGTTCATTAACCCCTCGAGTCTAATTATTTGATTATAAGATTTTATATCTAAGATAAATGAAAAATTATAAGCACTCCTTTAATAAATAAAAAAAAAGATTTGATGTTTAAAGACGGAAGTATAGTATCACGTCAAAGTGAAACCAAACAATTTTCTTATTCAATCAAAATAAAAATCCATGCTACTTTCTCCGGTCCTTATTATAAGAAGAAAAATAAAAAAAAAAAATTAAAACCAATGCAGTCATTAATTAGTGTAACTTTTTGAATATTTTTACAAATATACCCTCATAAAAAATTGTGAAACATTAAATACATCCCACTAATACTCCCGCTGGTCCTTGTTATAAGAAGAAAAACAAAAAAACATCAAAATCAATACAATCATTAATTAATATAACTTTTTAAATATTTTTACAACTATACTCTCATAAAAAATTGTGAAGCATTAAATACATTCACAAATATTAAAAAGACAAACATTAAATCAGGGGTAGAAAAGTCTTTTAAACAATAACTACATCTTAAAAGTCGTGACATTTTCTTATAAATAGAACCAAAAAGTTTTTTGAAAATTTTCTTATATATAAGACCGGAGGGAGTATTAAAAAGACAACATTAAATAAAGAGTAAAAAAGTCTTTTAAGTAATAATTACACTTAAAAAGTTGTAATATTTTCTTAAAAATAGGACCAATTTTTTTTTTAAAATTTGAAGGAGTATATTATTAGAGAATTTATTTTCCTACTCTCCAAGCCTCACACACGCCCTCTGTTTTTTGAATTTCGAAAGTTTACTAAAGCTGCTACTGTGACTATCATCCGACCCAAAACTTACGAAGAGTTCTTTTTTTTGAAAAATACGAATAGTTGGTATATTGTGAAACTGAATTCATAAAAAATTTAACTGGTTCAGATAGCCGGAATTTGTATTTTTTTTTCTTTCTAAATTACGTTTATCTAATTTTCTTAAATAGATATTATTCAACCTTGAAAACTTCAAGCAACTTGGAACTTACTACTCCGTCCCAAAATATAAGCAAAAATGAGTCAACATAAGTTGATGTATTTGATACAAATTTTGAACCAAATACATTAACTTTTGTTGACTAATTTTTGCTTATATTTTGGAACGGAGAGAGTATGATACTGCAATGAAACAGTTGGACCAATATTGCTAACTTTCTTGCTTGGTTATGTCGTCATTTGAATATCAAAATACAGACATCTTATGCGACATCATGTGTTTATCTTTATCTCTCTTATTTCTTACTACTCCGTCCCAAAATATAAGCAAAAAATGAGTCAACATAAGTTGATGTATTTGGTACAAATTTTAAACCAAATACATTAACTTTTGTTGACCAATTTTTGCTTATATTTTGGGACGGAATAGTATTTTACACAACTTGTACGAATATAAAAAATACTCATAAAAATCAAATAGCGCCGTATATTGACATCAAAATATTAATGTCAAAGTAACATTTCCCTGTCTTTGGATGTTCATCAATAATTCATCTTTCATTATTTGAAAAATTGTATAGCGGAAAGTGGGCCATGGCCATTGGCCCCATCATACCACGTTTTTTCGTCATGAAATTATTTACACATGGATTGGTCAATACTTCAGTTTATCTTTGAGAACGACGAACCCGTTGAACCTAGACTCAATAAATTAGTGACTGTCGTTAGCATATATGGACTCGCCACTTGAAAACTCGAGCCCAGTATACGAAGGTATTTCACCAAGAATGCCAATGCATAATCCTGAAAAACTATGACGGACCATCATTGACGCCTCCTTTGATAAAGTGAATAACCAACAATAGCAGACATTAGAAATGTCCATAGAACCTGGCCAAAATATCAAATAAACAAAATAAATATAAAAATCGTAATAAAAACGAGAGAAGCAGAGGATTCAAAGTCAGCAATCACTTAAGGGAATAGGGTTTTTGCAAGTACCGTATTTATAGCAAGCCACCTTTCAAGCCTTCTAATCTTTGATTGCATCTCTTCAATAATGCCTTCAATCGGAGAGACTACCCTACTTGATGAAGATTCTGAAGAAGAGCTACATCCCTGTTCCAACAAGTTCTTTCCACTAAATGATAATGCCTAAAGAATGATAGTGAATGCTTCACAAATGCAAGGAAACAAAATGATACATTCAGGAACGCAGTTGTTGCTTTGAACCAATGTAGGAGTCCTTTGCAGTGTGTAGTGGTGCACATGATCAGGCAATGGCATTAGCGAGTGAAGTCTAGGATCAATCAGGTCATATTAAGAGGCTGTAGCTGTAACAGCCCTTATGATGTTGCATTATCTTGGCTTAAGGACATTATTAACAAAAAAATATTATATTTAAGGATATGATATGTTACAGCAAATTATGAAGCACCCGCTCAGCATCTTTTGGCTTGCCACGTCAGCATCTAACAGTTTTTTTAACAGAGTTAACGGAGGTTCAACATGTGTTGTTTTCCAAAGAGTTTAGTACTTTCTTTTGTATCAACATGCACATCAAACTATCAAAGTACTAAAACATCATTCAGTCTCTTATCTCTCCTCTCCTCCCTTATCTAAACCTATATTTTCACAGGGTATGGTGATGAGTGATACCATCCTCCATTACTGTTCCGGCCCATCACTATTCTACCCAGGGATGAACCTATAAATTACATGTTCTGAGGGCGAAAAAAGCGTGCAGATATCTGATGATATTGTGATTACATCTTCCAATAGTTTAGGAATACTTTTCATATTTGTTTATATTTCATTATTTGATTTCTAATTTAATTATAATTACCAAGTTTAGTATTAATAAGGGTTAGTATTGTCTGTTGTGTCACATTGTAGCACATCATTAACAAACAAACAAAAAAAAGAGAATATTATTCACAATCTCGTTGCCTCCTTTTTTTTGTGATTACCCCTTTGCCTCCTCTTGTAAAACACAGTTAAGTATTAAATAAATGGATAATATTTGATGAAGGTCTGAATAAATAGACTAAATTTTGTCCAACGAGTAATGGGTACCTGAGATTGAATAAAATCCACAATCTCTAGCAGCCTTGTTGATTGCTGAAAGTTAATCCCACCAGAAGTTCTCTCTATTGTTGGTAGTCTTTCCAAAACTATTTCAAGGTAACTCTACCGAAAACAGACAAGAATACTAATAAGTTAACCGCCACCCGGACATCACAACGGACATAATTGATTCAGCACCAGAGAAAAGAAAGGAACTATAATAAAGCAAAAAAGCCAATACCTTAGTAGTATACGAACCATCCAATTTAAGCATTGAGCCTGCTGCTGCCACAGCATCTTTAGAAACACCCTTTATCTGAATGTATGGACCAGGGACATCTTGTAGATGATCAACCTCAATTAGAATCTACACAAGGAAAATCAGGGGAAAACGAAGAAAACTTCAGTGGCAAGTTAGAAGCTGATTAACCATAAATAAGCCCAGAGGTGATCATGTCAAACAATCCTCTTCCAGCAGAATAATAACATGGTTTAATTATTTCAATATGCATAGGCAAAAAATTGTAGTATAATAATAAAAATAAACTAAGGTGGTACAACTACATAACTAGCCACAAAGTGATTCTTGTACTTGCTAATGAGATACTATCCGCCAGATACAATCGGAATGCTTCTTGAAAATCTACAAACTTGTGCAAAATTTTACATAAAATTCCACACATTCTCATTTCTCTGAACCCGTGAAAGTCTAAAGTAATCAGTATTTCTTGTGCACCAAAAAAGGGAGCGAAGGTCATTGTTCAGTCTAAGCTTTAGTGAAAACACATGTCTAAACTGGTAATAACCATTCTGCCATTCTGAGTAGTTAGTGGAAGAATATCCTCTGTATCTTGCATCTCTTGATTGTTTTCCAATTTTCCTTCTCACTCCCTAAAACTCTCATTTTTCAATTATATAGCACAGATTTACATCAAACCCCAGTTCTATTATAAAAGAATGATGTTAAAAAATACTTAAAATGATTACCATGAAATCTTCTGCTGCCTAATTGACATTATAGTTGCACACCAAGTTCTACCTTTCCGAGTCACATTAGAATGAATATCAATGTGGTTAACAGTCCAAGAGTTTATCATCATAAATCTGAACTAGGGTTTTAGTGAACATAACCCATTATAAAACTCAGTTGCTAAAACCGAATCTAACATGGTTAGAAGGAATATCAATGTGGTTAACAGTTCAAGAATCCATCATCATAAATTTGAACTAGAGTTCTAGTGAACATAACCCATTATAAAAATTAGTTGTTAAACCGAATTTAATCATTGTGATACTAAGATCAGGCCAGTTTAGGAAAGGGGGGGAACTAGGAGAAACAGGAACAAATTCATTTCAGACTGTAACTTATATCAGCTAATAACCAGAAACATGTATTTTCAGTCAAATCTCGAATGTAAATCATAAGAATCATGTGACCTTTCCATCCTGATAGATGAATGCAGACGCTTCAATGTAAGCAACTGCTTGATACCTGATAGAAAAGTGCTACCAATCAATAACATGTAATACACTGGACAAATTGGAAAAGATACAGAAAGAAGAAATACGCAACATGTGTCTATTCTTTTGTCAGATATAAAACATCCTTAGGTTTGGAATTCTTGTGTCAGTACAAGTGAGGGGTTAGTGCTTAATCTTTTGTATCTAGCTATTGACAATCATATTACACCATTCATAGCCCTAATAGTTACCGATGCTTCTGAGTTTTATCTTCGTTTTTCACCCTAAGTTAACGGATTTTGATTTCTTTGCAAGACAACAGCACCAAAGCACAGTGGGAAAAAAAAAACACCATCCCACATGGCAGGACAAGAACAATATATTGGATTGGGAGCTATTGTTGAGCCCTTACTGTTTCGTTGAATACTTTACTCCCACCAACTTAAGTTCAATAGAAGTGTAGGGTATGTGAAATGCAAACTAGAGCGCTGGACTCTGGTACACAGATTTTACCCTTACTAATGTTTGAAATATATTATCACCTAAACTTTCCTTTAATCTAACTCTGGACAACATCAACAGGAACCATGATGTTACTCTACTACCATTGTTCTTGAAGAATTTGCAGCTCAAACACCACAACTTAATCCATAAAACATTTATGATAATGATGACCTACAAATGGGAATGATTATCTTTTTGTATAGAAACACGGCTTACCCAAGGTTCAGAAGACCGGCAACCGTAGTAATGCTAATATCAAAATCCACTTTAGGCTGAATGATGAAGTTTCCTTCTCTGATAGGCTGGATAGAACAAGACACCATGATATTTAATGAAATAAAATTAAAACTGATACAGCATATATACAAGTGTGAAGATATAAGCAAATAAATGATGGGGAGAAGATAATTTTTTTTCCAACCTCACGTATCAGTAATGCAAATCTGCCTTCACATATTCTGACCCGAATACAATCACTGTCTGTTAATTGACCATTAGAAGGGATCCCAGGAAGCCTCATGTAAATATCGATAAATTTCTGCACTGAACTGCAAAATTTCGCTGGATCAAGAATTGCTAGAATATCTTGATACGCTACCTGTTATTTATTGCTATCTTCAGTAAAAATGTTGAACAAAACCTGGTGACATATTATGATTTACTGATAGAGACAAGCCACTTACTTTTTTGTTACTCTTCAACACAAACAATGAACTCTCCGGAGAAAGCACGGGGTCAAAGTCATTTCGAATTTTAAGCTGCAATTCAATATTAAAAGGTTATATATACCAACCAATTTTCTGAAAGCAACTATCTACTATCTAAAAATAAAAGAATATTGAAAGACAGTAGTGATAGTACTTCTATTAAAAATCTATGTGAGAGCGGAGAGAAAAAGGGATCCCACTTGTATGACATTGTAGAGGGAATGTCACATGACATTGCCCAACCACAATGTGACACACAACTTATTTTTTCTTTTCTTCTCTCTCTTTCACAGGGCTTTTTTGTTTTTTGTTTTTATTTTAAAGTGTGAAAGCCACGTGTCACATTGTGGTTGGGCAATGTCATGTGTCATTCTCGCCACAATGTCACACAGACACAAGTGGAATCCGAGAAAAAAGAAAGGACTATCAAAATTAACTAAAATCACCAAGTTCTATATTATTGTTCCTGTGTCGGTAATCATGCATGAAAACTTTTGCCACCAAAATATATTTCAAGATTTGCAGAATCCCATTATTGTCATAGTGTAATAGTTAGAGAGCATTATAAAATGAAAAAAATGTGCAGTGCTTCTTGTTTACATATGGAAGTCATTAAATGGTTCAAACTAAAATCTGAAATAATCAAAACTATTGAAACCGTAACTTCCTGAGCAGCTTTATAATATGGAGGTTAAGAAAAGCACACTATCCACTAACATGTGCATGAACAAGATGCGGTTCAATAAGCTGCTGGAACATAGGAAACACTGTCATCATGATCTCATTTTGGGAAATAAAGCATCCCACTCTACTCTTATCCCTTTGAACTCGTGAAATCAAATGCGAATGAACACCTCCTACCTGTTTCAAATAAGAAAACAAGTTATTCCATAGGCTTTCTTTGCTACAGATAAAAATAAATAAATGAAATAGAATAAGGCTTCAAAGATGGATGATAACTCATTCTTACAACAGCAATCCACAAGTCAAGGGACATTCGGATATCAGGATGCAAAGCATAGACACCTTCAAATATAATCTGGTCAAAATTAGGAACAAACACTCAAGAACTAGAATGAACAAATAGGAAAAATAACTAACTAGCATAACATGACTAGCAACTACATTAGGAAGTATGCATACAGACAAATTAAGATGCATCAGATGCTAAATTTTGTTATTGTGCACATATGTACTTCATTTTCTGATGCTCTTGAGTGCGACAAAAGAGGAAACAGGTAAAACGTGGGTCAGGACTCTGGACAACTTTCGGATATGAAGTGTAAATGGTGTAGCGTTCCTTTGTGGAACAAATTGATCAGTAAATTCCTTTCCTAAACTGATCGTTATACACCCTTCTGCAGTGTGATCTGGGATTTCAACAAGTACACTATACTGCAGTTAATATCCTCAGTGTCACTGAATTCCTACGGCAGACCAATAGTGATTATGATTCTAAGTCACAGTTTTAGCAAAGTGGCATGGCCTGAATGCTAAGGAAGTAGGAAGGGTTAAGCTCTAACACCACTTGTCAACTTTTGTGCAGCTATTGGCATGGTAATTTTAAAGAAGTGCACAGGTCAAACATGGTCTACAGCTTTTAAGTTTCAGGGGAACAATTAATGACTCACTACTCCACAATCTTCAGAAACTTCAAGTTCCTTGAAGCCACTCTGAGCACCACTTTCCAAGTCAAATATAGGTACTTTTGTTCTTCGGCCATTTCTTATGTCATCAATATTCTGCAAGGGATTCAAGAATAAGAATGTCAAATAATCCACAAGTACAGTGGCCAAAAAGTGCCCAGAAACTTTGACTGACCAAGCATTTAAGTCAATGAAATTTACCATTGTGTTTTCAGGTGAATAGAGTTATTACCGTCATCTTAATTGAGAAAAAAAATGGTGAAAACAAATAATTAAAGAAGTTTGCAACGCAAAACAATTGCTATTTTAACTGCGTTGAAGATACAATTGGGAAACAAGTCGTTACCGATAAACTCTACAGCCAAAACTAATTAAAGGGTCAAATAATAGATGGCTTAACGGCACTAAATCAGCTATGATCATTATTAAAAACACCTACACTAGAAAAGTTTTACAACAAAAATAATGAGAAAGGTTCAGGCTAGATTCTATGGGATTGAGTTGGACCTGACTCCCAAATTATACAATGGTACCATAGCTTATTGGGCCAAGATATTTGTTATTTCACCCACATTTATCCACACTTCAGATGATCAATCCTAAGACGTAAGGGGGTGTTGAGATCCTTGTTATTCCACCCCATAGATCCACACTTCAGATTCCAATCCTGAGTGTGATCGGGTGTTGAGATCCTAGTATCAACCGGAGATATGGCATAAGTAGTGCTTGTAAGACTGGTCCTCACATTATAAGCCAGTTTTTTGGGGTTAAGTTAAGCCTAATACCCAAATTCTAAGCAAAATAAATCCATTTATACACAGATACTTCAAGTACTCGTGAAGTTAGGTTGCTATATCAAGGGAAGTGCAAGTGACATCAATTTATTATAACAATTAAGTTGAGTAACCCAAAAAATTGTATTATAACTATTCGATTACTGTACCTTTGATAGCAAAGATAAATCAAGTGAGTTGAAATCATCATATTTAAAATCCTTTACTTGTTTGTAATAACTTTCTAGGGAAACTATTTCACAACCAATGATATTTGCCATTTTATGAGCCAAACTTGTCTTCCCACACCCACTTGGACCACCTGAAAAGCATAACTTTCCAAGGATCAGTCATTTCTCATAACTAAAGCTATTATAGGCATGCTTTCAATGAAAATAACTGGTTAAACAAAATTCAACCCACTGTTGTACAAAGAATTTGATTCATTATTCTTGAGTGTAGGATAACCTCAATATGTATTTTCCTTCTCATAGTCATGTCTCATTCTCGTTTAGTAACACATGTATTCTGGTCTACCGTGTCAAAGTAAATCCATATTTTCTCCTCTTTAATTACTTGTTCTTGTTCAATCAAAGAAGTTTTTATTTCAATCAAATCCATGTCATGAATGATAAAATGAGCGTCTCCTTGATTGTGTTTCAAACTTTTTTAAAGATTGAACTTACACAAGCATGTATGAGCGCCAAAATCAAACAAAAAACATCTCAAGCTATAATGTCCTGAACAACAATTATGTTAGCAGGAAGGCAAGTGAGTAAAGCCAGCTCATGAGCATCTTGCAACTGGGCTCGTTAACAGCTAAATGAGCAAAAAATAATAATTGTTCGTTTATAAATTAACTGAGGGTGAGCTTTGACATGTTCCACTTGTTAGCTTGTGAGCAGGCATAATATATAAATATATACACATTGTTAAATAACAAGAAAAATACTTTCATATAATATATATTAGCATTTGCATAGTTGATTACTTTTTAATTGAATAAATGAAAAAAAAAGATTACTAAATTACAATTGTAAGCTTGACACATTCTGCATAAAATATTACATTACGCCCGGTGAACCAAGCTTGAACTCAGCTAAACTCACATTCAGTCCTATCAGCAAACATCGGAAGAACTGACTTGGTATCTTCAATAAAATATACTGCCTGAATTGTTCATTAATTACTTATCAATTTTAGTAACTCAAGTTATGACCTATTTATAAGGGCTCTACCTTAAATGACATTCCACTCTTTCTGAAATACCTCCTATCATTCATATAGATATATTATTTCATTTGCTGTTAGATTTATCTTCTTAGCCAACCCTTCTTAGTGGGATAAGGCTTGGTTGTTGTTGTTAGATTTGTCTTCTTATACACATTTAGCTACTTTTGTACACACGGTTCTATGTGGTAGAGCAAGACAGCAATGTGCAGGCAGTCTGCATGGTAAATATGGAGAAGCACACAAAAAGGAAGAGCAGGTATGAGGAAAGATTCATATTATTACCAATTCCAACAATGACTGGAACCCCTTTATTCTCCAACAAAGCCTGGAACAAAAATAAATAAAATAAGCAGATGGGTTTCAATCAAACAAATAAATATGAATTACTTATGGAATTGCAATCTTAAAAAAATGAGGTCCAACAGAAATTTCCAAGCTTCTCCTTCTTACTTGTATTGCTTGAACTGCCAAAAGCAATCCCCTGTCCAGGTCATATGAATCAGGCATTGGAGCAAGCCTAATGGTGTCCCTGAAAGATGAGGGATCTGTGGTTGCTTCATGAGAGAAGTCTCGATAGAAAGGAAATCATATACAGACATACAGGAAAATATTACCACAAATATCAGAAAAGGTTTAGGATATGTTCTCCAATTCAAGGAAAAATACCTAAGACTGTGTTGTCAATATGGGAGGAATCTGGAGATGTGAAATGCCATGTAGCCACAAAAGGTTCTATTTTTGATTTTTTCGGGGATCGGGTCCATGGCTGAGATAAATCCTCAAGCCCAGTTACAAGGTTAGGGGTGACACGAATTGGCTTTGGTGCAACAACTGCTGTTTCTTGACTGCCAGCCACAGCTCTATTAGGCACAAGTGGCGGTGTACTAAGACGGGGTACACCTGCAAACAAAAGTTAGTAGAAGCAACAATTGCACTGTTCACTGACAAATACAAGTCAGGGAAACAAATTGAAATTGTTCTTGTTATTATACTCATGATTAAATTAAACATTGGATAGACAATTTAAGTAACTGAAACTAATTGAAAAAAATTTATCCACAAAACAATATTATCCTATTGCAGCAGTCATCACTGATCACCACATATAAGAAAAAAGAGTATCAAACAACAAGAAAAATAACTAAATTAACTGAATATGAAAAGACTGAGAGGAGTACGCATCCAAATCCATACCTTTTCTCTCAAGAATCATTTCAAGATATGATTTAGTAATCCAAGGTCCATCAATACCCATCCTCAATGCTTCTTTTCCAACAGTCTGCAGTTTTTTTTTTACGGTTCCTCACATAAGTAAACCACTAGCCTAAAATGCTGTTTATTATAAAAATTAAAGAAAATAAAACATTCACGCTTGGTAAGCTTTTCGTAAAATAATCTTTTAAGGAAAAAGAATAGTCTGGAGAAAATATTTTCTTTCAATCTTTTGGATAAGTAATCAGGGTTAGCAGCAAGCATAAAACATGGAAAACCTCTAGTCAAAAATGCTATTCTATGAAGAACTAAAGAAAATATTACATTCATGTTCTGTAAGGACTAAGGAAAACTTTTTATAAAAGAATTTGTTGAGGATATAAAAGTGAGGGGGGAAAAAAACTTCCCAAAAACTAGGAATACACAACTAAAACAGAAAACAGAAAATAAAACTCGAATGAGCAAAACAAAATAGAGTTGGTCCTCACTCATGATTATCAGATTAAAGATGTAATTTATGCTGTTACAAACTCTGCCAACACTAATATTAAATTGAAAGTCACTAGTTGAAACTTAAACAAATTTGAAACAGCCCAGGACTATGAACATTGATAATGAACACACTAGGAAGTATAAATCTATGCAATCAACTAAGAATTGACTTTTCAGAGATATGTGCAAAATGTCATAATAATTAAAAACTATCACAGTGATATGTGCAAAAGAAAGAAGGTAATAAAGAAATAGTTTATCCTAAAATAGTGTTATTTACAACCAAATTTTAACACATTACTGTAAAAAAAAACTGATAGGGTGTCAGAGATGATGGAGAGATGAATATTTCTGGAGTCGGAATGATCATCAACTTGACAGAAATTTCTTGGCCACTAAATAGGCACATCAACGTTGAAACCTCCAAAACCATATTTGCAAGCTTCAAATAGCAGAAAATTATTGTAGACCAAAATATTTGAAATTGAAACTAAGGTTGGTGTGTATAGAGCCAAGGAGAATTCATCACCTCCATTGAGGATTTCCAAATTTTGGGAAACTCAATAACAAAACAGTGACAGGATTGCTCACAAAGGATGACTCTATTCTAATACTATGTTAAAATTATAAAGGAAGGGGAATAGGAGTGATAGAGACTCGAAATAAAAGGTATTAAATAGATATGGAGTATTATGATGTGACACAAAATACAAAGCATTTAAACTGATTTATACTAATACTAAACTGTTACACAAATAAGGAAACAACAGGAAATATGATAAAATATGGAAACCACTCCTACGAGGTCGTCTAATGTTGTCTAAAATAATCTAAGATACTATAAAAGATCTTTTAGATATTTTAACAAATATTGTATCATTTTTAACACTATCTGCATAAAATCAACATGGCGAGGCACCAAAAAGTGAAGAATATGTGTAGTCAGAAAGATTTTATGGAAAAGGAACATAATTTAGAGTCATAAGAAAAAGTCCATACCTTCCTATCAGTTCCTCTCATGACTATGAATGTCTCACCAAGAACATCAATGGTTTCAAACGACATTGAAACCTTGCCATAATTGACAGTTGTGGATGCACGTTTATAGCTAACCACAACAATGTACCCAAGAGCCAGCAACCCACCCAATGTCATTCGTCCAACCTGTTCCAACACTACAATAATGAATGGCAAACAAAATCTGGTAAAGAGAAGAATGGGCTCATTTTTTCTCAATGGACAACAGGACAAGTTCAACGGAACGAAATTTTTTAAATGGCTAACCAAGGAATATTAGAAGTCTACAAAGTGTTCAACACAGGAACTAAGACAATACAGCATATTTTAGCAAAGCTTAACAACAAAAAACACCATATGAACAAAGACTCCAGAAAACCATTTAATTCTGGCTTTCGAACTCCTGAATTCATGTATACCATCCTGACAAAAAACATAACCTCACATACTTCAATAGTATACAATGATCTTTCTCTTGTTCCCGTCGCACAAACTGCAGTTTCTCTCATAATACAAATTGATATATATATCGACAATGATTGGTTCTATTCCCTATTTAGTAATACCAGTAAATAGTGATAATACCTCTTGAAGCTCCTGTTAGACTTATCATTATCATTATTATTATTATTATTATTATTATTATTATTAGGCAAGAACAGTCGGTTATTATGTTTTAGTCAGCAGTTATGTAATTAGACTGGCAGTTATCTATTAGACAGATTTTAAATGAATATGAAACAGAAGGAAGAAAACGGTAGGCATTTCATTTGGGACAGGATATTGGTTGGGAGAGACAAAGCTCTCGAATTTTTGGAGGGAGAGACAAAAGACTCTCGAAATCCTTGGGAACCCATTGTGTAATTCTATTCGATAATCAATACAAGTTATTTTATTATATTTCTATGTTTGGTACCGGTTTCTATCAGCTCCCTTCCAAGCCAAAAATGAATATAGGAATATTATAAGGTTTTCCATTGTCAAAAGAAATCCCAAAGTCCATATTTTGCTATATTCTCAGGTTTAACCCGAAATCAAACAGTCTGATATTACATGTATGACAGAAAAGGAAACAATAAATAACTTAGGCCATTACACTGTTAACTTTCATCCAATGATGAAGCTAGCCAAAATTATTATATTGACGGGTGCAATCTAGGGAGAACGCTAACTTGTGTCTTTTGAAGTTCCAGCTCCCTAGCCTTATTGCTATAGATAACATCTACGTTTTGGATGTCGCTCATGAGCAGAGGGAAGATGATTGACAGTCAACTGCTAACCTTTTTGCGTGGCGTGTTAAGATTGGGGGCATATTTACAACTTCCGCAGACCCCAAAATTCATTTAAGCATGGAGGGGGGGAAAACAACCATGCCACGTTTTTGTTTAATAAATAGTTTTGTTGCAATCAGCAGGTTAAAACTTGAAGAAAGGTACAGTCTTTTGGTTATATATCCTTCAACTAAATGCTGAACATATGAGGTACACCACATTCATGTTGTTTAATATAGTTCTGTTATCAGAAAAAGAAAATGATTAAGATGAAAAATGAATTGAAAATACTCATACCTCAAACTCAGCTTTCGGCCTGATAATGAAATTTTTGTCAACAATCCTTTGGTCACCAAGGGATAAATAATACCTAATTCCAGACTGCCGCACTTTGATCCAATCATTTACCCCTGCTTCTTCACTAGCCGAAGGTGGTCTAAGGTACATTTCAATAAAACTGAAAGCAAGACAAGTTTTTAGTGAATATATTTAAAAATTTCTAGTGATTACCAAACTCATTTTCTTCCTAAAGTAAAATACTAACTTATCTGTTTGAGCTTGATTTCCTTGAAAGGAAGAACCTGGATGTCCATCTGAAGACTGTCACAATTTAAAATATAGTAAAAAGCTTGAATTTCCCCCCGCAAAATTCCAAAAAACAAATAAGTAAATAAAAAATCAGACAATGAAGTTATTAAAAAAAAAAGTATACTGCATTGAGTTAGAAGAATAATAGAAGAAAAGACCTGATAGGAAAATTAATATTATACACTGTTCTCAAAACACAAAGGTAATGGCAAATAATAAACAGTAAAAGGGTATGCAGAACATAAATAATCCATGCTCACTTTATATTAACCACTACCAGAGAAACGAACTCCGAGTTAGAACTTCATTCCCCACCAATCTCTTATTCTAATAACCCATATTCAAATGTCCACTAGCTTAATTTGGTCCAGCTATTGATAAAGTAAGGAAAAAATGCCAAGCAAATTCATAAGGTTCCATTCCCACTATTCTAAAATAAATATGATGCAAGGTTAAGAGGTGAAAAACACATGATTTGCGTGGAACAGATTAATATAATAAGTTCATAAATAATTACCACTGTTCTCTTTGCCATCCATATATTGGTTTTATTGCTTTGGTGTGTTTAAAGAAGCGATGCATTGAGTCAGAAAATTGTTTTCTTATTATTAGTAGTTTGGTTCTGTAAAGTAAGGCAATCAAACCCAAGGTTTCAAGCCTGAAGAATCTTTAGGTATGAAACCTGGTGTACCAGATGGGGTTCCAAGTTAAGGAAGAAGACTAACTTCAAAAGCGAAAATCATGTAGCTAAAAGACTTCCGATAGTCAAGGAAAGGATAAAATAAAAAAAATAAAAATAAAAAAACTGGGGACTGCAGAGAAAACCTAGCAAACATAAACATAACAAATCAAAAACGATAAATCAGAAAAATAAATTCACATACAAAAAGACAGACATCAGTACTAAATTATAGATGATGGAAGCACCTTGCTTCTGCATTTAACCTTGTAGATTGCCTCTCTAAATGATGACACAAAGCTGTTGTTAATTCTGATCTGCCAAAAGAAGGCAGAGGAATTAAAAATGTTAGCTGCGAAATTTGGACATGAGAATAAGAAAGCAACCAACCTGTGCATGATGAAGATCTGACTCAATGTGCTTCCTAAATAATGGGAAAATGCTATCTATAAGGTAATCCAGTGAACAAGAATCTCCGATGTCATAGCGAACTTTAGAAAGTAGGCTAAAATGAACCCCACCAACCTGATTTATAAAAAAATATATGTTCTGTATTATCTTGAAACATATGAGCAACTGGTAGCATAGCAAAAGCCATAAAATACAGTACTACAAAAAATTACCACTGCAACACGAATATCCAGTAAAGACCGCAGTTTTGCATGCAATGCATATGTACCATCAACTATTACCTGAAACAAATAGTGTTAAAAGAATTTAAAAAAAAAAAAAGCACAGAACTCCTTCGAAAGTATAATTAGCTCAACTTACCACCCCAGATGAAGCACTCATAATTTTTTTATAGCCAACACGTCTCTTTTGCTGATAGTCAAACTCTGGAATTAATGTATCATCGCCTTTTGTCAAATCCTAATTGCAGCATAGAAGCCAGTTAAAATAAATGATAAATCAGCTGCTACTAATCCCTTCTAATTTTACATATCATTTTCTCTTAGGATTTTGTTAGAGCTAGTAAAAATCATATCACAGGATCCAAGAAGACGGCATTGCCAATATAACTTATAAAGCTCGAGAAGGCCAAAAATTAAAGGTATAAATTTAAAGGGTTAGTCATTATCAGCCTTGGAAACCGATGAACGCATAAACCGTGCTAATTAAGAAGAGGTCTGACCAGCATTTTAGACATAGTAAAACAAAATATAAGCAATTGCAAACCTCAAGATTCTTGATCAAGGTACCAAAATCTATAGAATCCAGAACGTTCCCTTCATCAACTCCATCACAATAATTCTCCATTGATATCACAGTACAACCAAAAACAGATGCCACCTTTTCTGTTAAGCTTCAAGAGCCACGAAACAGAGAGAAAAAATTAAGAGAAAAACCAAGGCAACAACACACACCTTTCTTCAACAAACCACATCCAAACCAAAATAATAAATAAATAGACACCAATATCAATACCTTACCTTGTTTTACCAGAACCGCTCGGACCACCAATGCCAACTGTAACAAGGCCATCCTTTTTCTCTCGGAGTTCTTGGATAGATTTCACCAATAAATAATATCCATGATCAAAAGACTGCACAATTTAATTCACAATTTAGCTCTAACTATCTCAAATTCCATGGATCATGCCAATTAAGCACGCAAAAGTTCAATATACATGAATAGCAATCCCACTCTATCTACAAAATATATATTTCGCCAAAATAATTAGCAATACTACTCTATAGCCATTTTATTCATATTTTTAGCTATAATTAGTAACACTCGAGGTGCTAGTTCGGTGGTCCTAGCATTGTAACTTCAAAGTGCAGAGTTCAAATCTCCTCGAGAACGATTGTAAAATGGTCATTAATTTCACTTATTAATAAAAATTTCCATCTTCCCTTATTTTTTATTAAAAAAATTATAATTAGCATAAATTTCATGGATCATGACATTTAAGTGCGCCAAAACTCATTTACATGAACATCAATACCACTCTATCTACAAAATATAAATTTCGTCAAAATAATTAACAACACTACCTCTCTCTCATTCACACTCACAAACAATACAAAATTACAACTTAACTGTGAACTCTATAGCACCGAAACTTCTGATGGAAAGTGTGTCCATTTTCTGTGATTATGTTCAATTAATTCTTTTTTTTTTTTTCAAATTTTCACCGGCGTCAACGTGTCGGTGTCAGTGTGTTTACGGTGTTTGTTTTTTATAGATTGTGAACTGAACTTCAAAAATGAAATCAATTATACTACTCAGCTATCAGATGCGCTCATCAACAAGTAAAATTATCAAGCATTTAACTACACAACCTATAAAATTAAATTTCTAGCCCTAAAATTGAAGAAATGAAGAAAAAACACGCACAAAATTCAAAATTCATCTGAATTGCAAGCAAATTGCATCGTATAATCAAGAAATGAGAATGATCGAATACGAAAACGGAAGAAAAAGTTGATGCATGTTTTATATATATACCACATGAAGAGGAAGAGATTGAAGAATCGACGAAGAAGAAGTTGAAGGTTGTTGCTGAAAGTAATCGCGTCCACCTTCATGGAAAACACGCTGAACAACTTCATCATCCATTTTCACCGATCAACACTACCACTTCTGATTCTTTTGTGGTGGCGATGGTGAGAGAGGAATCTTGTGTGGAGTGTGATGTGAAATGGAAATTGAAAATACAATGACTTGTTTTTACTTTTTTTGTGGTTGGTAAGAGAATATATATAGTAATTATATATTTCGAATTTCAGATTTTGGGTTGAAATTGAAAGAGAATGCGTGTCTGTTTTTCTCACCCAGTTTCCCCACTTCTTCTCCACGTCTTTTGCTCATTCTAGTTTGTTTTTTTTTTTTTTTTACATTACACTATTTTTTATCTTTTATTCTTTTGCATTAAGAAAGTAGTTGTATTGTTATGCTAGCTATTGAATTCAAGTGGATAATGAGCTTATAGAATGAATTGAGAAATTGCGTTTGATTTTTAATATGAACAATTTTTTTCATGAATTAGTGTATTGTTATTGCAACTCAGTTAGAAGTATATTTTTATTGATTTAACAAGAGGTTTTGTTAAAAAAAAAAAACTAGAGGGTTATATGTTTGAACTCAATTTTAAAAAAAGTAGCAGTGTGTTTTTGTGTGTAATATGTACCTTTTTTAAAATTTTAAAGTCTTCTGTGTTATAGTTGTTGGAACAAAATTGGTCTGTACAATTCCTTTAAGGTTTTGATGATAACATAGTATTAAAGAACAATTGGATATGCTAATATATGTTCAAGTGTGAAGGACATAGATTAAAACTTAACAAGGTTTAAACATGTATAAGAGCATCAGAAACACAAGAGAAGTTCAAAGACTATGGTAGAAGATCTGAAAAAAGGTCAACTAGAAGTCAACGTCTTGGATCACGAGAAAGGATGCTACTCAGAAGCTGGAGATCTACATCAGACTCTAAAGTACCGAAGATCTTGAGGGACCCAGACTCCATGTCATATTTGTCATCTTCTGTAGCTGTCTTTATCAAAGTCTGATAGTATAGTTTGTCCTCTTAAGTCCAGTTTCAGCGAAGGAATTTCATATGTCTAATCAACAGAATTATTCATACCAGGTAAAGACCCAACATCATTGAATTGAATCTGCTTAACGACTCTTAATGTGTTGGTACTCTTCTCCAACGTCTCTCAAATCCTTGCATATGTAAGGAGTTGAAGACTTGAAAAACAACAAGACTCTGTCAATTTTAATTGTGTTCTTACTCTGTCAAATCAAAAAATGCATAAAACACTTGAGAATTTCTTATCAAAGTTTGTATCTTAGAAATTCTAAGTTTTAGAGTATGTTCTGAATTGTGTTGTTTACACCTCTGATTGTTTATCAAGTGTAAGAACAAATCTTATTTATTTGTAAACCTTTAGAAGTCCCTTGTTTGTGTGCTTGAGCACTGGAAGTCTATTTCAGTTGTGATTGAGCATTGAAAGTCTCTTGGAAGTGTCCTTGAGCAATTGTAATCTAGTGTGATTATAGTAATCTCTTGGAAGTGCAAGGGGACTGGACTACTCCTGGTTTGTAGGATGAACTGGTATAAATTGTTCTGTGTCTGCTTTTCTCTCTCTCTCTCTCTCTCTCTCTCTCTCTCTCTCTCTCTCTCTCTTTATATATATATATATATATATATTTGTGTTTGTTATATCCGCTGCAAACAGACTCTGAGCTCATCAAACTCTCACAAGTTCTAAAACACTTAGAAAAGTTTTGAAAAAACCAACACAATTCAACACCCCTTGTGTTTATTTCTCACCTTCAATAGTCCCTCTGTTATAAATTATATGTCATTATAGAAATTTCACATATATTAAGAAATGCAATTAATTTTGTACAGAAAAATGTAATTATGAGTTACTTTACCAAAATATCATTCATTAATGGTATGGAAAACATAAATTAAAAGATTTTGGAAAAAAATAAAGTAATAAATAGTAAATGCATAATGGAAAAATAAACATTAATAATTGATTGATTTGTAAAATGATATATTATTTGGAACAATTTTTTTTTTATAGAATGACATATAATCTGGAACATATAGAGTTTAGATGAAAAGTTAAAATAACAATCTTCAATTTATTTTGGCGTTTTAGCCAAGAGGCAAATGAATGTAATTACTTTCAACTTTAATTATCTCTTAGAGTGTGTTTGGACGAGAGAATGTTTTGTGGTAATGTAATCTTTTGAGGGAATTCAAATAATTTTAAGTGAATTCCATTGTTTAGATAATAATATGGAGAGTTTTTAAAATGATGGAAATTTATAAAGTATTTTGTTCAAGTTAAATTTAGAGAATTTCAAATGACACCTAAAAGTTAAGAATTTCAAATTTCTTCATTCTTATAATTTTTCAAAATTTGCATTTTGGTCCTCATTTTTTCTAAAATTTTCATATTGACCCCATAAATTTCCAAAAAAATTGCAAATCGACCCTTATTTTTTGGAAATTACAAATTTACCCCTATTTTTTAAAATTATAAATTGACCCCTCAAAATTTTTGAAATTTGCAAATTGACTCCAAATTTCAATTTTCATATTTGGCCAAAAAAATTAAAATTTATAAAAGTTGTCAAAAAATGATGGCAATGAAATTTTTTATTACTCCATCGAAACAATAATATTTAGAAATGAAGGCAATTTAATTTAATCATTTAAATTGTCTAGAATTTTAAATTCTTTAAAATTTATCGATTATTTCATCCAAACATACTCTTAAGGCTCGGTTAAAAATGGTGGAAAGTGGTGGAACAGAATGGAATGGAGTGGGATATAATCAGATTTCATTGTTTGGTATTGTTAAAAATGAATGGAATGAAATGGAGTGTGATGAAATCCATTCCATCCAATACCACTCATTTATCCAATTTTTAATTCCCCCTATTTGGGGTGTATGCAACGGAATGGAATACATTGATAATGTAATTACAATCTTGTCCCTATTTTCTATTTCGCAATAGAAAAAAATTAGTTTCTTATTCATTGCTATCTATTCATCGTACCTTCTTTCCGTCATACAATCTTGGCTTTGACTTTTCCCGTGCTTAAGATTTTTTTAAGTCTAATTTTAGGGGTCTTGTTAAGTGTTCCAGTTGTCTTTTGTCTTGCAGTACTTTGTTGTAGTAGTTTCAGCGATGTGTGTTCCTATTTGAATTTTTTGGAGATTGGTTCTATGTCATTAAAACAATTACGCATTTGTTGTAGCCTTCTAATGGTTACTATGAACATATGCATTGAAGAGGTACTAATTTTAAAATAATCACATCTTCCAAATGATGTGAAAATCGAAACTTTGGTCACGCTGAGAAACTTAGCTGAAGCTTGCATGTTGACTGAATTGAGGAGAGGGTTCAACATATTCATATTTTTTAAATAAAGGGTAAAAATGGAATACAAATGTTATAACTCATTTTGTTTTGTCCACTTTCCAAACAATAGAGTGGAAAATTAGTTCTGTTCCGTCTTAAAATACCCAAACAATAGAATGAAATGTTTATTTGATTATGTTATTTCTATAATATTTCTACAGTAAAAAAACCATCGTTGTTATGAATAATATTATTATGGTATGGATGTCCATATTCCCTAAGGCTTTCTATGTTCTTTAACTCCTAGGAGTGAATGCCTATATTCATTGTTATTGGCAATTAGTCTTATGACTCTTCATGTACTTGTAACTTACCACTTTTGTGTCCTATAAATAGGACTTATATGTCAATGTAAAGGACACACTTGTGAAGAGAGTAATACAAAAAAAACTTTCATCTTCATCTTTGATCTTGTGCTTTTACTTTGTTTTATAACACGTTATCAGCACGATGCTCTGACCATTTGAGATTCGATTATTTGGAACATGTAGTTTTATTTGAAAGAAGAACTAGGGCATATAATCCGGTAACACACAGAGTTATTCTTGTGGTAAGCCTTTTGAACCATTTTCTTTCTTTAGTTATATAATTATAATATCAACATTTACATCTCTTTTAGAAAATAACATTTAGATAACCACGACTATGAAGGTTCTAATCTCATTCATATCTATAGTTATATAATTTTTTGTTTTGCACATAAATTTTGTTGAAAAATTTACTTGACTTGTATAATTATCATATATTTTTTTTTGTTCTTGTTAAATTTTAGAAGAATTTAACACTGAAGTTCTTTAACATATAATTATCATATCTTTTTTTTTTTAAATTCCAGAAGAATTCAACAACGAATCATCCCTGAAGGATAGTTCAAACATTGAAGATATTTTATTATATAGTTCTTGAAGAACTATTTTTCCTTTTAATATTAAAGCATCCATGAAGGATTGCTCAAAGAACGAATATATATTTTTTCATTGATTTGAGATATAGTTCTAAAAGAACGAATAATTTAATATCAAGCATTCGTAAAAGATTGCAAAATAAAAATATTGTGATTTTCCTTTGTTATTCTCGATAGAGGTTTGTGGTGAGTTCTTGAAGAACTAGATCTTTGTTAACATCTATTGAATTTATATTTTTATCATGTTAATCTTTTATATTTTTAATAAATTTTTTTATTGAATTTTATTCAGTTAACACATTAGCATGTTTGATATTCTTGATAAATTTTTGAATAATTTAACATCGAGTATCCCTGAAGGGTTGCGCAAAAGAATTGTTCTTGATCATTGTGAGATCATGTATAATTCCTGAGGAACTAAATATATATGAAGATCAAAAGAATTGTCCCTGAAGGATTGCAAACAATCGAATTTTTATCATTGTTTATGAAGGTTTGAGATATATATAGTTCTTGAAGAACTAAATATTTAATATCAAGCATCCTCGAAGGATAGAAAAATCATGACATTCCTTGGTGTTGATAGATTTATGGTTGAAAATAAGATCTATTTTATCTTTGTATTATTATTATTATTATTATTTTTTAAAAAAAAAGTATTGAAGAGTTATACGTTGAGAATGTAATGTAGTTCTCGAATAATTATTTTTTTTTTAGGATCCCTGAAGGATCGCTCAAATGAAGAATTTTCTTGTTCATTGTTTATGAAGATTTGGAATATAGCTCCTGAAGAACTAAAATTTAATATTAAATCATCCTTGAAGGATTGCAAAATTGTGATTTTACTTGCTTATTGTTCATAGAGGTTTGTGGAGTTCTTGACCACAATTCAAATATATAAGATCTATTTGATCGTAGTATAAATTCTATGAAAGAATTAAAGAAAAAAATAAATTATTTATTCCTCTTGAATGTGCTCCTGAAGTAGCAGAATTGAGAAAATAATATAAAAAAAACTTTGAAAGATAAATCACATTTGTGATTGAACATAAGAGTAGTCATTGATTGAAAAGATGAAGTCTCACATGATAAATTAAACTTTATTAGATTGAATCATCTATATTCGTTGTTTCGTATAATTTGTGCTCCGCATATTTATTTATTTATTTATTTATTTGGTAGAATGCTCCACATAATTGCTTTTCAAATGAAATAGTAGGTATTGTGTTTATGAATTTGATATTATTGCTACTATATTGTTTTGAAATGAGAATCTTGTTAGTTTACTGAATAACTATAAATCATATTTGTATTATGGATTCCTTCTAAAAAGTATGTCTATGCTATTTCAAGGTTTCGTTCAAGTATTGCTCCTAGAACTTGGACTCACTAAAGAGTACAATAATTTTATGTATATTTTGTTGGATATTGTTTGTAAATGAATGATTTCTTATGTAAAAGACTATAAAAAAATTGGATGAGTGATAGAAAGAAACTAATTTTATTATTATATTTGGCATTGCAAAAATTATTAAAGGCTCCAGAAGAGTCAATATATTGTTATATGGAGGAATAAAATTACACATTGAGAATGCATTATATTCCTCTAGGTCTCATAGAAATTTATTATCCTTCTAAATGGATATCATATTGAAATAAGAAATAAAGGAGATGTTGAATATCTCTATATTACGAGACATGTTTTGGATAGAAATAAGTGTAGATAAAAAAATTACATGTCTTCATATGGATTGACTACACTTATATTAGTGCAATTGAAACACGGATAATTGTAAAATTGAAATTTACATATCATATTAAATTTATTGTTGGCAAGACCGGTTGGGTTATCACGGATCTATTATGATGCGAAAATAGTTAAAAATTTATACGGACATGTATTGAAGAACCAGAAGATTCTTCAAACCATTAATGTTTGTGTGTTATTACTTTCCAAAGTAAGTTGACAATCTGAGAAAATAAGTCTCTTATATATATTAGGTGATATTTGTGGATGACTACACCGATGAAGTGAATCATTTTGATACCTTATAGCTTGATTTAATAAATCGACTAAATGATCACATATATGTTTATTGTCAACTCACAACCAGAAGTTTGTGAGATTGTTTTCTCAACAAATTTGACTAAGAGCTCAATTTTTTGGAGTTTTCAGGAAGCATTTAATAAGTATCATTTCTCAATTTAAATTGATATTGAACATCGTGTAGTATATGTTCATAAAAAAAATGGTCTTGAAGGTCCATTCTTTAGACGTCTAAAGTTAATTGTATGAATGATACTTATGAGAACATAACTTCTAAATTCTACTTTGGGAACATGTAATCTAGTATGTTGAGATATTGATTCGCATCAAGCCAACACATTATTATGTGTAAGTCCTCCCCTTAATTTATAATTTATTTTAGGTTAACAACCAAATATTTTTCATCTAAGTGAATTTTTGGATGTGTTGTGTATATCACAATTGCTCCAAAATAATGCACTAAGATAAATATTGAAAGAATATTGGGAAAATATATTTGATATGAATCCCCTACTATTATAAATTGTATTGAGCCAACTTCAGTAGGCCGATTATCGATTGATGGATTAGTTTTCCCAATATTAGGGGGAGAGAATAAGCAGCTGAAAATGTGAACCCGGAGTCCAATTGAATGAAAATGTGAACCCGAAGTTCAATTGAATTATTTGAAAGAAAATATTATTATCTCATCTTGATCCTCGAAATATCACTCATTTGCAAAGTTAAACAAATAAAATAGCAGCTGCTAATGCTCCAATCGGTTCCAAATATAAAAATCCTCAAATAAGAAAAGGAGCCAAAATGAAAGATAACCCAAATGAGGATATAGAAACTCTAAAAGAGTCTTCTAACATAATGGATTTTTCAGTTCTAGAAGAACTTATCAGTACCTGAAATTTATGAAATATCGATAAATTATGTCATGAATGAAAGATCTCAATGAAATGAGATGGAACCGAAAAATAAAAGTCAACGTTGACGATGTTTTTACATAAAATATAGCGCTATATTTAAAAATGATAATGAGGATCATGAATCAAAGTCTATTGAGGATTATAGACAATAAAATGATTGACTAAATGGAAAGACGAATTTGAGGCAATATTAAACTAGCTTTGCAAAGCGAATGGTTTTTGGACCAGTAGTCCATACATCTGAAGAAGTGTAAATAAAAGAGAATCATGAAATATTGATATATGAAGTTTGCCTTATTTTCAAGAGTATTGGTGAAAACCTACTATTAATTTTGAAGAGGCGTATCCACCTGAAGTGAATTCAAGTACATTATCATACTTGATTAAGTATAACACCACTTGAAAGCCTCAATCTATCTATATATGAAGTACATGTTACAATATATTTATATGACTCACTTGATATTTTTCTATAAAATTCCCTGAAGGAATCATTTTATCGAGGCATACAATTCATATTATTGAAGAGATTACTTAATCAACTTGAAATATAGAAACATGTTGTATAATATTCTTAGTGAATATTTTCTAAAAGAAAGATATAAAAATGATATCAATTGTCCATTTTGAAATAAACCTGAGAACTTTTGAAGAGTTTTTGAAAGTTGATTTATTAAAGAAAAATATTGAGATGAAATATGTAGAAAGGGTAAATATTTATTTGAGTTGAGTATTTGAAGAGTAACACTTTTGTTAATCAAGAAGTTTATATAACAAGGTGGTAAAATGTTTATATATGGACAAATCTCATTTGTTGTATACTCAAATGGTTGAAAAGTCATTAGATGAAGACAAAGATCGTTTGAAAATTTGAGTAAATTATGAAGAACTAATTGATCTTGAAGTATCATAATGTAGCTCAATTAAAGGACAATAATGTACATACCTTGATGATTATTCATGTTATCATCTATTATTATTTTAGATATGCAGGTTATTTGTCGGATCCTCAATATTAATGTGTTTGATTGAGGTTTATGATTAAACACATAGAAGAAACTTGTGGTTTGTCTTTCAGAAGAACGAGCAACAATCCTTTATGAATATAATACCATATGCATTGTCAATTTGAAAGGATATGATATAAGCAGTCAACAAATTTATTCATGTGATAATATTGCAGACATTTTCACAAAGTCACTCACAAGCATAATTTTTGAACAACTGATGTAAAAGATTGGCCTTCATCGTCTCAGAGATGATTGTTTGGATGAGGGGGAGATATAAATATATCTTGCACTCTTTTTCCCTTCACCATGGGTTTTCCTGGTAAGGTTTTTAACGAGGCAAATATATTGGATATTGTGCTCTTTTTCCTTAACTAAGATTTTTTTTCCCATTGGGTTTTTTCTTAGTAAGGTTTTAATGAGGCATATCCTTCATGGACATCCAAGGGGGAGTGTTATGAATAATATTATTATGGTATGGATGTCCATATTCCCTAAGGCTTTCTATGTTCTTTAACTCCTAGGAGTGAATGCCTATATTCATTGTTATTGGCAATTAGTCTTATGACTCTTCATGTACTTGTAACTTACCACTTTTGTGTCCTATAAATAGGACTTATATGTCAATGTAAAGGACACACTTGTGAAGAGAGTAATACAAAAAAAACTTTCATCTTCATCTTTGATCTTGTGCTTTTACTTTGTTTTATAACAATCGTCAATATATAATATTTCTATAAAATATGTACCTCCCATTCTCTCTTTATTTTTACGCTATGCAATCATAATCGATAGTAAAAGTTTTACATAAGCGATATACAAAGATTAAACTCTATTGATATTGATAGAAGGAAAAAGGAAAAACAATGTTCCAAATCCTTCATACTCTTTTTTCTCTCCCGAGTATGGAAGAGGAATTGGTGATTCAATTCTGACGTTGTTTTCTTGAGTGGGCAGCGTCATTGTTCTACGCCACTGCACTCTTCTCAGATTCTTTGCCTCAATCCCAATGGACAACACCTCCTACACTCGCGCCACTCCAAGGTAATTAATTAATTAATTGTTTCTTCTTAACTCTTCCTCAATTCTCTTCTCACTAACTTTGAAATACTCTTTCTAATTAATAACTCCTTTCCAGTTCTTGTTTATCCTAGCGATTCAACCTTCCATTAGAGTCAAGCTCAGAGTTTTAATATTTTGTGGGCAGTTCTGGCAATGGGCTTTTGATACAAGAAAGAACAAAAGGGCCGAGTGGCTCCGGAAAGGATAAAATTGATGCTCTTGGTAGGCTCCTGTAAGCACTACTTCACCCTCCAATACTCTTTTATTTTCATCTCTTCATTTCTAGCAACAGAATGCTATGACTGAGTTAAACTGTTTTGTGCTTAATTCTTGCACTAAGCAATTCACTCAAATTATGCTTTTGTTTACTATCTGCAGGACGCGAATTTTACGTCATATGTCATCTGGGTTGAAATTGAATATCAGAAGTGATGGTTATGTGAATGTTAATGATTTACTAAACCTGAATTTGAACACATTTGCTAATATTCCTCTACGATCCCACACTATTCATGACATTAGGGAGGTCAGTTGATCTAAAGTTAATACACTTTCTTTTTATCTGCACACATGCTCATCCCGTTTTATATGCTGTTTTTTTTCTGTCTTAATTAGATTCTCGTGTCTCGCTATCTGAGAACCATTTTCATGAAAATATAAAAAATAAAGTCATATTGTTGATATTAGCCAGACTCCAGTATGTTGTTTAGTGTCATTGTAGAAGAGGAAACATTGCATTCAGTTCAATGACACTTTCAACATTGAACAATATTTTACTTGTTTTGCTCCCATAGAAATCTCCTTTCTCACCCCAATCATGAAGATAGAAGATCGGCTCTTTCTACTCGTCTTACTCTTGGATAAATACTCAGACTATGGATTAAAAGATTTACTTTTCCATCCTTTCCACAAGTTTGTATGATTGGCTTAGTATTGTTGTAAATTTTAACCTTGTTCTGCCTGTGCCAATACTTCTTTTGAATAATTATTATTCGTGTTTATATAGCCTCTTTTATCTGTGAATTCAACATGAATGTTATTTTTATTTGTTCGGAACATGTTTATTGTGTGAGAGAGACATATTCTTTACTTGAATCAAGGGAATGGTTACCAAGGGAACTTTCATTCCTTTTGTAATCTGTTTTATTTTGTAAAATTGTTGTGTTGATTAGTAGCATCATAGAAGAGATTTTCTTTCCTAATTTTTGTTGTACTCCTGTCGCTTAACAGGACCTATAGCTTGTGTATGAAGGATATGATAAATACGGAATACAGTTTTCTTCTTTGATATTTGTTTGATCTAGTTATTAATATGAACACTTTTCTGTAATGTTCATTTCATTTTCTCATGAATTTCCTGAAGAAAATAATTTTATTCTAAATTATCTAATGGTTATTCTCAGGCTGTTCGAAAAGATAATAAACAACGTTTCAGCCTCATAGAAGAAAATGGAGAGCTACTAATACGTGCAAACCAAGGCCACACAACCACGGTAAAATATACCTTGTTCATCAAATGTTGACTCATCGAATTTGCCTATTAAGTTATGTATAATGGAAATGATTGAAACTGTACTCTGTAACACATTCAAATGGTAATGCACCTAATTCTTTGTTTAAATTTGCTTTAGTCGTTGTCGTGTTCAGATGCCATCAATGGAAAACACTCTATAACATTTAAGATATGATATTGTTAGTACAGAAAATAACTTATATTTGTGTTAGGCACTCGATGGTTAAGAAAGTGTATGTAAAGTGGCGTAAGAGGGGAAATGAGAATGGCTAACAACTTGGTTGTATAGCTTACATTATAAATAGCTTAGGAAACAGAGTTAATAGGCATTTAAAGAGTAAATCATTCTGTTAAGAGAGAAAAGGTGCCTCGAATACACCTTGTGATTGCTCCCATTCCCTGAAGGGTTCAGTCCCTATTCTCATATTCTGTTCTTCTTTATTTCCTTCATGTAACAGTTGATTCGATCAACTCGTCAAGTAGTTAACATGTTATAGTTGTTCCTTATCTTTATGCCGTTGCACCGGCAAGATTGATGGAGGTACAAGACCAAATGAGTTTAAAGAAAAGCCTACTTGAAAACTGACAAATGTTGATGCTAAGTATTTTTTTTTTTTGATGAATTGAGATAAGTTGTAATATGGAGGGCGTTTCAGGGTGCTTTTAGTTTTATGACAATGGTGAAATCGATCAGCGGGTGCCTGACAAAATATTGGAGATGGAGAGGGTACAAAGTGGAAGTGGGGATTATGTTCTGATGTTCGTCCAATATTTTTGCTGGTATCGGAGATTGGTCAAGGGAAATGATAGATAAAAGAAATGCCTTCAAATTTCCTGGCTACAATTTAGTAGTTTAAATGATATCAATATAAGATATATGTGATACATTTGAAGCGGATAGATCATTGTTCTGCTTTGCTTTGCTATGAGAGAGGTGGTAGAAAAGTAGAAATTGAATCTGTGATTCTGTGAACACAGGAGAAGAACCTTGTCAGGGCCACTCACCATTGCGCCAGAGGCCTATTGGCAGATAATAATTCCTCTTTGCTTCTGATGTACCGGATCTAGCTCCAGTCATGACATTACGATAATACTTACTGCCTGTTACTTTGTCCTTCAATAGATCTTGTGTCTAGATGCATATAAAAAGCTTAAAAACATTATTTGAATTAATATAGATAAACTCTTTGAAATGTCTTGTGTCAACACATAAGGTTCGATAAAAGAAAAAGTTGCAATCAAACTTCTGGAAGACATTATGTGGAGAATAAGTGTTGAAATTTGGGGCCTAACTCATCCTTACAAAACCGGCTTGTAAGGTGAGGAGTGCCTCCTCTTTATAAACTCTTCTCAAGTGTACTATCTATCCGATGTGGGACTAAATCCACCCCCTCAAAGTCAACACAATGAAGGTGTTGGAGGCTGCAATGAAGGCTAACCAAAGGTCGCAATTTAGGCGACTAGGGGCGGACCGCAATTAAGGCGGAATTTCCAACAATAAGTTATCAATCGTGTCTTCTATGGATTGAGCTAAACCATCTTTTGCTATTGTCTGTATATTGCCCTTGGTGGAAGATATTTTTAAAATTAACTTAGTAAAGTGAATGGAAAACGTTTTGGTGTCTACCTTTTGTGCTTTATCAGATTTGTCACTATTACTATATGTTTATAATGGCTAGTCTTATTGCATAAGTATCAGGTTAATGTTCTCGCTTATGTTGAGCATTTGGTTGTGAATTATTCAATAGACTTTGACTTGATTTGCAGGCTGTTGAAACTGAAAGCTTATTGAAACCAATCCTTTCAGCTGAAGAATTACCAGGTGCATAATTATTGAATTGTGTTGCCATAGAGTATAGACTTCATTCATGGTTAACATGATACTTAGCAACATATTAACCACTAAGTTATATACATATTTGCGACTACAAATTATCTTTTGAATAGTCGATATGTTGGCATATATTAGGTTTACCATAACACACTTCTATAACGACTGAAGAGCTGTATGCTGTCCTTACAAATCATATTCTGTTGAAAATAATTCAATATATATTGCTATTTGATTTGTTTCATATCTTGATTTTTCCACAATATGCAGTTTGTGTGCATGGAACATATAAAAGGAACTTGGACTCGATTCTAGCATCTGGTCTGAAACGCATGAAGAGATTACATGTTCATTTCTCCCGTGGTTTACCAACAGATGGAGAAGTAATAAGTGGTAATGTCATATATTATTGAAAGAATCTTATTTGCCTATCGAAAAGTTTAGATCTGGATATATTTTGTCTCATTATGGTTAGGCAAGTTGATTTCCTTTCTTGAATATTAAGGATAGCGGTCGGGTTCAAAATACAGAAGGATTAATGAAAAAATGAAGCCTATTGTGAATCCGTGATTGATAATCTAGCTTTGAACCGAACGTGGAATCCCAATGAAAATTTTCCTGTTTCTGTTGCTTTCTACTTAAGGCCTGGATAGTAGAAATAGTGAACTTATTGCGTAGGAAAGGTTCAAAAGATTCAAATAATAATAGTCAATCATCCATAATTTTAATGTGGGAGTAGCTAAGTTATTAGTTAGTAACTCAGAACCAAATACATCATGTATAATTGATGTAACAAGTGTCAATAACCCATCTTTTCTCTGCAAGTGATTTGATCTATTTATAGATGATTGTTGCAATTTAGCAATTGGTGCCCCTTTATTCCTTCATAACTTATCTGTTGGTAGATGGAGACCTTTGAAATTTGCTAGTGAGAAGTTTTGTGTAGTCTGAAATTTGTTTAAGAATATTAAATTTCTTGCACGGGACAATAAGATGGTCTTATCTTATTGTTTAATATGTAGCTGCCTAATTTCTTTTCTATTTCTTTTTTGTTCCCAGGTATGAGACGAGATGTCAACGTACTGATCTTTCTTGATGTTAGAAAATCTTTGGAGGGTATGATAATATTCTAAACATGTTCTGAATGTGAAACCATTTCATATTTTAGTCCCCAATAAGATACTAGTGAGGAGTAAAACCATTTTTTTTTGTTAAATCTGGAATTAAAACTAATAAAACTTTTATAAGAATCAAAATCAAGACTCTAAGGCAGCCCAAGTGTTTGAGCTGCGAGTTTGGGACATCTGAAAGAGGTTCAGAGTTTAATCTCTCGCTACTAACGTAACATGCTAACGATCAAAACGTAACATTTGTCTGCATATAAAACATTCAAATTAAGTTTTTGTCTATTTTATAAGAATAAAAAACATATTTAAACTATTTGTACAGAGAAACATATTTTAAACCAAAAATCTACTCCAAACAATACTATTGACTTGTGTATTGCTTCTTTCTATTATGTTTCATCCCATTTCAGAAGGTATGAAGCTATACATTTCTGAAAACAAGGTGATCTTGACGGAAGGTTTTGATGGTGTTGTTCCATCCAAGTATTTCCAGAAGATAGAATCGTGGCCTGGAAGACAGCCTATTCCTTTTTAAAATCTATGGCATTTTTTGTTTTTACTTATGTAAGGATATTCCAAGGGGAGGATTTCTAAATCATTGTGTATAGCTATCGCAAATTTTTCACAAACTTCAATTCAAGTTATTATTAGATTAAACTCACTTGAGCCCCTACTTATTTAATGATCTAGATGAGCTTACTTTGGATTGGCACAATAATTTGTATTGATATATGTATGTACAAAAATCAGAACTATCTTCTTATTTGTTTATTTAATATTATTGTTGTTGGCTAAACAACCTAGTGGCTAGAATCTCAGACCTTAAATATGAATCAAACCTTTAAAATCAATATGTGTGTGTGTGCTCTTTCAAAAATAATAAACAATTAATGAACACCCACCTAAAATCAAACATTTCTACAGTTATCATTTACGATAGATTTATTGATTTTCTTTTTTTAATTTGTAATGTGTTTGATTGTTTATTATTCATATACGTATTTGATAAACATGGATTGACCCCCGATAAATAAAATAATAAAGGCTAAAATGCACTTTTGGCCCCCAAGATTTCAAAACTAGCGATTTTGGCCCTCTAAGTTTGAAAATCGCACTTTTAGCCCCCAACTTTCATCCCCTTTGCAAAATTGTGGCTCTCTCTGATTTTGACTCGATCAACGTTGATGTAGATATATTTTTTTTAAAAAAAATTGACAATGCTAATGTGGATATTTTTTTAAAAAAAAATTGACATCTACACGTACACGTGGAAATTACATAAATAAAAAAAATTAAAATATCTTCTTCTTCTCCCACCTCAAGCATATTCTTCTTTGAACATATTTCCCCTTCACTCTCCCCCGCCATTGCCACCACCACCGTACCACTCTTACATTCATCATTCAACTTACAAAATAAAGAAACTTCATAAATCCAAAAACAAATACTTTGATTTCCAACCAACTCTCAAATTGAAATTGTTCCCGTCAAAATCAAAGTTCCAAGCCAAATCTCCCTATACAATCACTAGATCTGGTAAAAGTGTAGAACTGAAAGTAAATTTATCTCATTCACCACAACCAGTAAAAGTATTAACACTACAACAAATTTCTCCCATTCACTAAAATTCAACAAAGCCCACCAATTTTTCTAATTCATGAAATCAGTAAAATCTAACCAAAATTGAAGAATAAGGAGAAAGAAAAGAGGGACGGGTGATGGTGAGAACCAAAACAGAAGATCAATCTTCACCCTCCATCAGTGGCCAAGTTCCTCTTCTCGTCGAAATCTCGAACTCACGGAAGGATCATGACATGAACGAGGGTTATGTTTTGAGAGGCTTGATTTAACACTTTTATCGAGAGTCATAGATTTGGGGATTATTATGTTGTTCAATGTGGTTGTTCTGATTTTGAGGGTTATGTTTTGAGGTTTGAAAGAGTGTTATGTTCTGATGTTGTCAGCCAAACTGTGGCTTGATTCAGATTTGAGGATTATTGAGGTAGGAGAAAAAGAAGAGATTATTCATTTTTTAAATTTTAATCATTTTCCACATAGGCATGTTGTGGGCAATTTAAAAAAAAAATGTGCCACATCAGCTTTGACTAGGTCATAACTAGGGAGGGTCACATTTTTGCAGAAGGGGTGAAACTTGAGGGGCCAAAAGTGCGATTTTCAAACTTGGGAGGCCAAAATCGCTAGTTTGAGAAACTTGAGGGGCCAAAACGCCAAAACTGCATTTTGTGCTTATAATTGGTCTTTTTGTTTTGAGCCACAATGTGTTTTTGTAATTGGTTTCATGATAGTAGCAAATGGGGGAAGATAGGAGCCTAGCAAAGGTGTCTTTTGGTGTTAAAGATATTTTTGTTTTAATTAAAAGAAACAAAATTAAAACAAAAAATACAAAGTCATTTATCAATCATGTGTATGAGTCATTTTAGAATAATGAAAGTAAGTGTAAATAACTATTAGGGAAAAATACCCTCACTGTCCTTAAGCTATGTGCATATGTCACTTACACGGTGTCATTTAGGCTGGACCCCTAAAAAGATTGGTCCAACTTGGACCATTTATTTTAGGTTTAAACGCACTTTTGACCCCCTAACTTTGCACTAGTTGCGATTTTGACCCCCTATTAAAAAAAATCACATTCCAGCCCCCTAAGTTTCCCTTCTGTTGCAACTTTCAATTTTGATCATTCAAAATCAACCATTCAAGACAGTAGAAGATCAAGAAACCAGTTCCAAGACATATTCTTTGCGTTATAAATCTGAAACATGCTCAACAAAACACCCCATTTATTTTTAATGTCTTGAATGGTTGATTTTGAATGATCAAAATTGAAAGTTGCAACAGAAGGGAAACTTAGGGGGTTGGAATGTGGTTTTTTTAATAGGGGGCCTAAATCGCAACTAGTGCGAAGTTAGGGGCCCAAAAGTGTGTTTAAGCCTTTATTTTATGGTTAGATTAGATCATACCACCATATCTTGTTATGATCCATCCACACCAAATCAAACTCATCAACTTTACCTCTCTTTGCAACTCTCTCTAAAACCAAAAGGACTCCTCACTTTTTTCATTTTTCTCTCTCCTTTGAGCTTCTTCAACCTTGCAACAATGGGTTTTTTTTCTTCCAACAATGGTTTAAAAAATACAATTGATTTCTTTTTGTTTCTTGTTCCTATTTAGCTTTGTGGTGTGACAAACAAGTGCAACATAGATGAGATTTCATTCTTAGAAGGATTCTCCAATATTATTATTACACTTTTTCATGCGGATTTTAAAAAATTATGGAATCTAAAAATATAAAACTGGTTTCTGAGTTGGGTTAGTAATCAAAGTTACTATATTTAAAATGTTTAATGGTTTTTGTGTTTCAATTTTCAAGTGCTAGATCCAAAAGTTGTTCTACTAATTCTGCTTTTCTGTTTTTGTAAATCTATTTTGTCTAAGATGTGAATATTCTTAAAATTGATGAATAATGGACAACCATCAATTCAAGTTAAAAAAAGAAAGATTATATATTATGATTTTAATTTGCAATTGGCAAAAAAGAATACGAGTGATGGATGTGTATGTGAAATTGATTTTTACAGTGGAACTGAAAAGTGGTGTTTCCGTGGAGAGAGAAATGAAAGTGCGAAAGAGTAATCATGTGTGTATGAATTAGGATAAAATTTGTGTATCTTATTTGATGAACGATTCAAATAAAACGCTGCACCGCCCTCCACATCCTGTGTCACTTATTCTGCCATTGAACCTCATTGTGGAACAAACTACCGACACATACCAAAAATTTTGTTTCAACCAAAGTGGATTTTGGACTTGGACTTTGAATGATTGATTTTTTTTTTATACCGTAATTACTTATTCACTACCTCTGCTATTATTATTATTATTATTAATCTGTCACAATCATTTTTCTCTCTATGAAACACTATGATTCCAAGCCTCTGTTTCACCATGGAAGCATCACACATACATTATTGAGTATCTCTTCCATTTTCGCTTGTCTAATCATTCATCATTGGGTATTTGTTTCACGGGTGTATTCACGTTTACATGGGGCTTATTCTTCAATTGAATTGAAATGAAGAAAAATAAAAGGATTTAAAAAGCTTTCAACAACAAGAGGAATATTTAATGGTTTTGTAGAAGATTATCATCACTCATCATCAATAGAAAAGTAATGGTTGTTATTTTTACAGAATTATAAAGACTTAAACACACTTTTGGCTCTCTAACTTTGCACTAGTTGCGATTTTGGTCCCCTATTAAAAAAACCACATTCCAGCCCCCTAAGTTTCCCTTCTGTTGCAACTTTCAATTTTGATCATTCAAAATCAACTATTTAAGACATTAAAAACAAGTGGGGTGTTTTGTTGAGCAAGTTTCAGATTTATAACGCAAAAAATATGTCTTGGAACTAGTTTCTTGATCTTCTAGTGTCTTGAATGGTTGATTTTGAATGATCAAAATTGAAAGTTGCAACAGAAGAAAAACTTAGGGGGCTGAAATGTGATTTTTTTTAATATGGGGCCAAAACCGCAACTAATGCAAAGTTAGAAGGCTAAAAAATGTGTTTAAGCCAATTATAAACGGTGTTAGTTGACAAGGGAGGTTAGTGTCTATTATTAAACTAGATGGGGTGTTTGTGTTATTAGAAAAAACATCAAGGGAGGTTGTTGTAATTTTCTCTAACTAGTTGGTATAAATAATTTGATAAAACTTATAAAAGTGAATGTAAATAATGAAGTGGATGTATATTGTCAACTTACTCCTTAATAATTTTAGATGGATTATTTTTTTTAATAAAGTTTTAGATGGATGTATGGCTGTATGCTTTTAATTCAGTCCTAAATTAACAGTCCCATAATTAATACTACAAACTTGTGTCTATATACACACACACGATGCTCCATTTCAAAATTTCCGGCAAACTAAATCGAATCGCTAGTATTAAATTTTTTATATCTAATAAGTTTTTACCTCGAATCAAACCGCGCCTTCAAAACAATGTATGTTTACAGCGCTAACTCCAGTTACCTACCAGCAAAAGTTCAGATTTTTTCAACTCAAACAACGTTGTATTGTATTTGCTCAAAAACACAAAAAACAAACATATATAATTTCCAACATAACATAACCTGTTTAACGTTGTTATTAACAAACAATGCCACATTTGAAGTTGAATCGCCATGTTTCATCTTCTATTGCAAAATCAATATTTCACAAAACCATTCAACAGAATCCCAAACACTTCCTCTCCCTTCTTCTCAACAACCCTTTACCTCATTACCATTTTCTTCAACAACTTCACTCTCAAATCATCACTACTTCACTCTTCCACCATTACCCTTTTCACAACAATTCTACTTCATTACTCCTCTTCAACAACCTTATACGTTCATATTCATTCTCATATTTCCCTCATCAAGCTCTTCAATTCTTCACACACACTCTCAACAACCTCACACAAAAACACCCTCTTTATCTTGATTCATTCACATTGACTTTTGTTTCTCATGCTTGTGCAAATTTAAACACAACCCATTTTGGTTTTCACCTACATTGTATAGTTTTTAAGATGGGTTTTGAGAATCATGTCTTTGTGCAAACTGGGTTGCTTCAAATGTACTCTAATTGGGGTTTTTTGGTTAATGCAGCTCAGGTGTTTGGTGAAATGCCGGAGAGAAATACGGTTACTTGGAATGTTTTTATTAGTGGTTTGATTAAATGGGGTCAGCTTGAATTTGCGAGGTCGGTGTTTGATCGAATGTTGGTTCGGAGTGTGGTGTCATGGACTCTTATTATTGATGGGTATACGAGGATTAATAAGCCTTTGAAAGCTTTGGCTTTGTTTAGGAAAATGATTGAGGTTGATGGGATAGAGCCTAATGAGGTTACCCTTTTGACTGTTTTTCCTGCTATTGCTAATCTTGGGAATGTTAAGATGTGTGAGTCGGCTCATGGGTATGTGGAGAAGAGAGGGTTTAATGCGGTGGATATACGAATTGTGAATGCGTTGATTGATTTGTATGCTAAGTGTGGATGTATAGAGAGTACGAGTAGATTGTTTTCGGAGATGCCTGACTGGAGGAAGAATTCGGTGTCGTGGAATTCTGTTATGTCTGGTTATGCTATATTTGGGATGGTGAGGGAGGCTGTGGAGACTTTTGAAAATATGGAGAAGGCTGGTGTGCGGCCAAATCATGTGGCGTTTCTCAGTATTTTGAGTGCTTGTAGTCACGCTGGATTGGTCGAGGAGGGGCTCGAGTTTTTCGGTAAAATGGTGAATGATTACGGACTTGTGCCGGATATCAAGCACTATGGATGTGTGATAGATATGCTTGGGAGAGCAGGGAGGTTAGAAGAAGCTGAGAAGGTTGCTTTGCAGGTTCCCCGCGAGGTCGCAAATGATGTTATTTGGAGGACGCTTCTTGGTGCTTGTAGCGTTCATGACAATGTTGAAATTGGTCAGAGGGTGACCAAGAAGATACTGGAGATGGAGAAGAGACATGGCGGTGATTATGTTCTAATGTCCAATATTTTTGCTGGTGTTGGGAGATTCAAAGATGTTGAGAGCTTAAGGGAAATGATAGATAAAAGAAATGCCTTTAAACTTCCGGGCTACAGTTTAGTCTAAATTTCATGTGATGTGTACAATACAACCATATAGGTGATAACATTTGAAACAGATAGATCGTTGTTCTGTCTTTCTTGCTTGGAGAGAGGTGGTAATGACCATAGGAGAAGTACCTTGTAAGGGTCACTAACCACTAGGCCAAATGTCTCTTGACAGGTCATTGCTCTTTTGCTTCAGATATTCTGAACTAGCTCAAGTCATCAAATTGAAGTAATATTTACTGCCAATTACTTTGTCCTTTAACTGATCCCGCGTCCCGATGCATATAAGAATCTTTAAAATAACATTTGAATTAATATAAAATATGTTTTGATCCGAAGCATCAGGTTCGATTGAAGAAAAATTATAATTGAACTTCTGGAAGCAGAAGAACCTTATATTTTGTTGTAAAGTTCCACACATCAAACCATTTTTAGCTAAAGCTTCGTAAGTTGTTCTGATAAACTATGCATAAGCTTTGATTTAACTGTTTCTATAAGCTATCCTGAAGAGCATATCAAAATAAGCTGGAACGTATAGCTTCGATAAGTATCATAAGCTATTTGAGTAAGCTCTGTCACAAGATCCTATTTGCCTCAGATAAATTAAAATGGGATTCTCCAAACACTCTTAATATGTCTCTTTTATGTCTGAATTTGCAGTTTGGGAAAGATTATCTTCTGTTCATGAATGTTGTAATTTTTTTTTATGATTCCAAGTATTAAACTGACCAGCAAAGTGATGGTAGGGAAACCATAGGGGACTTGCTTGGATCACTGTTTCTAAAATAATTTTTGTTTGTGAATCACAAGAAATATTAAACTATGTTAACATAATCTACTATGTGAGCTCTTGAAAGCTTTTGGTTCAGTTTAATGATGCCGTAGGCTTGGTTTTGTTACCACCCACTGTTGCCAAATGTGTATTAGTTTTGTTTGTGGATAGTTTAACTACTATGTCATTTGGAGTATGTAGAAACTATTTGCACATATTTTGTTGTAAAAGTCAAGATTGTTTAAGATAGAGACATATATGTTTTGATCTGCTTTTTAACATTTCCTTTGGTGTGCTTTCTTGTCATGAGACCATTTGTGCTCTTAATTTCTGCTACTACTTTCTGTCATGTGTCCAACTTTCATCCTCCCACTTCCCTGTTTCTTCTTAGTAATCACTTCTACTATTTCACTTGTGTTGTATTCATTTTTTAATTTTTGGTTTATTATGCATTGCATGAGTTGGTATTTGCATCATGATTATGCAGCATCCTTTATCTCTTTTCATTCCTTATAATCAATGGTGATTTTATGGGATTATGAAAGATTCACAGTGCAATCTTTCTCAATTTTCATGATTATATTTGTATGGTTATGTTGCAATACCTGATTTAGAATGATGTGCTGGATTGTTTTGATGATACTAAATGCATCAGGTATTAAAGTTTCTAGTCTTAGCAGTCACCTTATTGTGTTGGATGGTCATGGTTACAAACTGTGATGTTGGATTCATAATATATTGCTCAGTACCATCTATGACTCTCTTATATTTACTTTACCGTGACAACAAATGGAAGCTTCTGATAGAACTAATATCATATCATCTTTTGATTCTGAAAGCAGACATATCAACATCGACACAACAAGCAAATGAGCTGCCCTGCAATGGTTCAGTTGCTTTCAAAGACTTAAGGTGAAGTTTGTTAAATTAATGCTTTGCTTGAAATATTTGACTCTTCAAATTTTGTTTGACAAGTTCTCGACTTCTCGTGTTGTCGAATTACTGCCATGGTGTATGGAGGATTCTTTGCAAGCTGCCATAGGCCACAATGTCTATAACATACGTCATGTTTCTGCCATAGGCTGCAAAGCCGCTGATTATTGGCTAGCCACCGTAATCCGTCATTGATAACAATACTAACACCACTAAAACATGATTTATTGCAGGATGCTGGTACTCCCCTATCTGATACAAAAGCAGAGAGAGATATCATATATGCACCAGAACTCCGGAAGTCTTTCCTTTGACATAGCTAATTGTCATTTTATATTAGGATAAACTTTTAACTTACTGTGGATTTATGTTCTTACAGGGAGATAAACTTATAACTTACTGTGAATGATGAAGAAAAGTAATGGATGTGGAATATAGGATGGACTGTGGTGCTATCCCTTCTTATTTTTTGAGCAATCCCTCTTTAAAGTTTTAGGTTTTTTCTAGGCTTGCTTGGTAAATTTAGGGTTTATTGAGATTGAGGACTTTAAAGTTCGAAGAAGATGGAAGTGAAGATATTCTAGCAACTTCTTATCTTCATCATGAGGACGTAGATGTTCATACGGTTTATTAAATTCTTTATTTTTAGAAAATAAAGTTATTAATAAAATTATTATTTCAGCATTTCTTTAATAAGGAAATTAAAAAAGGATTAAGTTGTGCACATTTTGATAGATAAATGACCTAAACACAAAAGAAGTTAAAGAACGGATGCGTTACAACTAAATAAGATAAAAAACATATGATGTAATTTTGCTTATATTTGGTTTCTCAATTCTCAACATACAATCGTATGATAATTTGTAGATTTATTTTAGTTACACCCTGTAAATTTTCAGTTACACCTCGATTTGACCAAAATACTTTTAAGTTCATTTATATTTTCAATTAAACCCATTTGAGTTGGTTTGAGACTTTGGAGTGTGCTCCTCCTCAAGTCTTTGATTCTCCCTGGTCCCAATTTGAGTGGCTAATTAGCTTCTTCAAAACAAAATAAAAATTCAATTATTACCCTCTCATCTTTCTTCCTCTTCATTTTCTTTTGTATTTTTTCTTCTCTTCCTCTTAATTATTTTTAGGCGAATGCTTTTGAGCTTTATTCCGCATCCCAGGTTGGTTTT